>OU343221.1:114829949-114973751 GCA_910596185.1 Chrysanthemum makinoi
ATGAAGCTTGGGAATAATTACTAAGCACTCTTTCAGCGTGGGCTGAAGAATATTCCTCGACCATGGAGAACATACACGCATCATCATAAAATCGGTCTCACAGTATTGGCTTGATGGCTATGAGCATCCAAGCTCATGGAGCGCAAATTACAGTCATTGATCAGAAGGACATTGAAATCGAAGCAGCGATATGGGAGGACATGATGCTATTCACTGAAGCTTGGCTCAAGATTTCCTATATGGATACACTAAGCTGTTGATCGAGGAAGCACTTGGACTTCATCGACATCCCGTAAAGAATTCGATGACCTTGAATAATCATGACATATTGGTAGAACCCGCGTATCTGTAGGAATCAAAGAATCGATCAACAAAGAAGCAGGCAGTATTGCACGATCACCTTACGACTCACAGAAATCAAAAGAAACTGAAACATACAAAGGTATGGGTTAAGCCGTATGAAGAAACCAAAGTTGGTCATCTTGATAGAAAAATCTTACGGAACTACTACTCGGAGGAGGACGAGAAGAGGCGTCTTTGGAAGTGTAAAGAAATGCAGGATATTTATAGGAAGCTTCCCAAAGAGTCCTCCTCCGTAAAAAGGATTGTTCCATTAAGGAAAGCTGAGACCTATTCCCACTTGAGCATAGAGCGGCTTGTGAATGAAAGCTCTGAAGCTGCCCGTACGGATAGAAGAGATTACCTACTCACGAATGCTAGCTGTAACACTCTCCCGGCTGACTAAACCTCCAAGTCCACCCGGTGACAACAAGGAAAAGGAAGACTCACGTACTTGTTACCTATGATGAAAGCTGGGAGAGTGATAAAGACCGGGGAAATGTTTACAAGAAGAGCGATCAAATTCTTTAGACAAATGACACAAAGGTGAAGAATTTGCTAAAGACCAAATGGGTGGTCAGGAGGATCAGTGGTGATGCCAACTGCAAAGATTCTCACGATCTGCGGTTAATCAACCCGATAAAGAATCACGGTGCCACCATCTTGTGCAACAACAAAAGCAATGGAGGATCTTGCTCGAATATGAGTTTGAGGTAGGAAGTGAGAAGTCAGAAAAAGATAAAAGATATTGATTATGATACATTTCTTCTAGATGTCAGCTTGCGATCAAAGGAAAACCTCTGAACCTCAGAAGGACCGAGTCTCCTCATATCTCTTCATCATCGGTGTCTTCTCTCTTACCTACCACCATCAAAAGATCAAGCAAAATCATCATCGGATCGTTGAAGAAACCTTTCGATCTTGGATTTCTCGGACTCATAAAAGGATATGAAATTTATCAAACAAGTCGAAAGAAATTAGTGGCTCAACAAAGTTGAATTTCTTTCTTGATGCATATCGATATGTATGGCGAGAATGAAAAGATCACGAGGAGAAGGAAGTTTGTTAGAATTCATGAAAAATCACGAGTGAGAGGCTGAGCGAAATGATGAAGGATACACGAAAAAGTACCTTACAGAATGCGTTCCTAAAGTCACAAAGGAGTTGTTCACAAACAACTTTATCCAAATCTTATCACGGTCGCCAAGCAAACTATTCGATCAGCGCCCATAGTCACAATCAATCCAACCGATCGGTAGAGTTTTCTCTAATAATGAATTGGTGGCGAAGCCCAACACAAATATGCGTTCACGATCGGGATATTCACTTAGAAGAAGCAAAATTGTTTCAAGCATTTTACGGACTACCAACTTCAAGCTTGTAGATTCCGAAGGCGAAAAGTCTAAGCATCAGCGATGAAGACAAGGATAAGGATAAAGACTCTGCACTAAGCGTCGAGCGATGCGGTGAATCTTCTTTGATGCAACCTCCTCCACAGCGGCCTCTGTTCAGCAAAATCTCCTCCTCGTTCTTCTCTTGCGAAAAACCTGGGGCGATTAGAGCTACCACCACACTCGAGAGCGGTGATCACTTTGAGTATATGGTGGTGGCGATGAAAAGAAGTCATGAGCCCCAACAACAACCCACCTCTCCCAGAACAAGTTGAGAAACCCGGAATCATCATCAGGCCTTGAAAAAGAAGAAGAAAGGCGCTCAATGCGATTAGTATCATGGCTAGATGATGATAAAGCGAGAGAATTTGAATGGTTTGCTACTCTTGTTAACAAACTCCCTACCACGAAGAAGGTGGGATTTGGTAAGCGGTTCTACATTGGAGCATGCTAAAATTACGCGAAAAGTTCCATGTGAAGAAAATGAAATCACGAGTTGAAGCGAATCAAGAATGAAAGCGTTTCCAACTTCTAAAAGACTCACGAAAGTGCCCTCCGGTTCGAATATCACCTTGAAAACATTGCACAGGTATGTCTAACAACATGGATTGGCTCAACGGGGGAAGCAAACATTGACTTCACACAAAGGGACCTCCACATCTTGTCTGGGTGGACCAAACCTCTACCAACAATTGTGCCAGGTGAACCAAGGATTCCTTTGGATATTTCTTCCAGCAAAGACTTGGATTTTCTTCTGCGGTGGCGATGATTCAAGAAAATCGCTACATCGTTGACACTTCCATTCCAGCTGACTATCACTTTGCAGTACATAGCCATTGAGGCGTGCCAATCACTTGTTCTCAACCACGATTGGAAGCATTGGCCAAGGATGCATTGTGGATTCATCAGCGGCGAGCAGACAAATCTACTGACATGGGGTTGAAGTCTCAACATCGTGTATAGTTCCAAGGATATCGTTGCCATCATTGCGTTGACCTTTGCGTCTAAGTAGGACTACATTCCTAAAGAAGATGGTAGTCAAGCGACAAGATGATGAGCAGGACTATGCTTTCTGAAGTGACTTTGAGAATTTGTCTCTGATGACATGAGAGGATGTACCTTGCTTAAAGTTGAGTGCGCATGAGACAATTCTCAAAGCTGAAGTACAATTTATCAAGTCACTTCTCATCTTCATAAGACTCATTGTCATCAAGAGCGTGTAGAAGATCTCCGGTGTTTGTTGAATCTTATCGGAGCCGGCGTGTCAACTTCCTCCTCAAAGAGCTTCCCGTATTAACGGCTATCTCAATATACACTCATCGACAAACCTTTACGTTGTTTACCGTAGTGAACTTCAAAGCGTCTAATGGCGTGTAGCGAACTCCATGGTCGGGGATCATACTTTAAGGCTGGTTAGGGATGGAATGGCATCGAGTTGAAGGATATCACGCTTGAGAAAATTTGGTCTCCCTAAGCGGCTGGAATTATCGGGAAAGGAGGGATGTAGAGCGGATCATCACAATGATTGATGAGCGGTTGTTTGAAGGATCGATTCGGGAAGATTGGAGAGTTATATGCGGTGATGCGACCGGGATTAACATAACAGTTTCAGCATACATACTGCTCACAGGAACATCCCTTTGCACTACGGTACCCGCTTGAATTGCTTACTTCATATAATTTTGGATGTTTGATTGATTATTTAATGAAGCGTACACACATTACGGTTGTACAACGATACTTGTAAATAAAAGGACCGTAGTGCGCCTCCCGTGCCACGATCCTTAGAAAAGGCGAAAGCTGCACTTTTGAGTAAAACCTATCAAACCTTTCATTTTCAAGGGTTTTGCTCAAAACAAAATACTTTCCTTATGATTTTCAAAACCTCAACGTTTATATCACTTTCGTTGAGGGGAGTATGAATTAAAACTTTGTTCAAAATTGTTCTGATGGTCATTCTTCCCTTGCACTTTCGAAATGGTCATATTTATTCTGTTTCAAAAATAACATTTTATATACCATTTTGAGGGAAAATGTGTGATAAAATATGTTGTGTAAATGCAAATGAATCTGTTGTGCTGGACTTAACCAGCAATTGTGATGCTTGTGGTAGTAACTTTCGAAAAGACTTGTCTGGGCGGTAATAATTTCAAGCTAGTTAGCTAGTGATGTAAGCGTGTCTCATAAAGGACTTATGCGAGTAGAATGTACCATTAGAGAAACTCTTGGTAGACATGAACTTCGGCGGGTTTAGCGACCTTTAGGATTGTCTGCACCTTCAAGGTAGTTATTAGAGCTAGTTGTCACCTAAGGCGACAATGCAACTCTTTAACTATGCACGTAGCAGTGTCTCAGCGGGGGATTGTCTATCTTGAGTGAATCAATTCAAAATGTCTTGCGCTCTTTCCTCCTTTGTGCATTTTAACGTTAAAACTCTTAAGCACATGTGGAGGGAGTATTTATGCAAAATCTTATCTCAACGGAAGTGGTTCTAAAATGTTTTTCATTCACAAACCTTTGAGAGAGATTTTCAACAATGGTTTTAATGGCAACATAGGTTAGTCATGGAGAGTTATAAGGTGACTAAGGTTAGGAATACAGAATTATGATCATTGAGCGGAGGGATCTACCAAGGATACCACAAATAGTTAGTATTTAGAAGTCCTTAGGTATGATTATAAAAAGGAGAAAATGAGAATTGGAGAAAAGAAGAGTTGAAGAATTAAAAGAAATGCAAAGGGGTGAAAAGAAATAGCCCTCCAGTTATTCAACTTAGGGGCGGAACAGGGTTCAATTCATATACTCTGCAGTTTGTCACTTGAGTAGTAGCGTGTGAAGAAGATTAAAAGTCGTCATGGACGATGATACATCACTTAAACCTTGCTATCACTCAAGTTTCTCAAGCAGAAGCTTGTTTCATTCTCACAGAACCCTACATAAACTATGGCTTTCTCTTAGAGATTCGTGGTATTGAAGAAGGAGACCCTCTCACTAGTCTCATTTCGGAAAACAAAACTACTTGATTGAGTCTAGAGCCCGCGAGATTCATCAAAAGATCTCTTAGTACCTTGACATTTCATCACTTGATATTCAACAATAAAATTTCGGTGTACATGCTCGAGTCTACAGGATCTTAGCAATCACGTAGAGAACATTTATAGGATGTTCTGATTGTGATCCTCGGTGATTGAATGGAAACTCTTGGAGGAATTGACATCAACGATACGTGGCCGAATTAAGCTTGGCAACTCCTGTGGATTAGGCTTAGTGGTCTCAAGCGGTCTCTGATCGTGAGGTGATGCTTGGTGTACCTCGTGACTCATCACGGATAAGTGGGTGTACTTGTTTTATCGTGTTATCACACTTGTGGGACTCCGGTTAGAGGCGTCCTTTGTAGAATTAGAGTTGTGTTTTCACACTATCGCATTAACACTCGAAGTTCAAACTTGTAAGTCGCGAGGTCAAAACTTATTACTACTTAGTTTAAATGTTTTCTTCTTATGGAAGCTCAGAGTAGGGATGATCGTGCGATTCTTCTCATACTCACGCCAACATCATTACTAATAGAGTTCTATCCAAAAGCAACTGCGGATCCGAATGATTCTTCATCAAATCAAAAGAATCTATAAAGTTAAAGACTTAAAGAACTTCATGATCTTGAATTCAACGTCAAAAGAAGCGTGTGAGCATGTTGAAGAATGGCGATGGAATATGCTAGCGTGAAAGCGAACTGAAGGCGGAACTTGATCTTGACAACAACAACATACTCACTTTCATCACATGAAACAATGATCAAGAACAAAGTTAAAGATGGCGTCAAAGCATAATTGAAGTAAACTATCTCTCACCTTTGGGAGATATTTCAAATCAAAACAATTCTTCTCACAGAAGAAGAATGTGAGAAGGCGTCAAAGCCTACTATTACATCAGCGCCTTCACGTTTTTCATCACTAACACTTGAGTGTTTGTTACTCATATGTAATAACACTTGAGGGGAGATTGTTGGAATCACTCCTAAACCTTATTCAAGTGTTAGTTACACGTATGTAATAGTTAGCTTATTATGGCCTTTATGTTGTTATTAGCCTTAGCTTATGTAGAAAGCCCATGAGCTTAGGCCCAAGCCCATAGGAGAAAGGGAAGGAGTAGGAGTGTTGCCTAGCTCGCACTATAAATACTTTAATAACCTTCATTTGAAGGTTGGTTGTTCAAGTTTTCTTTCCTCACATACTCATAGCAAGTATTTATTATATAGTGTGTGTGTGTGATACTTGTTCAATAACCCTCTATCTCATATAAGCTTGTGTGGTAAACCTTGTGACCTAACGAGGTGATGGATAAGGGGTGGAAACGACTTGATCAAATCTTTGGTTTTGTTGTTAACTAGGTTTCTGGTTTCTTAGTCAAAGTTTCCACTCAGAAATACGATACCGCTTGTTGGGTCGATGTACTCTAACCAAACTAACTTATATAGCTTGTTAAAGGTTTAATAACCTCGGATAAATCCTAAGTTATTAACAATGAAACAACGAGAAAACTCTATTAGTATGCGAATTTACTTAATAAAGCTAAGAAGAATTAACTTTAACTTTCAACGATTTTATTAATAACTATGAATCTTTGTTTGTTATCTGATTCTTAAACAACTCTAAAACACTAATATAGAACTTCTCTATAACTCTAATAATATATGAAAACTTCATTATATCTAATGCCCAATCTAGGGTCCTTTTATAGGCTTAAGGATAACCTAGTCGGTTTTATTGTATCCTTATGCGACAAGTAATCTAAAGCAAAGAATATTCTAGAATAAACAAAAGCTTTCCATAGCGAATATAAGCTGATTCTTTGGCTTTGCGATACTTTGACTTGACAGCGGTACTTTAACTTTTACTTAGCGATTACTTTGACTTTACAATGTTTTGTCAATCTTGACACTTTCATATCCCAACACATGGAATCAAAATCTAGCAGCTTATGAACACTTCATGATTGAACCAGGGGAGATATTAGAGTCATATCATCATCGATTCTCAGACATCATCAATGACTTGGACAAACACAACATTATTATGCCAGAATTGCGATCAATACTAAGTTCACGGTAGCATTGGTCACGGGTGGGAAAAGTATGTCATTTTCATCCGTCAGCGAAGAATCTTCATCATAAGCTATGCAGTTGTTTATGCGACTATTTGAAACCTCGCCAATAGGAAGTTGACAAAGAAAGTTATCGTGGACTCCTGTTTCACCCATTGGATAATCAACAATTAGCTTTGTGGGCTCAAACATGCTATCCTCAATTCCCGAATTTGCCTACAACCTTCACAAATCCTCCACAACCAAGCTGCGTTAATTACACCGCTATATGATCCGTCGTAGCACAATCTCGAAACTCGGTGGTTCCATACAACATGATGATCAAGAACTTTCTGATTGAATCTAATGAGGTCTGAAGCTTTGATGCATTGCAACAAGGGTTTGTCATGATTGCTAGAGCCGGCGATATTGAAACAAATCCAACAAGTAAGCATTAGTACCTCATCAAACATAAGGAATCAAGATGTTTGTTAACAATGGGCGTGTTAAGTTTAGAATCATGGAAATGTTCGCCGGATGGGTGGAGTCAAAGATTTAATGCTAATGGAAGGAATAACATGGAGTGCTCACAACAAGCGGGCTCAAGTGACGAGCGGGAAATGTGGGGTTAATGGTCTTACGTTATTTTGTAATAGGAAAGATTATACGGCTGTGCATGCCTAGCCAGAGGACAAGAGGCATACTTATCACAAGAGGCTTTACTCTTGGCTCTACCAAAGGATGAAGGCTGGTGGAACTCTTTACCAACAAGAGCGATGACTTCATGGAAAATCACGGATTCTGATGATGACATGGAGGACTTTTAGGCTAATCTTGGATGATGTTAATGGAAAATATAAACTCTCACATGAACATTATTGAGGCCAGTGTATTAATAACTACGGTTATCAGTCACAGGGATCAAACTAATACGATTAATGATGCGATATGGATTCTGCAGAAATACGCATCCAGAGCAAGATTAGTGTTCAACATGAAACTTCACATCTCATCAATGAAAATCAAATGGATCACATTTGTCATTTGTGATCAAGATGGCCTTCACGGTTACTCTTGACAATCAAGTTAACCATGGCTGTTTGAGGACCTAAATGATGATTGTGTGGAACTTCAGGTTGATAAAATGAATCTTTGTCTAATCGGATCACGGGCTCATAAACTTCTTTGAGACTTCGAATGGAAAATGCCTTGACATCAATAAGCATAAAGGATAAAATGCAACTGGTGACTAAAGGATAATGAATGCTTAAAAGTACAACTCAACATTTTCCAAACCTGAAAGCGTGAAAAAAGGTTTTGAAACCCACTTTTGCTAAATCTTACCAAAGCGAAAATCATTAGAACAACGGATATGTTATATAATTAAGCATCAAAAATGCTTTGTTGTCTCAAATAGAACAAGCGAAATATGATACGTTAGGAATTAGAAATTCGGGTATTAAAGAGTCGGTCACCTCAAGTATATGTAATCGTTAGAAAGCTCGTAGTCGTAGTGATATTAAGTTAAGTAGTATTTGTTAGTAACAAGTGGAGGAGACGGGTCTTTACCCATGTATGCACGATCCACGACCCGATGTGTGGCGTTTTATGTAAGACTATAAATACTCTCTACCTCCCAAGGTAGAGAGTTGGAGCTCATAATAATATCTTTCACTTTCTCTCACTAAGTTCCCTAAACCTCTAACTTTCTCTCTCTAGAATTCCATCTATATTCTACCTTGTGTTAATGTTATGATGTGTATGTGAAAAGTTATATCTTACAATTGGTATCAAGAGCCATGGTTAGATCATATCTTACACATCTTTGGATTTCTAGTGGTTTTTAGGTGGTTTTAAGTTTGAAAAAGTTTAGTGGTTTTTGCATCATTTGATTGATTTCTAGTGTTAAAGTTTTGATTTTGGTTGTACTTTTATGTTTAGAATCATCAAAAGTGTTTAGGTTTTCATTTGGTAAGCTTGAATCATCTTGGTTGGGTTGTTTTTGGATTGAAAAGTGAGGTTTATATGGTTTTTCAAGCTAGCGACTTAGCTCACGGAATAGTTTCTTGGTAGCGACTTGCTTCACAATTTTGTAGCGACTTACTGATGTTGGAACTAGCGAGTTAGATCTAGCGAGTTAAAGTACAAGTAGTGGATTCTCCACTACGTGTAGCGACTTGTGGTAGCGACTTGGTCGATAGAGTGGCGTTGCTCTTTAGCGACTTGTGTCTCTAGCGACTTGTGTAGCAATTGCCAAAATTTGGTTAGCGACTTGATGCATAGCGAGTTACTACTTAGCGACTTGTATTTCTGTTAGCGACTTGGGACTCTAGCGACTTAGGGTTAGTAGCGAGTTAAGGGTTAGTGACTTAGTGCACTAATTTCTAGCGACTTAGTGCATTATCTTCTAGCGATTTAGTATTTTATCATCTAGAGTCTTGAGTGATTGTTTAAGGTTTTCTCTTGATTGAGTAAAATCCGTGAAAGAATCCATTTCCGGTTTAATCATAGAGCTATAAAATCCCGTATAATCTGTTAACATGTCTACCAACGTTTCCACTATTATCTCCAGCTTAGAAGATGTTCAAGCGGTGGTTGAGATACTTTCGATCCACCCATGCTTGCCAGGCCGACGTAATCGACTCTTGGGCTCAACGAATTAGGCTGTATTGCCTTGGAAAGGAAAATGGTGTCAACATTCTCAAATCCATTGATGAAGGACCATATCGAGTTGAGGCGACTAGAGACATACTTGATACTAATGCGATGGTACTCTGTTTACGGAATTGACTGACCTAAGATGTATGATGAGCTTGATGATAAAGATAAAAAGAGATTTGATCGCGAGATATCGGGGCTTCAAACATTGTTCTTCAAGGTCTTCCTAAAGACATCTACAAGCTGATCAATCATAACACGAATGCTAAAGGCGGTTTGGGACAATGTTAAGATGCTTCTCTCGAGTTACGAATTAACTATGGAAGGCAGAGAATCCCAACTCTATGGCCAATTTGAGCATTTCAAGATGAAACCGGATGAGAGTGTCTATGAGTACTATGTGAGATTTCATAAGTTAGTTAATGACATGAGGAACATCAGAATGACTATGCCTAACATTGAGTTGAACTCAAAATTTGTGAACAACATGAATCCGAATGGCACAAGTTTGTTACCTTTGTGAAGCTCACTAAAGGATTGAAGAATACAAACTATGAGCAACTCTATGCCTTCCTCCTTGAGAATGAGAGACATGCTATGTTTGAAAAATTAATTCTCAATCGGTTCAAAACCAACCGGGGGAGAGACAAGCTCGTCTAATGACTCTCTGACTTTCTACTCAAACATCCGAATCACAACCAAAGCATCACAAGTCATACCCTTGGGTAATGGTAATCACAAACTCATTCTTGATCCTATGTACAAACAAGGCGATCTTTGATACTCACGTGGGTAACTTCATTAATCAACTAGCTCTTCTCATCAGTCAAAACATGAATACTCTCCCACCAACCAACAACAACCTGAGCGCATCTAACCCACACAATCAAGCCACTATTAAAGATGGAAGGATCGTGGTGCAACCTTTTTCAGGAAAAGCGAGTATGATCGGGGGCGAGGTGGAGCGGGAGAGGTTATGTTGGAAACCGAAGTCGAGGAAGGAATGGTAACCAAGGTCAAACTAAGCTCATCAAATGTTATAAGCGTGGTGGGAGGACACATTGCAAGGCGTACATCTCCAAAGCGTCGAGAATCTTGATTACTTCGAGAGAGAAGATCTTTGGCTGAAGCTCGGGACAATGGTGCTACTCTGAATGAAGAGGAATTGCTATTTCTTCTTTGAGGGCAATGCCAAGACCTATGATGCGATGTGGATGGCGGCCTATTCGAGGAGATAGGTCACAATCATCGAATGCCTTTCAAGTCATTTGACCGTGATGCATCGACTCGATGTGGATGATGGACCTCTGGCACACACAATTTTATGGCTAGCATTTCTCCAATGGTTTCTCCCAAGGTCTCTTCATCACTAGTGGGCCATCCATGACAAGCTCATCTCAGAGGTATTAAAACTATCGATGATCTTGATGTGCACGGATGCATGACAAAGTACAATCAGCTGAAACTATTGAATCAAATATTGAAAATATGGGTAATATCAATATTGTCCCATATGATCAATATGTGAAACAAAGTGAAAGTGAAGTTGTACCAAGTGATGCATCTTCTGCGGTCAACAATGACTATGTTTTTGATGAATACACGTGCATGTGCCCCGATGATTCATTATTTACGAACTAAATGCCTATAAAGAACGTGTTGCTATTTATGAACAACGTGCAAAGTTTGAGTTGACCACTCGTGAGCAGGAAATGGATAACCAAGTAAGTACAGGAATTAGAAAAAGTAAGTTTAGAGAAGAAATATTGAAACAAGAATTAAATTCCTTGCAAGAAAAACTTTCTAAAACATCTAAACAAAAACAAGAACTTCAAGAAAATGTGAAAATGCTTAAGCAAGAATTTAATGCAAAGGAATCAAAACTCTTGAGAGATTTTTCTAATCCGAAAACTTTGAAAAACAAACTTGAGAACAAGTTGTACATACAAGGAAACACCATTCATTTGCTCACATGATCACTAAACATAGAGTCTTAGCGATAAGCATAGCATTCCCCTTGTTGAGGAACGAATCCGAGGTAATTAAAAAGGCTAGGAATGCTCATAAGGTGCTTTATGATGGTAATAAAATTCTTAAGCCTAGCGAGAAACCTAGTTGCTTGAGTGCACTGAGGAAGATAAGAAATCGATGAAGTCACTAGGGAAAGGATGAACAAAAACTAGATGACCGAAATGCAAAGAAAAAAGATTATTATCACTCCCCATGACTACAAGAAGGAAAAGTGGATTTCCTTGAACATGTTTAAGCCTCAAACATTGTTGACCCCGAACAAGTGTTACGGAAAAGGATATGGACTTAAAGAAAATCTTGTTGAAAAGAATCCCTTGTAGGAAATTCCTAAAGCGTGAGTATCCTCCAAATACACCAATGCATTTAGTTCCTAGAACTATTGCCACTAAGAGTAAGACCTTAATCACCAATATGTTATTCTTCAACTATTTGTCGATTTTGAGAAAACTTGCAAGAAAAGGATCACACCTGGGATAAGCGGAAGGGGAAAGGGGTTTTGAGCAAATGAAAGAATGTTATTTAACCGAGGTCATGCCTTTCTTTAAACAACTAAAAGATCATTTTGAGAGTCTTAAAACGGGGACAAAATCGGATATTAAAGAAATGGAAAAGGAATTTGATGCAATGGTAGTTGAAGTTAGTGATTATGGGCGTGCACTAAAATATAATGAGATTGAGAGGAAGAACTTGCATACCTTAAATGAGACTCTTATTCCTGAATGTGTTGCTCAAGATATCTTTTTCACTTCAAATTGCTCTATTAATGCTTCCAAATTTCATGAACTATCTCGTGCCTGAAAGTCTCCCATGATCGTGTCATTGAGCTTGAAAAACTAATTCTGAACTAAATGAGAAAATTGAACTGGATGATCACGACAATTTGGTTAAACATTTTTCTAAACTGGAAGTTGAGCATTTTAATTTACAACTAAAATATCAACATCTTAAAGAAAATGTTAAAACTTCAAATATCAAGACATCGTCAGATGCTCGAGAGTTTGATGCAGTTTTTCAAATTAACAAAGCGTGATGAAGCACGATTCAAGCTCGATCTGCAACACGATCAGAAAGTTGAAAGCCCAAATCTCTCAATTAAAGGGTCAAGCGAACAATATGACGCAGGCTCCCAATCCTCCTCCTTTAGATTCTCCGAATTCTCAAACTTTTCATCTTCAAAACTTAGTTGATGCCTTACAAAAGGAAAGCGAGAGTTTTCTAGAAGAAAATGAAAAAGTTAAGCGACATTTTAAAGAGTTATATGATTCAATGAAAGTCACCCGTGACCAAAACAACGAAAAATAACGTCTTTACAAAAGGAAATTGAGAATCTAAGAAGTCGAGGAAATGGGAAGCTGCCACTTGTTTTCAATAAGAATGTTGTCTCAAAGTCACCCTTAGATACCAAATACACGTGTGACGGTTAAATATATTCCTCCTCATCTTAGGAATAATGAACATGCTTTTCATGAATATTGTGCTCACCTTAAGGATAGTCTAGAATGTCTCAGTGAGATTGTCGAAGAGGATTTCATTAACAAACCTCTTGATAGAGATATTAGGTTTGCTTGCCTCGGGCCAAGCGATCTCAAGAGTTGCTAGAATGTGTAATTGCCACATGCCCAAAATTCTTAACCTTAGGTGAAAAGGCAAAGGCGTGATGCCTTGTTCTATGCCTAGTGCCAAGCGGAAATCCGTTCTATGCCAGTCTTAAAAGGAAACACTAATGTGCCTTCAAGTAGTTCGATTCGGATATGTTAGTGCTAAGAAAGTGAACTTTAGTGTGCCTACAAAAAGCTCAAATCACAGTCTTAAAGTATACACTAATGTGCCTTCTAGTACTTGAGATCCTTGCACATCAAGTTCAGGAATGCAAAAATTAGATCAACCAACTAATATTCTCATTCCCTCTACTGGGAGTAATCGGTGACTTTAAAGCGGCGGTCAAAGTCTCAAGACAATACAAGGAATGATAGGACCTTGCAAGCTAAGAATGTGCATTGGAAGAGAGTAGAAGACCAATCTAGGAACTTTAGGCTTGAGTTGAATAAAACGAATCGTGTTGATACTAGTATTAGCCTTAAACGTCTTGTAATTAATTCGAATTACGATACTATCTGCAAACCTTGTAATCTTTGCATGCTTGAATTACATTTGCTAATCATGAATGTGGTGTGAATGCTTTGTCTAATCTTTGTCAAATGCCCGATTAAAATTGCTAATGCTAATAATCGTGCAAATAAGGCAAAAGGCAAAAGCGAAAAGATGTTAGAAAGCAGTGGAAACCCGGGAAGAACTTTTATAAAGATAGGTTATTATTGGATACCTTTTGGTCATAAGAATAATCAGTTTTGTTCTCAAACTGCTAAGATTATGCCCACTAGAAAATGGATGCCTATTGGTAGAACTATTCCCTTAAGAAGTAAACATACTTTGAATAGGTCAAATCTGAGACACCGACATTGCATCTATTCCCAATGATTCCATTGCTTCTACTTGATATGGATGTTTCGATTACGATGTGGGTGTTCCAAATCTTTGTTACTAACCAAATGGAACCCATTCTTGCATGGGGATCCCAATTATCCGATTATCCATTTTTTGTTCGTGTTCAATGCGGATCGTTCAAATCGTTACGTAATTTTGGACTCAGTACATTCCAAGCATATGGCTGGAGACGGTCGCGGCTCATGAACTTTGAGCAAGTTCATCGGGGCATTAGATTTGGTAATGATCATTTTGGTGCTATTATGGGTTATGGAGATTATGTTGTTGGTGATAGTGTCATCTCTAGAGTCTACTATGTTGAAGGGTTGGGTCATAATCGTTTTCCGTTGGTCAATTACGTGACTCGATCTAGAAGTAGCCTTGAGAAAACATACACCTTTGTTAGAGATCTTAATGGTAAGGAACTGTTAAAAGGAACTCGTGGTTCAAACCTTTACACCATCTCTATCGATGACATGATGAGGGCTTCTCCAATTTGCTTGTTATCAAAGGCTTCAAAAACAAAGTCATGGTTATGGCATCGTCGTCTCAATCACTTGAACTTCGGCACCATCAATGATCTTTCGAGAAAGGACTTAGTTGTAGGTTTACCTAGACTAAAGTATGAAAAGGATCATCTTTGTTCTACATGTCAATTGGGAAAAAGCAAGAAATATGCCCATAAACCCAAACCTACTAACTCACGTCACGAAGTTCTTCATATGATTCATATGGATTTATGTGGACCAATGAGGGTACAAAATATCTTTGGGAAGAAATATGTGTTAGTTGTGGTTGATGATTACTCTAGATTCACGTAGGTCAAGTTCTTAAGGACAAAGGATGAAACTCGATATCATCATCAAACTCATCAAGCAGTTTGCGAGTTCGACTTAACAAAACCGTCGGGTAATTGTCGAGCAGGACAATGGGCGAGTTTGTCAACAAACAACTTAATGAATTCTATGAAAGCGTTGGAATCGGTCATCAAAGAATTTCCACGAACTCCTCAACGAGCGGTGTAGTTGAAAGGCGAAATCGGACTCTTGAAGCTAGAACAATGTTGATTTACTCAAAGGTTCCAATGTTTCTCAGGCGTGATAATACTTGCATGCTATACACAAAATCGTTCCCTAATCCACACTGTACATGGAAAAACTCCAAATGAACTTGTCCACAAATGTAAAACCTAATCTCTCTTTCCCTCGTGTGTTTGGTGCATTGTGCTATCCAACTAATGAGGGTCAAGACTTAGGGAAACTTAGGGCTAAAGCTGACATTGGAGTATTTGTAGGATATGCACCAAACAAAAAAGGGATACCGAATCTATAACAAAAGAACGAAATATCATGGAAACCATTCCGTTACGTTTGATGGTGACCGGTCAAATGGCTCTGGACAATCGATTCGGGACCGCACTTCAAAGCAGTCCCATTGGTTCATCTCTTGTTCCAAACTCTTCTCAAGAAACTCCATATGTACCTCCATCTGAAGATGATTTAAAGAAATTGTTTGATCCTATGTTTGATGAACTGGATGATTCAAACACTAATGAGGTAATGATTCCTTGAGAGGATGCTCATATTCACGTGAATGAAGTCAATCCTTGATCTCAATATCTTTAAGTCAAAGCACTGCTGTGATCCTTGATCTCATCAACAAATCATCATTCTTCAAATGTACATCATGGAAATGTTTACGCATCAATGATGAAGTTAATCCCTTTGCTACTACCGAAGATGCTCCATTTGAAAACATATTTGCTACTCACGAATCATCATCGAACCATCTTCTTGAGAGACATCGACTGCTACCTCGGTTCCTCAACAACTAGCCACATGAACACCTTAGAAAATGGACTCACGATCATCCATTAGACAACATCATTTGAAATCCCTCTCGTCTGTATCAACGGAAACAACTTGCAACCGATGCCTTATGGTGTTTCTTCAACTCCGTACTTTCTAAGATCGAACCAAAAGATGTTATTACCGCCATGAATGAAGGCAGTGGTTCAATGCCATGCAAGATGAAATTCATGAGTTTGATCGACTTGATGTATGGGAGTTAGTACACTCAGTGTGCTATGATTATAGCTCTCAAATGGATCTTCAAAGTGAAACTTGATGAGCATGGTGATGTGTTGAAGAACAAGGCTCGTTTAGTTGCTAAAGGATATCGTCAAGAGGAGGGTATAGACTTTAAAGAATCTTTTGCTCTGTTGCTTTCGAATGAGGCAATCGTGAATCTTTTGGCTAATGTTGCTAGTAAGAACATGGTAGTATATCGGATGGATGTGAAGGCGGCATTTACGAGCGGAGATCTTAAAGAAGTCGTCTCGTCGGCCAACTTTGAAGGATTTGTGAATCAAGAGCATCCTACTCACGTTTATCGTCTGAAGAAGGCTCTCTACGGTTTAAAGCAAGCTCCTAGGGCATGGTATGATACCTTTGTCAAAGTTTCTTCTATCATCCGGATTGATAAAGGGCAGTTGATCCTACATTGTTCACGGAAGTCGGCAAACATTTAACTCATGTTCAAATTTATGTTGATGATATTATTTTTGCCTCGATTGACCCAATGGAATGTGATCGTTTTTCTAATGAAATGAGTTCAAAGTTTCAAATGTCAATGATGGGACAAATGTCATTTTCTTGGGATTACAAATTTCACAAAGTCCCGGAGGCATTTTCATAAATCAATCTAAATATGCAACAAATATTTTAAAGAAATTTGGATTTGATTCAAGTGACCCTGTTGACACCCCATGATTGATCGAACCAAACTAGATGAGGACCACTCGGGGATCATGATTGACCAAACGAAATATCGTAGTATGATTGGATCCACGATGTACCTCACCGCTAGTAGACCGGACATCTTGTTATTTGTTTGCATGTGTGCTAGATACCGAGGCTAAGCCTACTAAAAGCACCTTGAAGCGGTTAAGCGGGTCTTCGGTATCTCCAAGGAACCATCAATATGGGACTATGGTACCCGAAGGACACCGGTATATCACTAACGGCCTATCACGGATCTTGATCATGCAGGGTTGTCAAGATACTGTCGAGTACATGCAGGTGCTTTCGGTTTTTGGGTGATAAGCTTGTGAGCTGGTCTTCAAAGAAGCAAATGAGTACTTCTATTTCCTCTACAGAGGTTGAATACATAGCCATGTCATCTTGTTGTGCTCAAATCTTATGGATGAGATCTCAATTATCTAACTATGGCTTTGAATTCAACAAAATCCCTACATCTTTGTGATAATAAAAGTGCTATTGCTCTCTCATGCAACAACGTTCAACACTCAAGAGCAAAGCATATCGACATTCGACATCATTTCATCAGGGAACAAGTGGAAAAGGTGTGGTGGAACTATATTTTGTGAGGTCTGAATATCAGTTAGCGGACATCTTCACCAAAGCTCTTCCAAGAGAGCGTTTTGAGTTTATTCTTCCACGTCTTGGCTTGAAAAGCCTTCAACCAGATACTCTCAAACGTCTTCGGGAGGAAGGCGAGGAGTAAAGGTCTATCTTCATCTATCTCTTGTATATATCTTATTGAAAAAACAAAATACAAAATTATAAAACCTTCAAAATCCATAAAAAATCGAAAAATTAAAAAATCTTCAAAAATATTGTCTTTTTGTCATGCATTTTTCTCGGTTCGATAATATCTACGGTCTTTGTGTTGTCATTCAAAGAATGACACGGGACTTTAGATGTTGTTCGAATTTAAAAAAAAAAAATAAAAAAATCAAAAAATTATGTTTGAGAGAAAGAGAAACAATGGTTTATTGTCATTTTCGGGCAATAACGGTTTTTAAAAGAAAAAACGAGCCATGTTTTACCATGTTTTCAAATTCCATGCTCGATTCTATAAACATTTATCTCTATTTGAAAACTAAATGCTTTGAAAAATAACTCGGTCTCTATTTTTGATAATCATCGGGACTTATTTGTCAAAATCTCTATCTCTCAATCAACAACCTATGTCATTGATTGAGGGGGAGAATGATTTCAATTAAATTAAAAGTTATTTGGCATTAAATTGTTTTCAAAAGATGTACATGCATGTTTAACCAATGGAGTTTAAAATCTCAACATCCGATCCTTATCGGTTAAAACGCTTTCATAATCAAGTCACAATTCTCCTTAAAAGCTTTCAAAATCAATTTAAATCAATATGAGATCACAAATCTCAAATGATTTGATAATTGTGATCGGGGAGAAGTGTGATTTAAATAGGATTTAAGCGATAATTAGATAAATGGTTTCTTAAGTGATTAGCATGTTTGCCTCCCCGTAAGTGACAAGCGATTTCAAATTTTCCATGCACATTGAGGGGGCATCTATCTTAAACCTATGATTTGAAAGCGTGATCATTTATCTCAATGCAGGGTTCCCTCTAGTATGTGCAAAACTCTTTTCAAATCTCGAGGCACATATTGAGGGAGCAAAATCATGAAAACCTCATCCTTCTCCAAAATGCTTTATCTACTTGATTCGATTAGGAAGTGATGTTGATATCTTTTAGAAAATGGTAATCAAAGAAGTTAATTCTTTCTCTTGCCTCCGTGTGCAAAACATTTTCAAATACTTGATGCACATGTTGAGGGGAGTTCTCGTTCTAAAAATATCAAAAACAATTCAAGTACAAAATGCTTTGATAATATATCACAAGTATCTGGATTGATTTTCAAATGGTTTTCAATTGGTTCCAATGGCGGATGAACAATACCAAATAGACCGACCAACTTTACATTATGTATGGTGATATAAGGATGATAAGGTTAGGTATTAGTTCCCATGATCCGCGAGAAGGAGGGATCTACCGAGGACTATCCACTAGTTAGTGTAGAGTTCTTAGGTATGATGATAAAAGGAGAAAAATGAGATATGGGAAGAGTGCGGACTAAGATTGAGCTAGTATTGGAATAAACCCAACAAGGTTCTAGCTATGAAGTCTCGGTAAGCACTGAAGGGTTGAAGAATTAAAAAGAATTGAATGAGAAAAGGGTGAAAACAAATAGCCCTTCATATATTCAACCTTAGAGGCGAGAAAGGTTCAATTCATATGCTCTTGATGGTAACATCGGTATTGAAGACAAGGCGTCATGGACCCGGTGGCGCGCACTTCAACTTTCCAAACCACTCAAGTTCCTCTTAAAAGGAATTGTTTCATTCTCACGAGGAAGAGCATTATCTATCGACTTTCTCTTAGAGATTGTCGATATTGAAGGAGGAGACCTTCTCCCTAGTCTCAGGGATCCAAATATGCACAAATTGAGTCTAGAGCCACGAGATCATCAATAAATCTCATTAGGACACTTTCAATGAAGACTCTCTGTTTCACACAATGTGGAAAGAGATTATATCTTGAGTCCTACGCATTATCCTTGTGGTATTGCGGAACATCGAAAGTGATGTGTTTACATATTCACAATGAAGATGGAAAGCCTTACGGAGCCAACATCTAACAAGCTCTGGTAGGTGGCATGTGAGATCTATTATCTGAGATCAACCATGTGACAACGAGCGAAACAATGGGGCGATTCAATCTTTTGAATCAATCACAGTTCGAGGTTATGGATTGGCGGATACCTTTGAAAAACCGGTCTTTGTGCTTTAAAACTCTTTTCATTAGCACGTCGACCGTGTACTAATTTTCAAATCAAAAGGTGTTTTATGATTGATAATTGATTTTCATTAAAACCTTCGTTGTATTGCAAAAACAATTTCTATTGAGAGATACACGATTGTTTTTCCAAATCTCTTTTCATCAATCGCTGGACTAATTATTTGGTTCACTCACTCCGTGTTGTCTTCTTTGAGATGTTCGGTTTGAGAACGACTAGAAGCATTCGAAACCATCAAGGAAATTCTTGAATTATACGATCACGAGCAGTACTTATCTTGATCAAGCGAGAACCGTGGGCGTGTACCTCAATTCATCGAAAGTGATCAAAGACACTTTCGTGCGATTTATTGCTATTTGTATGCGAGGCCCGACGCGTTGCGGTTCGAATGAAGCGGTCAATCCATAGGCGCATGCTCACTTAACACATTCATCTCAAAAGAAATCATGATTAGTGCATCAATGACTCTGATATTATCACTCCATGCTACGCTTTCTGGCTGCGCCAATATCATGAATCAACAAATGCTTCCGCTTTACTCGATGAGAAGATATCATGATCGAATGTGAGCATGTCGGTCCAAATGTCACAACATCACATAATACCAACACCACAATGGATGTATCAGAGATTTTCTATTAGATGATGATCTCAAAAGATGGCTCAACATTATTATCACGTGGATCGATAAAAACCTCCACTTGGATTAACCAAACATGCAATGTGAAGAATCAATGACTACGAGCTTAGGAACAAAGGACTACATCAAGAATGCAAGAACAATTGTTAATGTAATATCGTTTGTATTCAATGTAATTTTAGTGCATGATTGAGGTGACCTCCCTTAGGGGGAGATTGTTAGGAATTAGAAATTCCGAGTATTAAAGAGTCGGTCACCTCAAGTATATGTAATCGTTAGAAAGCTCGTAGTCATAGTGATATTTAGTTAAGTAGTATTTGTTAAGTAACACCGTGGAGGGGACGGGTCTTTACCTTTGTATGCACGATCCACGGCCCGATGTGTGGCGTTTTATGTAAGACTATAAATACTCTCTACCTCCCAAGGTAGAGAGTTGGAGCTCATAATAATATCTTTCACTTTCTCTCACTAAGTTCCCTAAACCTCTAACTTTCTCTCTCTAGAATTCCATCTATATTCTACCTTGTGTTAATGTTATGATGTGTATGTGAAAAGTTATATCTTACATGATCATAAACAACAACTTAAGCATAGCGCTTCACTGAAACTCAAAAAAGCCAAGCGAAGTTGTTAACTTGTCAAAATGCCAGTTCTCACGAGTACAAAAGCATTCACTACAGCTTGAATAGATGACTATCTTGAAGAAATTGTCGACTTACAAAACAAAAAAATCAAAGAAGTTTTGAAAATGTTATTTATAAACATGGTGAGTCAATCACAACTATTCAAAAGTTTACTTTTAAACCAATTCCAAATGGATATGGACCCGAATCTTCTTACGATTACAAACCAAAGTTTTCAAATAGAGCATTCGAAACCAAATCCACGAAGTTTACAATCTTGTGAACATAGAATTGATGATTCCATTATGAGTGTTGTTGAATATAATCGCACGGAGGAATTAGATGCAAATGACGAGAGTCGGTCAAAAATAGAAAATGTCATTTATAACAAACCATTTAACTATTCAAAAGTCGTAACTTTTGTCACACAACAGGATACTTCTAACAAACCTTTGGTTATCACACCAGTTACTGAGTCTTCTAATGTTGATCCCCACCACAATTGTGCACAAATAAATGGCCCTTTACCTTCACTCAGTGAAATTAAAACAATACCCGACAGTCGTTAAATTCTTAGATATTTTGACACTTTCTTATCTGACATCAAAATTTTAGAACGTGAGATTGAATTTCATTCTGAAATAAAAGTTGAACATTTTCAATCGCCTTAGGCGCGAAAACAAAGAGATATTTTTCAGAAAATAATTTTACCACATGTTCAAAATTTGAAAAATTGTGCACTATATTGGGAAAGGGAATTTCATAAGGAACTTGGACTGATGAAAATAGTTTTCGAGAAAGCGAAACATCTATTTCAAATACTAAAAGCGTAAAAAGAAAATGTTAACGAAAAGATGTTGATCGACTCTTGGAAGATGTTATCTGTCTTTGATATAAATAATGTTGTGTTATTACATTCTGTTGCATATGCATTTGATTATATCTCTGTTGATTCTGTTAATTACGTTGTTGAGAATACTGCTACTGTGTCACAAATCAAATCTTTAAAAATTGAGAATGAGCGGTTATCTAATGAGCTTTCGAATGCAAAACATTGTCTTCAATGGTGTCAAAATCAAGAACTTGCTTTACAAAACAAAATCAACTAGTTGCGTACAAAATCTTCTGATCCTAAACTTGAGCAACTGGATGATCAAAACGTGTCTTTAAAGTGTCAAATTTCAAAATATGAACAATAAATTTCAAAAGTAAAAAAGGAATATCGTGTCATATTTGATTTACTCAAAAAGACTCATGATAAGGAATCAAAAGATCTTGATGAACATGTTGCTTATACCAAATATGTCTTACGAAGAGATGGAAAAACTCGCTCTGAAAATCTAGATTTGTTACACACTATCCATGATTTAAAAGCAGAGTTGGTAAAACGTAAGCAAGATAGGGATAGTAACACAGCAGTAACTGCACCTAGACAGCCTCAATTTAACTCTAGAACATCTAAAGACAAACCACAAGAAACTAATATGCTTCCCTCTCTTTGAAGCAGAATAGTTGCCTCTTTTCCCAACGCCTGCCTTCATAGCGGCCTAGGGCATACAAGGAAGAATAGGAAAGTTGACGTAAGAAAAGAACAATAAATATTCGAAGTAGAAGAACACCTTAGGACTTTGAATAAAACTCATGTTACTCCCACTTTAGATATTGCGTCTAACAAATGTAATAGAAAAAGTGATGTAACTATCTTGAACCTTTAAGTACTTTAAAAGTTATGTTTGAAGCTTCTTGTGTTGGTTGTCGTAAAAGCATGTTCTCTGGATGTCATGACAACTGTGTTGCTAAAGCTATCTTATCTCGTAAGCGGAACAATATAAAACGGAATACCTCTAGGCCCACTAATGCTTCTAAGTTGAATTGCTAGGCAAACCGCCCTCTAGTGTTCTGCTTGCGATCATTGATGTACCAATAGCCCCCCTGTAACTCCTAGGAAGAACTTATCACCTAGTGCATTCACTAAGACTAAAGCTAAGACTAGTTGGAGATGGCAGAAATGGTTACATAATACACTTGGCTTACAATGGATACCTAAAATCATTAATATGTGTGTTTCAACTATAACTGTATCGGAACCCTTTAACTCTTCGGGTTCTACATCTACTCCTATTCCATATGTGTCGTTTGTGTGTAATGCAAGTGATATAGATCATCCTCTGGGTTGTTGATAGCGGATGTTCCCGACACATGACAGGCAACCTTAAACTGTTATCAAACTTGGTTTCAAAGTTCATTAGCCTTCATCGATTCGAGAATGATCACTTGGCGGCTATCAGTTTTGGGCTTTGATTACATCAATGAACATGAAATGCTTGAGTTTATTATGTAGAAGGTCTCGGTGCACAAATCTCTTCTTCGATTCGGTCACACGTGATGGAGATTTGGAAGTGGTTTTCAGAGAGAAAACTTGTTTCATTCGTGATCTACAAGGAAATGATCTTATCTCTGGTCAATGCACATCAAGTCTCTACACAATCTCTATGCAATACATGATTGCTTCATCTCCCATCTGCCTACTTTCTAGGGCTACATCTACAAAATCCTGGCTATGGCACCGTCGCCTCTCACACTTGAACTTTCAAAGCATAACCAACCTTGCTTGATACAAACTTGTTGAAGGTCTTACACGGTTTCGTTATTCTAAAGACCATCTATGCTCAGCTTGTGAACAAGGAAAAAGTACTCGTGCTCATTTTTCCTCAAAGGTGGAATACTTCGACGCAATGTGCTTCATCTTCTTCACATGGATTTGTGTGGCCCGATGCGAGTGCAGACGATTAATGGCAAACGTTACATCTTGGTAATTTTTTATGACTATTCAAGATGGACTTGGGTTTTATTTCTTGAAGTAAACATGAAGCTTACAAATGATCATCACCTTTCTCACGAAAATTCAAGTTGACTTCAGGAACACGCGGTTAGGCAGTCGAGAATAGACAAAGGCTGAATTTGTGAATCAAATTCTTAAATGAATATTATGAGAAAGTGGGAATTGAGCATCAAACATCCATTGCACGTACACGAACAAAACGAGTTGTTGAAAGAGTAAATCGTGCGTTAGTGGAAATGAAAAGAACAATGTTAATTAATGCTAAACTTCGGAGTTACTTGTGAAATTTTGAAGTTGTGTCTCTAATGCATGCTACAACGAACAGACCGGTCAATAATTACTAAAGCGCCACAACAAAACACCTTACGAGCTTATCCACAACCCTGACCGAATCTCAAACACTTTCATGTATTTGGATCCCTTTGATATCCGAAGAATGATCGTGATGACTTTGGAAAGCTCAAGGCTAAAGTGTTTACATTAGAGTCTTTGTTGGTTCTTTGTGATAATTCTAAAGGATACGGATTGGAACCGTCACACAAGGGAGTTTATGAAAAAGCGATTCATGCAAATTTCGATGAGCTTCTTGAAATGGCTTTCGAGCATAACGGCTTGGAACCGGACATAACCATCTAAACTTCCTCAAACCCCATCATCAATTTGAACCTAGTTTACAACTTACTCGACGTCAAATGGAATAGCTATTTGCTCCTCTGTTTAGTGATGATATTGATGAAGCGTGCTTGAGATGTATCAAATGTTTCCGTCTCCCAACGATCATAATCCGATACGATACACTGCTTTTACAACAACTCTTTTGTTGAGGAAGCACCACCATTGACTCTACAACAGTCGAACAAACGCATCCAATGGCAATTTGAACCGCTAATGATCTTCTAAACAATGAAGTACCCCACCTGCGGATTATGATCCAAATCGTTCTTCAATCCGTTTGCTAATGCAATCACTGCCACGCATGTCGGAGAATCATCCACAAGCCATTTGAATCCTCTGTCTGCAGAATGTATATCAACATCAACCCTCCACACATCGTTGGACGAAGGACCATCCTCTTGTGAATATCATTGGAAACTCGAATCATCCAGTCGTAACTAGACAACTTCTTCACACAGACGGTGAACATTGCATTTATGCACTCACTGTCTGCCAATCTGAACCTAAAACATTAAAGGCCTTGATGACCAAAGACAACTGGATTGAATCCATGCAGGAAGAACTCAATCAGTTTAAACGTCTTGAAGTATGGGAATTGGTTGAAAAACCAACAGGGTCTATGTCATTGGTCTCAAATGGATTTGGAAAAACAAATTGGATGCTGAATGAACAGTAATTAGAAATAAGTCACGTCTGGTGGCTAAGGGTTATAGACAGGAAAAAGGGATTGATTACGAAGAATCATTTGCACCGGTTGCTAGACTTGAGGATGTTCGGATTTTTCTGGCGTTCGCGGCTCACATGAACATCACGGTCTTTCAGATGGACGTCAAAACTGCTTTTCTGAATGGTAAACTGAAATAAACGGTCTATGTTAGTCAGCCAGAAGGATTCGTTGATCCAGAGTTCCCGAACCACGTTACAAATTGAACAAAGCTCTACGGTCTCAAACAAGCCCCCAAGCGTGGTATGATGAGTTATCCTCCTTTCTCCTCTCTAATAATTTCATTACAGGATCGGTCGACCCAACACTATTTATACAATATCACGAGAAACACATTTTAATCGTTCAAATTTATGTGGATGACATCATTTTTGGGTCAACGCATCTAAAGTACTCAAACGCTTTTTCAAAACTTATGAAAAAACATTTTGAAATGTCCATGATGGGTGAACTTACATTCTTTCTTGGATTGCAAGTTCATCAATCACCCCATGGTATTTTCTTGAGTCAGTCCAAATATGCCCTTGAAATTTTAAACAAAAATGGAATGCAAAACTGTGATACCTATCCCACACCAATGGCACACACCAAGAAACTGGACGCTGATTTACATGGTAAATTGGTTGACCCTACCAAATACCAAAGTATCATTGGGTCTTTCATGTAGCTAACAGCCAGTAGGCCTGATATTGTATTTGTTGTTTATCTTTGCTCCCGTTATCAGTCGAGACCAACTGAAACTCACCTCTCTAAGGCTAAAAGAATCCTCTGATACATCAAGGGAACCATTAATTTGGGACTCTGGTATTTGAAGGATTCTGGTTTTGAACTAATAGCTTTTTCATACGCTAATCACACAGGTTGCTTAGATTCTTGGAAAGGTACTTCAGGAGCTTTACAATTTCTTGGTGATAAACTGGTGTCATGGCAATACAAGAAATAGGATTGTACATCGCTGTCCTCAACAAAAGTAGAATATGTAGCCATGTCGGGGTGTTGTGCTCAAGTCATTTGGATGAGAACACAACTCAAGGACTATGGTTACGTATTTGACAGAATCCCGATGTACTGCGACAATCGAAGTGCTATTGCGATTTCGTGCAACTCTGTTGTTCAACATTGAAATTAAAGCACATCAATCTTGATATCATTTCATCAAGGAGCATGTGAAAAGGGTACATTGAATTATATTTTGTGGTACTGAATACCAGTGACCTTCTCACCAAAGCCTTAGCTCCTGCGAGGTTTACTGAGTTAGTCCACCAGATTGGTATGAGGTGTTTGACTCCAGAGGAACTGGATGAACTTTTAAAACAATCTTAAAACCAGTCAAACACCAAAACCTCTTTTGTAAATATTTTTCAAAAACAAAATATATATATATATATATATATATATATATATAAAATCTGATAAAATTCAAAAAATATTCTCCTATCTAATTTCTTTCAAACATGGCAAGTACAAATCTTCCGTCAACACTTTACTCTTTCAAAATTCAATATTTTCTCGGTCAAGTGTTGAGGGGGACAAAGTAAATATTTTCAGTTTTATAAAACCTTGTACTTGCATGTTACCTTATACCGGTTGTATCTTTGAAAAATGGTGGTCACATTTCTGGTTTACTGACACTCCCCGGACTCAAATTTATAAAATTTCATTATTTCTTAAGTCGAGGGGGAGAGTCGTCATGTTTCTTTCCAAAACTATGCTTCATACATAACCAAAGTGGAACTTATGGGCTTTGGATGAAAATGGTTGAGGTGGAGGGACCAATGTTGTCAAAAGCTCAAACTAATTTTTAACAAAACCTCTCACCAAACTTTTCAAATCATTTATTACTTTCATTTAATTCCCTCAACCACTCATCCGACGCATAAGATTCAATACAAAAATCCGTGTTATAATCTTCATATTTGTAAGTGTTTAATCGTTCTAGGTGATCATCTAAACACAGGTTTTGATTTGTTTTAAAATCCAACGGCTAGATGTGTCCTTAGTCATGATTTCATGTTCTACGCATAAGCGTATGAACATGGAATCATGTTTGGGTGTTTCTTGGTAAAATGGATGTGTTAAAATGTTAATATGATCATTCTTAAACCATTTCTATCAACCAAATCCACCCAGAAATAATAATTCATCATTTTCAAAATTAGGGTTCATACGCATGATTTGGGCGTTTTCTTGTGTGAAAGTTTCTGGACAATTAGATGGTTGAATGATATTTGTTACATACTTAATTGATAAAAAAAACTCCTTTGATTCTTTCCCAGTAACATGATTGAATTAATGTGTTAATGAAAGTGTTATGATGAATTTGTTTCAGGTTTTACGCGTGAAATATTCAGAATCAAGGTTAACCATGGACTCCTGTGCATAAGGATCATCTTACGCGTAGAAAGTTATACGTAAGAGTAATCTTACGCGTAACCTTTACGCGTAAGGTTCTACAAAGGGACTACGCGTATCCTGTGAAGGATATGCGTAAACAGTGAGTCCTACACATAAGGTTCACTCTTACGAGTAAACCTTACGCGTAAGCTCCCACATACGCTTACGCGTAAGCTCTATGCCTAAGGCTCTATTTTCCTACGCGTAACATTTCTTACGCGTAAGTTAAGTTCCTACGCATAAGCTTACACCTACGCGAATGGTCTACTGTTTACGCATAAGCTTGCAAATCCTACACCTAAGCCAAAGTTTTAACCAAAATTATGAATTGTTACGCGTACAAACTTGTAAATAAATAAATCATAACGTCACGAAACCAAAATGTCTCTAATAAGCTTAAATGGTTAATATGTTGTGAAAATAAGTGAAAATTTGGACTTTAAAACACAAAATTAATAAATTCACGAAACTTATCACGACTACTTTGGACTATTAGACAAACAAGTGACTTTGGACTCATAACAATCATTAACATAACATATTCAATAATTAGACAATAAAATCAACTTTTGACTAACGTAATGTCTTTCGATATGTTGGTTCTTTTGGCTAAATATCTTTCACATCACGATATGGACGTCCAAATGGAAAACGTTGATGCACCAAATGTTCTCTCAATGGAAGACATTTTCCCCAACGGTTACACAATGAAGATCGGAAAGAACAACCTCATAGTCGATTTTGACAACTTCACATGTTCTGAGTCGTCTTGTCAAATTGTTGTGGATATTCTGAAGACTCACCCTTACCAGAACATGCTCACTAATTCTGCTACTATGCCAGAGATCTATGTTCACCAATTCTGGCACACCATTCAAAAGGTCAAAGGTTAAAGTGTTGTGACTGTAACACTTAACAACAAACGAGTCACCATCACTCCTGCAGACTTAAGAGCTATTCTTCTTCCTATCATCGAGCCTACTGAGTACACTGCTACTCCTACAAAAGAAGTTACTCTCCAGTTCGTGGTCGATATCGGCTATGATGAAGCTGCTGGGATCATCATAAAACACTCATCAGTAGATCTTAAGAACATCCCCCAACCATGGAGAACACTTTACATCATGATTGCCAAATCCGTTTCTGGACGTGACAGTGGTCATGAGCATCCCAAGCTCATGGAACTACAAATATTTTGGGGCATGGTCAACATGAAACACATCGAATTTGCTGCTCTGATTTGGGACGACATGATGTCATACCTTAAAAAGCCTGTCACCAAGATCCTTTATATCAGATATACAAAACTGTTGATCCAAAGGATTCTAGGGAATAATCCAGATATTCCCTTGAGACTTGATGACCCCAACCATCACTCCGTGTTGCTTGAGCCCACACTTAATGTTGTCAGATTTAAGGAATCAACAACGAAGAAACAAGGTGCGGTATTGCCAGATTGCCTTCTCACTGTTGACATCAAGGGACTTCAATCGTACAAATGTTATCTGAAAGCAGTTGAATCGGGGTAAAGTGGGATTCATTGATGAAAAATCTTCTGGTACACCTGTTAGGAAAACTAGGAGAGGCAGTGCAGGAAGTGTTACAAGCACAGAGAGTACGAGAAAGTATCCAAAGAGAAATCCTCCCAGAAAAAGGAAAGTACCATCAACGATTGCTATTCCTATTCCCAAACCAGAACCAAAACTAATGGACGAGGACTCGGAGGACACTGAAATGGACGAAGTGGTTATCTACTCTGAAACTCCAATCGATGATACTTTGACAGTAGCAAAACCTCTAAGTCCCAAGGCTGATAAAGGGAAAACTCCAGTGCAAGAGCAGGAAGAAGCGAGCTCAGATGAAGAGCCACTGGATGAAGACAAAGTCTACAAAAAGAAGGTAAAGAATCTCAGACTCCAACATGTTGCTCAGGAATTCAACCTACAACAAACTCGTGGCCCAGGGGGGTCAAGTGGGGGTGATCTAATCTCACCAGTTTCCGATGCGGTTAATCAACCCGATAAGGGAACTGGTACCATCACCCACGAATCAGAACAAAAGAAACTAGAGGATGAGATTATATTCGACTTTGAGGAACCAGACAAGAAGAAGAAGACTGAGAAAATTTCTGATGAAGATGTTGAGGCTGCAGCTAAAAAAGCAGATGAAGAGGCAAAGGTTAAGGCAGAAGAAAAGGCTAAAGCTGAAAAGGAAGCCGATGATTATCTTCTAGATAATCCCACACGTACTAAGGAACAACTTCTGAGCCGCCAAAGGACCCTGAACCTCCTCATGAATCATGATCGTCAGACTCATCTTCTCATTCATCTCCACCACCATCCAAAGGCACCACACGATCAGCATCGAGATCGGTAAAGAAACCAACCGGCACTTGGATATCACGAGCTAAGACAAAGATTGTCAAAGCTGTCAAGCAAGTCAGGAAGAAAGACGTGACCAACAAGAAACTGAATCAACTTGCCGACAGGATCAATCTTCTTCAGGACGTGATAAACGAGATGTCGGATGAAAGGGAACAGGTTCAACAGCTTCTAAAAGGAGATTTCTAAAGGGAAATGGAAAAGACGGTCAGAGAATACACTCACAAGTTTCTTCTCGGCACCGTCCCTAGGGTAACAAGAGAAATGTTCACCAGAAAATTTTATCCAAATCTCATGCAATTGGTCAAGCAAACAATGCAATCTACTCCTGTAGCCATGTAGATCAATCCAATTGAGCCTGCAGTTGTCTCTGATGCAGAGTTGATTTCCAAGCTGGTGTTACAAATATCTAAACGATCTGTAACGTTTACTTCTGATGAAAGTAAACTATTTGAGGCATTGTTGGATTATCAACTCAAAACCTCATGCAAACAGACAGCTGAAAAGACTAAGCGTCCAAGAGACGATGATGATGCAGATAAGGATAAAGAATCAAAGCGCAAGAAGAACACAGGTGAATCATCCCCTATACCTCCACCACCCCCAAGGACCTCCTCCCAAAGAAGATCTCCTCCACGTTCTACTACTGCTGATAAACCTCAGGACTCTGAGTTACCACCCCAAACAGAGAAAACCGGTGATCATTTCGAATACACTGGTGGTGACGATGAAGAGATCCCTGAGCCCCAACAACAACCCACCTCTTCTGCCACAACAAAGAAACCAGAATCATCATCAAACATCTTTTTAGTAACAGATTTTTTACAACAAAGGAACCTAACATTGGTGTCAAGAGCAAGGTCGGTTTTTTAGTTATGATTTATTTTTGGTGATATTATCTTGTCAAACATCTTGTGTCAAAATCTGTTGTTAACAAAGTCTTAACCTTTCGTATTCTTTTTTTTAGTAACAGATTTTTTACAAGTTTGATGTATTTTTTTTGGTAAAAAATGTCACGTGTAATGTTGCAATATTTTGTCTTGGTTAACTTTGTCCAATCAGATGTTTGTTTCATCACTCTCTTATGATATTTTTACCAAACCTCGTGAAAGTTTATGGTCAATCCTGGTAGTCAAAATGGGTCTACAAAGTGGTTTTTTTTTACCAACTTTCTGGGTTACAATGAAAGTGGTCTGAATCTGGTCGGAAAAAGCACGCCAGAAAAGTCAACAAAGGGTCAAAACCCTATTTTTACGCATAAGACCCCATCTTCATATCCGTTTACGAGTAACTGTGAAGTTACTCGTAAGAAAGCATGTTTACGCATAAGCCTACGCGTAAGCTTTAAGCTTATGAGTAAGCTTACTCGTAAGACCCTCTTTACGCTTAACCTTGCTTAGGCGTAGCCAGGTTTATGCATAAGGGACTCAAGCTTTACGCGTAAGAACTGTGTTACGCATAAGCTCAAAAGAAATAAAGATGAAGTAGAAGACTCTTACGCGTAAACTTATTTTGACCTGTGGACTTCAATACCAATTGCCACAAACATCATGGACCTCAGTTTTTATAACATCAATGATCCATGTCCATTACTGAAAATAAAACGTGAAACGAAGAAGCTGTAACAAACAAATCCGAAACAAAAGTAAACCAACTTCTTCATCAACATCCAATATACACTATCCTAATCCCATCTTAAACAACTAACAGACCTCTCAATCAATCAAGACTCGGAATTGAAACCTAAACATTAATTGAAAAATTACAAGATCTCAGTCAGTTTTATTTCGTGGTATATACAATGTCACATCGAGACCTTGAAGGTCTAACACACGAAAGACTTACCCATCATTGATCAATTTTTGAAGATTGACTTCATTTCATATCCGAAAAATTAAAGAAAAACACAATAAAAATTATGTTATATGTTTTCTTTGGTTCGTTCATAACAAGAAAACAAAAAAACATGAACCACCTACCCGAAATGATCTTGAAGCTTCTTATTTACCTTCTTGATTTTAATTGAGCAAAAACGTTTATAGAGGTGTGTTGGGTTAAATTTTTTTGGATTTTTTGTTTGATTCGGATAGATTGATGATAGGAGATGAGAGGATAATTTTTTTTTCAGATCTGTTTGGTGAGAGGAAAGGTAGGTTTGGGAGCGGATGATATATTGTGAAGGTTTTTTTTTTGTTAGGTTTAGTGTGCCTTAAAAGTTATTACTGGTTTTTATAGTGGTTCATCCATGGGCTTTGTTTGCTTCCTTAAACTTGGGCTGATGTTGCTTTTGTTATATGGACTGGGCTGATGTATAAACTTTCCTATCCAAAAGTTTATCTCATAAATTGGTATCCGAAAGTTAGTATTGATACAAATTTTCTTGGATACAAAATTTTTGTTACATGAGTATATTGAGTGGTATTTTTGGTTATGACAAATTTTCACGAGGATACAATTATTTTTGACAAGATCGAAAAACCTTTATCAAAATTCATTTAAAACCGTTAATGAAGGCTAGGTTTGGGCATGTAACCGCAAGATGTAACTACGGAGTTAATTCTTTATTATTTATTTGAGGTTGAAGTGGGATATCACGGAAGCGTGTACTTAGTATCTAAAGATATTAGGTTGGTTGGATGCATGATTCCTCGAGATCCTTGTTCGAGCTCTAACCGTTACGAATGACAAAGACTTGAGTTGTCTAGTTGTACCTGATGTAAGGAGTTACGTTGTTGTGCTCACAGCGTATAACTATCACTTTTAAGGAGTTACGCTATTTTGCTCAAGTGTCACACTAAAGTGTGGATAATTTGAGAAACTTTAAGTTTACCCTTTTTCCGATGGCCATAAGAAAAAGGGTTCTTCGTCTGACAATAGTGCAAGTTTAAGTCACAAGTTCGGGTTATTTTACTTCAGTCTCAAGTTCGTCATATTGGGTTTTTTCTCCATCAGTAGTCACTACAAAAACGATGGAGAATGATAATGGGGTCGGTAAAGAGTTATCTAAGAAGAGTATACACGAGTAGAGAAGTTTTATCAGTAGTTGATTCTCACGAGATATTTATGGTACTTCACAATTGTTCGAATACTTGGACATACATGGTTTCACTGTCTCCAATTCATCATCAACATACGTGGTGTATGATTTTGATTCATTGAAAACATCGAGGGGAAGAGAGTATAGGTGGTGTCTGCTTCCTTTGATGTTTTTGGATTTTTTCGAAAACCCTTTCCTTTCATGAATTTCTTCAATCAGGGGGAAGAAATGAGACGATCAGTGGTTAAAATTTCTCAAGTTGGTGTTATCGTCTCACTTTCACAAAGTTATCATGTGTGAAGTTACCTAAATATGATGTTGTGATGCCTCACACACGGTCATTTTATCGAGTAATTGCAGATTCACAGGTAACTATTATTCCGATACACCGCAACATTCAGGGGGAAGTCGTTTCATTTCATCTTTTGTGGTTTGTTTGGTGTGAAGCATCTACATACATGAGAAGATCTTGTTGATTTCTTGCATGTTACCCCCGAACGGATTTTCCGCAACAAGTCAGATTTACCTTGTGTGATTTACTGCTCATCTGCAAATTCCGGCAAGCATCGAAAATTTCAAAAGTTAGAGGAAATGTTCACTACATCAAAGTTTCGAATTTTGCGAAGACGGTTGTCAGTTTGGGGGGAAGCTGATTCAGAAACTTCGCCAAAAAGGAGTGTATGGAGAAGCTGCTAAAGACATGCGGCATGAATTGGGGGGAAGTTAATCCAATTTATGCATATTACATCATTTGTCTACAAGTGAAGAAAACGGTTCTCAAGACGAGGTACAAGAAGAAGACAAAGAGCGTAAACTTTCATCATCCTCAGCACTTGAAGAGCTTATGAAGACATTTCTTTATTTGTTTTCTATATTTGTAGTAAATGTTGTAAGTAATCCCTTATGTCGTCCCATTGGGGGACGATTGTTGGAATCGCTCCTAACTCATAAATGGAACGACATTGACGGGATTACATTTTCTATCTTTGTTACCTTAAACACGTGGGCTTGTTATGTCAATTTCCCATTGTTGTATGTGTTTAGGTATATATACCCCTCCATACTTCCATGGAGGGGAGAGATTTCTTAGTGTAAGCTTTCCTTTCATCAATAATAAAAGGGTTTTATGACAGTTAGGTTACCCAACTTTGCGACTTTGTTCGCCTAAGTTACCCAACTATTTTTTTGTTCAATTGGGTTACTGGAGTTTACGGGTTTGACATTTAGGTTACTCGAAACCAGAAACGTGTTCATTCAGGTTACCCAAAAAACAGGCAACCGGGAGTTGGAGTTATCATGGTGTCCACGTAAGCTTTTTGTGGGCCCCATTGTCCAACTCAGATATCCACTTACCATTACTAAACAGATAGGTTACTCAACTTTGCGATTTTATTCGTCTAAGTTACTGAAGTTCTTTTTTTTGTTCAATTCGGTTACTAATATATATTTATTTACATGGCTAGCACTCTCCTCTTTGCTTGATCACAAAACTCATAGAATAGTTTAATTAGTTTAATTTATCGTTTTACTAGTTATAATTAAATCAAATCAAAACCCCTTTGAAACTTGTAAAAATCACAAGTTGTTGTACGTTTTTATATGTTTTCATACATTTTAAAAGAATAAGCAGTTTTTTTTTTTTAAATTTAATTATAATAAAATTAAAATTACTTTTTTTTAGTTTTATTATAAATTTTTGATTTTTTATAAAATAAAAAAAAATAAAAAGTAGTTTTTTTAATTTATTACAATAAAATTAAAAAATTTTATTTTATTAAAAAACTCAAACTCCCAAATACAAGAATATGATTATTCAAGATTCAAAGGGGTTTTGTGTTTTTGATTAGTTCTTCATGCTTAAAAAAGAAAAAGTAGCTCATAACATCACAAGATCTCAGGATTGTTTAACTCATGGGAAATTATTAAAAATAAAGGATACATGACTTATGGTTTTAGTGGTGAATTCTCATTTTATTTAAATGAATGAATACGGTTTATAGTTTATGAATGTTTAGGTTTTAATTTCATACGTTTACGTTTTTAATTATTTATGTAATATTTTTAATTTATGATGTGGCGTCGATGTGTTTAGTGAGTGAGGATGTTTTCAGGTGACCGATAAAGATAACCTAAATTAACAAAGTTGCATAGTTCAGTAACCTAATTGAACAAGAAAAACTTTAGTAACTTAGGTGAACAAATTCGCAAAGTTTAGTAACTTATTTGTATAAAAACCCTTTATATAAAGATTATTTTTAAATTAATAAAAATAAAAGTCAGCTGCCAGCGTGGCTAGCAACTGGGTATCAAAGGTTAAAAATAGATCGGTCCCTAATTTGTCCGGTAACGATAGTCCAATACCCTGTTTGCACAAAAATAAAGTTTGGTAACTTAGGCGAATAAAGTTGGAAAGTTGGGTAACCTGTCTGATATAAAACCCATAATAAAACACATAGTTCTCTCCCTTATCTCTAGTCTCTCTCTCTAACTTGAAGATGGCTTTCTTCCATCTTCCAAGACCTCCCGATTCACCAAATCTTCCATACAAACGATCCTAACAGGAAGATAGATAACCTTTTAAAAGCCATGACCAAAAGTGATAGGAAGACCACCGAAAAGGTTAATGCCATCTCGACTCATTCTCCCGAAGCTTCCGGTGTGAAAATTAAGGACCCAAGTAAGTACTTCGAAACTTGGGATCCATCTTCATCTAAGCATGTTCAATTCGTCAATGCCATCACCTTAGTGAAACCAAATAGGAATAGTGACGAAGCGAACCATGAGACTATGCTTGAGGTTAGTGAAAATGCTAAGGAAGAATCGACCAACGAAGTAGACGAAGTAGGTGATGAGTATTTCAATAAGTTTTCTACGGGGAGAAGAAATTTCATTCCACCCACACCTAGTACGCGACCTTCGTCACATGTATGTTAGGAGAAGCCCACAAATCATCTTTGGAAATCCTATAAATCTCAACATACCTTGTTGCATAGGACATCTTTTCGTTGCTAAGGCCTAGATTGATCGCAAGTCCCCAATAAACATCATGACTAGTACATACTATAATTGGGTGATGAAGAAACCTATCCCAAATAGGCAAGACCCCGATGATCCTAGAGTTAGTTGTAATTTCCTTGGTAGAGTTAAGGGATTGGTCGTCTATGTAGGTAGTTTCACGTACCTTACGAATTTCATAATTGTGGAGGATATTAGTACGACCATAGATCCTAGCTTGTCCCATGTAGTTCTAGGAAAGCCATTCATAGAAAACACCGGGATGACTTATGATCCGTCGTTAGGAATAGTTAGATTCAAGGATGGGACCGATGACATAGCTTACCAAATGCCATTTATGATTGAGAAATTCTCATCACTCTCCAATGATGAAAAGGAACTTAATCTATCGGTCTACTATAGGAATGAGAAGGATAAGGAGAAAGGAGTAGATTATGTGATGACTAAGATTTTTGGGTTCTATAAGGATTGTTTGAAATTAGGAACGGAATATAGAACCAATTGGGGGGAAGATGATTTCTTAGAAAGATGCACGATAGGGCATAACTATACCATGGAAAACCCCAATAAAGATCGTCATGAGGAAAATCATGATGGTAAGGAAGTCACGTAGGAGCACGACTTCGAGTCTAGCTACAAGACTCATAAATAAAGAAAAGCGCTTCGTGGGAGGCAACCCATGCTTAATTGTTTGCTTGTTTGTGTGTCATATATCTTTTTCATTGTTGTTTATTCTCATGCCTGATTTTGTGAAAATGCTTTATTTTGTCTTTAACCTTGTCTTAATTACATATAAAGGTATTTTGCAAAACGATAAGTGTAGGGAAGATTACATAAATTTTAAAAGAACGAGAACATGATAATTACAATTAATGAAATTGATGTATATGTGTGTTTGTTAGAGTCAAATACTTGTATCGAGTCATAATGGATGTTTTGCAGGATTTTTTTCAGGTTTTAAAGATGTAATTTTTCCAGAAAAATGGAGCAGACCAGTTTCTATCATGATGACTTGACAGGATTAAAACCTGACGACGTCAGGTAAAGCAGAAACAGCTTATCAAATTTTTTCGTTTTCTGTGCTACTTATAAATTTTTGGAAATTCTCAGGTCTTAATTTTGCAGAAAATCTGCAAACATCCATTCCACAAGCATTATATCCTAGTGTAGTTGTGTCATATATAGTTATACCGCCAATTTTACACGAAAGTTTCATTTTTTTTCTTAAAAGTGTGCAGGTTATATTTGGCAAGAAGAAGAAACACAACATTGGATGGAGCTTATCACGTATACATTCTTCTTGGGTAAGAATTTAACTACAACTTCACACGAATCCTACCGAGCTAATCAGGGGAGTACTAGTTTCTTTCTCTTTTAATTACCTTCCTTTATCATAAATTTGATACTTTCGGGGAACATCGGGGATAATGTTCAGTTTAAGTGTAGGGAGGGAGAATAAAACAGAAACTTTGAAACTATTCTTATCCTTGATCATTTGTCTTGTCCTTGGCCATTTGTGTAATAAACTATGAGAAATATTTTTTAGGTCAATTTTAGCACCAAATTTAAAATTTTTTATGACATGTACGAGCTAAAACTTTAGTCTTAATAAAGCGTCTCCTGGATAGGAGTTATATTACTAGCACCAAAAAACCGTTTACCACTCAAATTCCACCCCAAAAATGTGAGGTTCGCCCCTAGATGTTTAGGAATAAAGCATTCACCTTTAATGCTTAGAGAGTGTACCGGTAGTATATCAGGTTCTAGAACTTGTTTTGTGATGCATTCCGAGATCGCTATTGAGACTACACTTGTGTAGTTAGGAATAACTAAGTGATAAGAGGCATTGGGATAACCCTTGTTTGAAACCTGTATTATAATTACTTCTTCCACATCGATTGAGTAATTACCCCACACCTTTACGATGTACTCATCTTTAGTACACGATACCCCTAGTTAATCCCTCAGAGCCTATCCTTTTCGCGGTTCTCGTGATGTTTCGGTTTTCCGGAATATCAATGTAGAGCATTATTTACAATTCACCCTCAAATGTACACCCAAATCGCCTTAGCCTACCTTGTATGCACTCACCTTTAGTGCATTATTGTTATCATTAATAAACCCTTAGTTCAATTATCTAGTTACTTGCATGGTTGCTAAGTCGAGTCATATCTTTTGTACACGGGTTTGGAATGATTGGGACTCATGGGTAAAAGTAATATTTTATGGAGTAAAGGGAAGGAACGTTAAATTCAAATTCCCTTTGTCGATGTAATTAAATACTCCAAGTGTTTTGATCTTTTCAAATCGGGTCAATTAGTGTTAGAGAAATAAAAACTCAAGTGTAGGGATGCTCCTATAAATCCCTTATACTTTGATATTATCGTAGAGGATGGTAGAGTAAAAATGAATGCAAAAAAAAATAATAAAAAAAAGTGTGTTAAAAATAAATGAAAAAACTGTACGGGCTACCATCCTACTTCTATCTTTATGTTTATGTTTTTAAATTTATGTATGTTTGTTTCAAGTTATCTAGAGTTAGTGAATCGAGTCTTGGCTTAGCAACTCAGCGCTTTTCATGCTTGTAACATAAGATTTTTGACTTGCCACAACTAAATCACCTATTCAACAAAACCCTTTGTTTCCCTACCGTAAGCCTAACGTTACAACCCTTGCAAAAGACCTCTTAGAAAGTTTTTCCTAGGTGCTTACACCAAAGCGATGGAGGTTTGATCTAGTCTCAATCCTATGGTAATCTATGTACTATGACAGGAAATGAGTGTTTATCTTCCATTTCCATTTACTATATTTCATATAAACTCGAGAGATGAGAGAATCCAAACACCCCTTTTGAGGTGCTAGTATATAATTTTCATGCTTGTTATTACTATTGCGGTGCTTTTACTTGCTGTGAATTATTTTAAGACCTATGCTTCATGCCCCCTAACTTATAAATTGATTAGCCAAAAGCACATTTTCTTGAGGACAAGCAAATACCAATTTTTGGGATATTTGATAAGGATTTAAAACGTACACTTTTAAGGGGTTATTTAAACCCTTAATTGACCACTTTTATATCCGTTAGTGCTTAATTTCATTCCTTTCCACTTTTTAGGTCTCTTGGAAGCAAAACGGTGGAATGATGCACATTTGGATGAAAAGGAGTGAAAATATGAAGAAAATGGAAAAGTCAAGATCGAAGTCACTCAAGCTGCTCAAATTGAACCTGACGGCGTCCCAACCAAAGCGCGACGCCGTCCCTCTATACAGACTTGATAAAAACATGCACCAGATGGCTCAGTGGAATTTTTGCTCATACAACCAGACGGCGTCAGGCTTTGAAGAAGAAGGGCGTCACTCAGACTTTTCATCTCAGACGGACCAGATACAGAACCAAGACGACGTCCCATCTGAAGCCCGATGGCGTCACTACTCTAAGGTGACGCCGTCCCATCGATGACTTGGCCAAGACGAAAACCCTAATGACGGCGATCTGACAGCGTCCCACCTATAAGGCGACGCTGTCACACTTGTAAATCTATATATATAATTCGTTTTTTCTGCATTTAGGGATGTAGACGTTTGGAGTAAAAACCCTAAACGTTTGTAGTCCGACTTGGATAGTATCTTAGGGTCCCAAACCCTATTTTACACATCAAGATAAGTGTTTTAATCCAAATTATCATTATGTCTTTCATTGATTGTGTGTATGCTTGCTTGTTTAACATGTCTACCTAAATTTCTTGTGTGTTTTCTTAGATCTATGAAACCTAGTTATTAATTATTGTTAGGTTGTCTCTTATCTTAATTAAAATTGGCTTAGGAGTGCAACTAGGTTTTCGTTGTGTTTAATGCTTGAATAATTTTTGTGAAAGTTGGCTTATGAATAATCTAGCGGATTTCGTAGGCTAAACCCAAAGGTAACCTCAAAGAGTTAGGGCATAGGCACACCCTACAACTTTAGAAAACACAGCGCGTTAAGATAAGGTGTGACAATTCAGCCATCAATAAAAGATAACTAGGGAGTAATAGTATCTAAGTAAATACATTTTTAATCATCATACAAGCACACATCAAATAGACATAGCTACCCGTAGTAATAGATAATTAGATAGTAGAAGTAATCGGTAGAAGTACCACCCCCAAATCAATTGCCCCGAGATATTTACCTTAGCTTTCTAAAAAACCATATAAAAGATTAAAAAAAAAGAATCATCCTCAACCCCCACCTTAGCATAATACATTTCTTGCTAGCATTCATATTCCCCTAGAGAATGATATCAATCCCCGAGGCTTACCCAATACTATATTACAATGATTAGGTTCACTGCCTCGGGTGTTGAAAAACTTGCTCGACAAAAAGGAAGTTCCTTTGACCCTGAACACGCTTCGTACGCACATCATAGTACCTTTTATATATCTAAATATTCGTTTTACGGCTTCAAGATGAGATATTTTTGGATTTTCTTGAAAGCGAGCACATAAACAAACACTAAACATAATGTCGGGTCTACTAGCCGTGATATAGAGTAAACTGCCAATCATTCCTCTATATTTAGTGTTATCTATGGATTCACCTTCTCCATCCTTGGTGAGTTTAGTTTCCGAAGACATAGGCGTTTTGATACGTTTAGAGTCTTCAAGACCAAATTTCTTAACCATATCTTTTATGTATTTAGATTGATTAAAGAATATCCCATCTTCTAATAGTTTTATTTGAAGTCCTAATAAAAAGTTTAGTACTCCCATCATACTCATTTCAAACTCATCATGCATGACTTTTGATAAATCGTCACATAACTCTTGACTAGTTGATCCGAATATGATGTCATCCACATATATTTGGACAATGATAATATGTGAATCATTTTCTTAGTGAAGAGAGTGTTGTCGACTAAACCCATGGTGTACTTATGGTCAACTAAGAATGTTTTAAGTCGATCATACCATGCTTTTGGTGCTTGTTTAAGTCCGTATAAAGCCTTTTTAAGTTTGTAAACATGATTTGGTTATTCAAAACCGGTGAAACCTAGAGGTTGAGCAACATATACTTCTTCATTATTAAACCCATTTAAAAATACACTTTTGACATCCATTTGAAAAAGTTTGAAATCATGTGCACATGCATATCCAGAAAAATTATAATAGACTCGAGCCTAGCAACCAGAGAAAAAGTTTCATCGTAGTCAATGCCTTCTTGTGCTACTAGCCTAACTTTGTTTCTAGATACTACACCATGTTCATTCATTTTATTTCGAAAGACCCATTTTGTTCCAATTATTGTTTGACCTTTTGGTAGAGGAACTAATGTCCAAACAACGTTTCTAACAAATTGGTTAAACTCTTCTTGCATAGCAATGACTCATGATTCATCTTTTATAGCTTCATTTATATTTTTAGGTTCAAGAGTTGACACAAAATAAAAGAAGTTACTTTGATTTTGAACTTTTGATCTCAAGGTTCTTTCATTAATTTTTCCTATGACAATATCTAAAGGATGACTTTTAGATTCCTTGACATTGTGATACGCGTACAACGCGCGTTCGGGGTCAAAGGAAACTTCCTTTTCTTCGAGCAATTTTTCAACCACCTAGGCAGTGAACCTAATCATTGTAATGTAGTATTAGGGTAAGCCTCAGGATTGATATCGTTCTCTAGGGGAATAGGAATGCTAGTGAGAAATTACTAAGCTAAGATTGGGGTTGAGGAAGATTATTTTTTTATCTTTTTTATATTTTTTAGAGAATTGAAAGGTACAATCTCGGGGTATTGGATTTGGGGGGTGGTACTTCTACCGATTACTCTACTATCTAATTATCTAATTAACTAACCTAAGGGGTAGTCTATGTCTATTGATGTGTGCTCGTATGATGATTAAAAATGTGTCTACTTAGATACTGTTACTCCCTAGTTATCTTTTATTGATGGTTGAATTGTCACGTCCTTATTCTTAACGCGTTGTGTTTTCTAAGGTCGCAGGGTATGCTTTTCTCCCTAACTCTTTGAGAATACATTAAGGTTATTGCCTACAAAATCTCTGGATTCATAAACTAACTCTAAGGTTATCTTTGGATTTTTAGCCTACAATTACTCTAGGTGATCATAAACTAAGGTTCACAAAGATTACTCAAGCATTAAAAACACAACGATGGCCTATTGCAATCCAAAGCCAATTACAATTAAGATAAGAGACAACCAATCAATATTCAATAACTAGGTTTCATGGATCTAGGCAAACACACAAGTAAATTAGCCAGACATGGTAAACACGCAAGCATACATAAATACAATCGAAGACATAATGAAATCAATGAATTAAATAACCTATCTTGATGTAAAATAGGGTATTAAAACCCTAAGATACTGCCCAAATCGGACAAAAGTCGTTTTAGGTTTTTACTCCACAAATCTACCTCTCTAAAAGTCTAAAAATTGAATTCTATATATATAGTTACAACTGTGACGGCGTCACCTTTTAATTGTGATGGCCTTCAGATCACCGCCATTAGGGTTTCGTCCTGGCCAAGTAAATTTGGGACGGCATTACGTTATGGTTGTGACGCCATCAGCTTCAACTTCTGACGCCGTCTGAATCTGGATCTAGGCCGTCTGAGGGAAAAGGTCTTCGTGACGCCCTACTCTTCAAAGTCGGACGCCGTCAGGTGCAAAATAGAAAATTCACTCCTGAGCCGTCACAAATATAGGGACAGTGTCCCCCTTTGTTTCTGACGCCGTCGGGTACACTTCCAGCAGCTTGAGTGTCTTGATCTTGACTTTATCCATTTTCTTCACATATTCACGCCTTTTCGTCCAAATAAGTATCATTCCAACATTTTGGCTTCAAGAGACCTAAAAAGTGAAAAGGAACGAAATTAAGCAGTAACGGATATAAAAGTGGGCAATTAAGGGCTTAAATGACCCCTCAAAATTGTACCTTTTAATTCCTAATCAAATATCCCTACACTTGGTATTTGCTTGTCCTCAAGCAAATGTGCTTTTGGCCAATCAATTTATAAGTTAGGGGACATGTAGCATTGGTTTACAACAATTAATAACAAGTATAAGCCCCGCAAAATTCATAACAAGCACGGAAATTATATACTAGCACCTCACAAGTGGTGTTTGGATACTCTCATCTCTCGGGTGTATATGAAATATATCAAATTAGAAATGGAAGATAAACACTCATTAACCGGTACTAGTACATAGATTACCATAGGCTTGAGACTAGATCAAACCTACACCGCTTTGGCGTAAGCACGTAGGAAAAACTATCTAAGAGGTCTTTTAAAGGGTTGTAACGTTAGGCTTACGATAGGGAAACAAAGGGTTTGGTTGGATAGGCGATTTAGTGGTGGCAAGTCAAAAATCTTTATGTTACAAGCATGAGAAAAATGGCGTTGCTAAGCCAAGACTCGACACTCTAAACTCTACATAACATTGAAACAAACAAACATAAATATAAAGATAGATATAAGATGGTAGCCAGTTTTTTTTTTTTTTTTTTTTTTTTAATTAATGAACACTCTTTTTTCAATTTTTTTTATTTTTTTTTCATACACTTTTACTCTACCATCCTCTACGATAACATCCAAATATAAGGGATTTATAGGCACATCCCTACACTTGAGTTTTTATTATTTCTAACTCTAATTTGACCCGAATTCAAAAGATCAAAACACTTGGAGTACATTATTACGTAAATAAAGGGAATTTGAATTTAACGTTCTTTCCCGTCACTCCATAAAATTTAACTTTACCCATGAGTCCCAATCATCCCAAAATTGTGTACAAAGGATATGACTCGACTTAATAACTTATGCAAGTAACTAGATAATTGAACTAAGGGTTTAATATGATAACAATAATGCACTAAAATTGAGTGCATACAAGGTAGGCTAAGGCGATTTGGGTGTACATTTGGGGGTGGATTGTAAACAATGCTCCTCATTGATATTCCGGAAAACCGAAACATCACGAGAACCGCGAAAAGGATAGGATCTAAGGGGTTAACTAGGGGTATCGTGTACTAAAGATGAGTAAAACGCAAGGGTGTGAGGGAATTACTCAACCGATGTGGAAGAAGTAATTATATATAATACGGGTATCAAACAAGGGTTATCATAATGCCTCTTATCATTTAGTTATTCCTAACTACACAAGTGTAGTCTCACTAGCGATCTCGGGATGTATCACAAAACAAGTTCTAGAATCTATTATACTATCAGTGCACTATCGAAGCATTAAAGATGAATGCTTTAATTCTTACAAATCTAGGGGCGAACCTCACATTTTTGAAGTGGAATTTGAGTGGTAAAGGGTTTTTTGTGCTAGTCATATAACTTACTATCCATGAGACGCTTTATTAAGACTAATGGCCCACTCCTACATGTCATGGAAAATTTTAAATTTGGTCCCAAAATTACCCTAACCGATATTTCTCATGGTTTATTACACAAATGAAATAGGACAAGACAAATGATCAAGGATAAGCATAGTTTCAAAGTTCCGTTTTATTCTCCCTCCCTACACTTAAACTGAACATTTTCCCCAATGTTCCCCGAAAATATCAAAGTTATGATAATGGAAGGTAATTAAAAGAGAAAGAAACTAATACTCTCCTGATTAGCTCGGTAGGATCCGTGTGAAGTAGTGGTTAAATTCTTCTCCAAGAAGAATGTATGCGTGAATAGCTCATCCAATCTTATGTTTCTTCTTCTTGATAAATAAAACCTGCACACTTAAGAAAACAGACAAAATCTTCGCGTAAAATCGGCGGTAAAACTATATATGACTCAACTATACTAGGATATAATGCTTGTGGAATGGATGTTTGCAGATTTTCTAGAAAATTAAGACCTGAGAAATTCCAAAAAATTATAAGTAGCACAGAAAACGAAAGAAAGTAAGATAAGTGGTTTCTGCTCCTCCTGACGCCATCAGGTAGCAAGTCTGACGCCGTCAGGTTATCCTGACAGAAACTAGTCTGCTGCGTTTTTCTGGAAAAATTCTAGAAAAATCACATCTTTAGAATCTGGAAGAATTCCTGCAAAACATCCATTATGACTCGATACAAGCATTTGACTCTAACAAACACACATATATATCTTTTTCAACAATCATAATTCTCATGTTCACGTTCTTTTAAAAACGTGTGTAATCTTCCTTACACTTATCCTTTTTGTAAAATACCTTTATATGTAATTAAGACGAGGTTAAAGACAAAATAAAGCATTTTCACAAATTCAAACATGAGAATAAAAAATCAATGAAAAGATATATGACACACAAACAAGCAAACAATTAAGCATGGGTTGCCCCCACGAAGCGTTTTTCTTTTTTTATGAGTCTTGTAGCTAGACTCGAAGTCGCGCCCCTACGTGACTTCATCTCCGTCACCTTCTTCCTCATGATGGTCTCTGTTTGGATTTTATATGTTATAGTAGTGCCCTATTATGCACCTTTCTAAGAAGTCATCTTCTCCCCAATCGGTTCTATATTCCGGTCCTAGTTTCAAGCAATCCTTATAGAACCCAAAAATCTTATCCATCACACAATCTACTCCCTTCTCCTTATCCTCCTCATTCCTACAGTAAACCGATAGCTTAAGTTCTTTTTCATCATTGGATAATGAGGAAAATTTCTCAATCTTAAACGGCATTTGGTAAGCTATGTCATCGGTCTCATCCTTGAATCTCACTATTCCTAACGATGGATCATAAGTCATCCCGGTGTTCTCTATGAAAGGCTTTCCTAGAATAACGTGGGACAAGCTAGGATCAATGGCCGTACTAATATCATCCACAATTATGAAATCCGTAGGATACGTGAAACTACCTACATAGACGGGAAATCCCTTAACTCTACCAAGGAAATTACATCTAACTCTAGGATTATCGGGATCTTGCCTAGTTGGGATAGGCTTCTTCATCACCCAATTATAGTACGTGCTAGTCATGATGTTTATTTGGGACTTGCGGTCAATGTAGGACTTTGCCACGAAAAGATGTCCTATGCAACATGGTATGTTAAGATTCCAAGGGTTCCCAAACTTAATCCTAGGGCTTTTCCTAACATACATGTGACGGAGGTCGCGCACTAAGTGTGGGTGGCGAGAGAGTTCCTCTTCCATAGGAAACTTATTGAAATAGTCATCACCTACTTCATTTATTGCATCGGTCGATTCATTCTAAGGATTCTCACTAACCTCAAGTACCGTCTCATGGTTCGCTTCGTCATTAGTCCTATTAGGTTTCACTAAGGTGACGGTATTGACGAATTGAACGTGCTTGGCTAACTTACTTGGGTCCTTAATTTTCACACCGGAAGCTTCGGGAGAATGGGTGGAGATGGCATTAACCTTTTTGGTGGTCTTCCTATCACTATTGGTCATTGCTTTCAAAAGGTTATCAATCTTCCTATCCATCTCGGTTTATTGTTGATTAAAGCGGTCCGAAAGCTTGGCTATTTGAGCTTCTTGGGATGTAACTAGGTGTTGCAACATCCCTTCTATGTTTTGTTGGCTAGGGCCATGAGAAATCATTTGAGGTGAATTCTTTGGTTTGTCCCCAATAGAAGTCGGGTTTGCCCTTCCATGCTTCTCGGGCATCATTGAAAGTCCTAGGTCCGGGTGTTGTAGGGAATCTTCCTCCCGTTCCATTGGTACGCGAGGATGCGTAGTCAACGGAAGCTTGTTCAGGGAGTCTTGTGCAAGTACGAGTGTTGTGAGGACCACTACATAGCTCACACAAGGAAGAGACTTTGTTCACTTGGCGTGAAGACTTATGATTTTCGTAAGAGCTCATTAGGAATTTGACTTGGTCTTCAAGTTCTAGCATCCTACGATCGGAAGTTTGTGAGTTAATGAGAGGCAAGGAGATTGCCTTTACGGTTTTGGGTAACTCACGAGGGTCATTCCAACTTTTGTTGTCATAGAGAGCAAGGTCCTCTATTGTACCCCATGATTCTTCTGCGGTGAGATCACTAAGTTTACCACCGGCCGCTTGGTCGATAGATTGCTTAGTTGAGAAGTTGACATGATCATAGAAGATTTGGACTTGGAGCCAAAGATCAATGCCGTGATGAGGGACTTTATGGAGCAAGTCCTTGAATCGAGTCCATGGTTCGTAGAGAGATTCACCTTGACGTTGTTGGAACATCAAGATTTCATTCCTAAGCTTAGTAGTTCTCCCCGGTGGGAAAAATTAGGCAAGGAAACGAGTGGTGAGATCATCCCAACTTGAGATGGAGCCGGCGGGAAGTCGCTCAAGCCAATTACTAGCTTGGTCTCGTAGAGAGAATTGGAAGAGACGCAAGCGCGTGGTCTCCCGAGTAGTAGCATCAAGGTCGATGGAATCGACGATTTTAAGGAAATCCTTAAGATGCTGATTAGGATCTTCGGAATGAAGTCCATGGAATGCACATCCGTTTTGCACCAACCGGATAGGGTCGGATCGAAGGGCCGTCATTTGCGCTTGATCGAGGAGCTCAATGGTGTTCCTATAGCCTAGGTTACTTGGTCTATAGTATTCAAAAAGAGTTCGGCCTCTTGGCGGGTCATTTGGTGGTGGGTTGATAAGTGGTGGTTGATTAACACCTTTTATGATGAAAAGTGATGAGATTACGAACAAATTCACAAAGAAGGGGGATAGACTATGAGGAAGCTAAAAATGAGAAAAAAATCTTACTTGATAGGAATCAAGCAAGGGAACCTAAACGAGGTGGAAATCTAACTAGCTATTCTATTCCCCGGTAGCGACGCCAAAAACTTGATACGCGTAGTACGCGCGTTCGGGGTCAAAGGAAACTTCCTTTTCTTCGAGCAAGTTTTTCAACCACCTAGGCAGTGAATCTAATCATTGTAGTGTATCATTAGGATAAGCCTCGGGATTGATATCATTATCTAGGGGAATATGAATGCTAGTGAGAAATTACTACGCTAAGGTTAGGGTTGAGGAAGATTGATTTTTATCTTTTTTATATTTTTTAGAAAATTGAAAGGTACAATCTCGGGGTATTGGATTTGGGGTGGTACTTCTACCGATTACTCTACTATCTAATTATCTAATTAGCCAAGCTAAGGGGTAGTCTTTGTCTCTTGATGTGTGCTCGTATGATGATTAAAAATGTGTCTACCTAGATACTATTACTTCCTAGTTATCTTGATGTAAAATAGGTAAACATGCAAGCATACACACATACAATCGAAGATATAATGAAATCAATGAAGTAAATAACTTATCTTGATGTAAAATAGGGTATTAAAACCCTAAGATACTACCCAAACCGGACAAAAGTCGTTTTAGGTTTTTACTCCACAAATATACCTCTCTAAAAGTCTAAAAATCGAATTCTATATATAGAGTTACAACTGCGACGGCGTCACCTTTTAATTGTGACGCCGTCAGATCGCCGCCATTAGGGTTTCGTCTTAGCCAAGTCAACTTTGGGACGGCGTCACGTTGTGGTTGTGACGCCGTCAGCTTCAACTTCTGACGTTGTCTGAATCTGGATCTAGGTCGTCTGAGGGAAAAGGTCTTCGTGACGCCCTACTCTTCAAAGCCTGACGCCGTTAGGTGCAAAATAGCAAATTCACTCCTGAGCCGTCACAAATATAGGGACGGCGTCCCCCATTGTTTCTGATGCCATCGGGTACACTTCCAGCAGCTTGAGTGTTGATCTTGACTTTAGCCATTTTATTCACATATTCACGCCTTTTCATCCAAATAAGCATCATTCCAGCATTTTTCCTTCAAGATACCTAAAAAGTGAAAAGGAACGAAATTAAGCAGTAACGGATATAAAAGTGGGCAATTAAGGGCTTAAATGACCCCTCAAAGTGTACCTTTTAAATCCTTATCACATTGACAATTTCTCTATGTTAATACAAATAAGCCGTAAAAACGTTTATTTATAATTTACGATCCTCTAATGTTTTGTCGATAACAAACGTAAAATCATTTTAACGAAACAAATAGAGTACGTAAATAGTTTAAGTTAATAGTTTTCTAACACACTTACGTTTTTACATAAAACACTAAAACAAGCTTAAGTGATTTTATGATTTAGATATATATATGTACAACAACTAATGTTTACATATTGGGTTAGCACATACTTAAACTAAGTATACTAAAATGGGTAAAAACATGTATATACTAAAATGGGTAAAAAACAAGTATATACTAAATGGGTAAAAACTTGCAAATGGTATTGACCCATAACCCATGGTTTTATATATACCACTTAACCAAGTTCATTGTATCTAGAAAGAAAACCATGGATCAACCCATAACCCATGACCCATAACCAAAAATACCCATGGGCAAAGAGGAGCGTTCCACGGATCCCTGGCTTTGTGCTAGCCGGATCCCAAGTGGAAGGGATCCGTGGGATCCGGGGAACAGTAGAGAATTTTCTCTATAAATAGAGAGCCATTTCTTCCTTTCTATGCATCACTTTACACACATACTTCCCCAAAGTATTCTAACCCTCTAACCTCAGATCTAAGTGATCTATGTAGTTTGTCTTTTGTTTTTGTGTGATCTTCTAGGTTTCTCTTAAAGGAGAGATCACCACTTCTTGAAGACGTGCAAGCTCAAGTCCATGAGTAGACATGCTTCGTCATCATCAAGACAACTAAGGTTCTCTTGTTGATAGTTCTTCCTTTCTCCATAGATGTTGGGTTGAAGGCATTAGTGAAGAATGCCGAAAGTGTCAAGATGAAAGCATTAGTGAAAGATGTTCATCATCCGTGTCAAAGCATTAGTGAAGAATGCTAAAGGTGTCAAGACGAAGGCATTAGTGAAGGGTTCCAAGCGTTGTGTCAAAGGCATTAGTGAAGGATGCCGAAGAATCAAATCAAGTGGCATTTGGGAAGAATGCCTAGGTCGTATAATCGATGAGGTGCCTCGTTATACATATAAGTATTTGTTTTTTTGTTTCCAAGGATGGTGATATCCTTGATGAAGGTGTAACAAGGAATTGATCTCCTTGATATTAGGTGTTGTGTTGTGAAGGGTAGTAGTTCCTCCATAGTAATGGAACTAGGTGCTTAGCCTAGTACCTAATAAAGGGTAGGCGACGTTGTGATAGGATTAGTTCTCCTAAGGTGTGAAAGAACTCGGTATTTAGCTTTGTACCAGAAAAAGGTTAAGCGACGTTGTGAAGGCTTCTCCGCCACAAGGAGTTGGTGTAGTGCTTACAAACTCTAGAGTAGGTGACTCGGGGAGTGGAGTAGGGCAAGGAAGGTGTCCTTGTAGCCGAACCACTATAAATAACTTGTGTCGTGGTGATGTGCTTCTTACTCTTTATATTTCATTACACGTTTATATATCTATCTATCAACGTCCAACATAAACAATCAAATAGATTGACATAAGTCGATCTAAATATTTAAAAGGAAGTTTTGAATTGGTAAAACTATTCAACCCCCCCCCCCTTCTAGTTTTCCACAATTGGCATCAGAGCTTCGTTACCAAGTTTCTTAAATTATGTTGTACTTTAAAGACTTGATACGATCCATGTATGTTTGAAAACTACAAAGAAGGATTTTTTTTGTTGGTCATATTTTCTTTTAAATCATTTTGTTGGACATTGATAGATGATTCTAACCACTTTGGCTCTTAAGAAATCTTCATGCTAGAATGTCACACCCCCAAATTACCGGTTTTGCAGCGGAATGGAATTCCTGAGGGATAACTGTCATAGCACCACAATCACAGTTATATTGAACGACCTAAAGTGTCGTTTGAAAAGAACATCGTTTGATATATTAAAAACATTCAGAGTTACAAAGATAGGTCCCAAATGACATTGGACATGTGCGGAAATAAGTTTGGTACAAGTCAAACGATGTTTTAAAAATGTATAAATCCATGTGAGACGCGTCGTCACCGCGAATTTATGATAAGTCCTCATGTATGCCATGAAGTGAATGCCTTAGTTACCTAAAAATACATTGCTAAAAGTGTCAACACAAAGGTTGAGTGAGTTCATAAAGTTTATGTAAAACGTTTTATACGACTACCACAAGTATAGGCCATGTATGACAAATATGTCACATAAAATGTTACAATTGCTCTAAGCACATGACACCGAAGCTGGACTGATGTTCGCCCTAACAGAGTGTTTTGCCAAACAACTCAATAATGATAAAAATGAAATGCATCCGTTTGACCAGTTGGAACCACCAACCCGGATGGAGGAGTCACCCTCAATAGATCTATTCACTCACCCTCGCTTCTTCCAGAATTAACGGTTCATGATTCATGAAATGGGGACATTCAATTGGCAATGAAGTAACTTAAGCAATGTAATGAATTTGATATACTTGGTATCATAATAAAAATGATGTGCAATGTATTCTCCCCCGTAGGTTTGAAATAAGTATAAACTTGAATAAATCGGGGCTATGAAAACTCACCTTAGTCCGAAGAAATACAAGAATCACAACTAACACGACTGGCATTGAGAAATGTAATACAGTAGTATCACAATGTGGCATCGCACAACGATATAAGAGTACAGGTACAACGGTACGTCTTTGGCACAACCTACTAGTATACGGCTTATCTCAGAATACGTATAGTAAAGTAAATGAGTTTTCAAAAGATGAGTGCTTTAGTTTTCGTGGAATGCTCGTATTAATAATTATAAGAGTTTATTGTCATAATTTGTAAGAAAATTTTAGTATCAATATCCGTGTGGTGGTTTGAAGATCTAGACTCGAAAATACATATCAAAGTATAAAATATATAGTACACGTATGAAAGAAAATAAACATGTAAGGATCAAATAGCAATTAAGTGAGATATAAATAGATTAGTTAAGTTTAACTAATAACTAGTCCTTAAAGTTTAATTTATATCTATTGATTGTTGGTTTTATAATCCGATAAGGTTTATAGATCATTAATAGTCCGTAAATTAGTTCAATATAATCCAACAGTCCAAATGCTTAAGTCCACTTAATAATTCAATAAGTAATATAATAAGCTCCAAGTCCAATATCTAAAACCTTCGTCCAATGTCATATATATATATATATATATATATATATATATATATATATATATATACATATATATATATATATATATATATATATATATATATATATATATATATATATATATATATATATATATATATATATATATATATATATATATATATATATATATATATATATATATATATATATATATATATATATATATATATATATATATATATATATATATATATTTATATATATATGTACATATATTTATATATATATATGTATATATATATATATATATATATATATATATATATATATATATATATGTAGTCCGTTATTAGCCCGAATAAGTCCAATATATAAAATATATATTGTCCCGAGTCAATAATTGTCCAAAGTCTATTTTTGTCCGACATAAGTCTAATAAGTTTGTCCAAACTCGTCATGTCCAATATTTGTCTAAATAATATCTATTTGATACAAGTCCAAGGGGTTTGAGTCATAACTCGATTTCTAAGTTCCGATTCCACAATTTGTTATATACAGTATAAGCTTTATATATATTCCAATGTAGTCCAATACAAGCCGAATATATAGTTCCATGTCAATCTTCAATTGTTTTTCCCCAATGTCCGATATCATATAAATATATGCATATATAATTCATTACGAGTCCGAATTATAATCCATATTAATTCCAATATATGGTCTTATGTCCAATGGGTTAACTAGTTCGGTAGTTTGTTAAGTCTTAACCCATATCATCCAAATCCGTTAAGTATTAATACGGTTTGATTCGAGAATTTTATTTTACCTTACAATGTACACACTATCAAAATAGGAACCCATAATGCTCGAGAAGAGCTGGAATAATAAGCTCAATCAACTTGCCTAAGTTGATTGAAAAAAAGGAAACTTCAGATTCTCATTCAATGAGCTGGCCATTAAGCAAATAATAAGTCGGAAAATAATAACCTTAAACAATGCATCCCAAATTGATTCAAAAACTAATACCCTATTTCTTGGGTGTCTTCCCTAGCTCGAGCAAAAGAAATAACAATCCCTTAACAATTATGAGACCAAGGAACCTAGCCGACTAAACAAGACCAACCAAGTAAGCATTTTTAAAAGCTCAAACGACGCACCCCTCATCAGGTTGTCGTTATTAAACCAAAACAAATAACACCCTCGAGGTGTCATCGACAAACTAGGAGCAAAGTCAAATGGACACACCTCCATGGTGTGTCGTTAACCAACCTTTGACGCACCATGGTGAAACTGAATACACCTAAACACACAAGTAATACAAGCATGTAGACCCCTTGTGGTTCTGTTGTTGAACCGAGACAAACACCAACAAACAAACACCCCCTTGCAGAACTGCAGAAACAAACGACCCTTTGTGGGTCTTGCTGTTAAAGTGAGAACCAAAAACAATTTACAGGTCTTATGGTTGTCTTGTTTTGACCGAGACTAAAACCATACCCAAGCACATCCTTGTGGTCTTTTATTGAATTTAAACATAACCAAAATTGTAAAACCCTGAAAATCGTGAACGTGTTAAATGACCTTTTTGCCCTCAAGTTTAATTATTCGGAAACTCAAAAACGTTAATCTTGTTAAATACGTTTAACACGGACCTCACAAATAAATTGCACAAGACCATGATAAATAAATCATACTTATGATTATGAATTCTAGTTATATAACACATAAAAGATTATTTGGTCTACATATTAAGCTACTAGCCAAAGTAAATTAAGATGTGATAAACTAAATATGGTAAATAGATTGATTTTTGGTCCCAATTTCCCCCTAACCGGCCACCATTCACGCCCAAAATCATCCCATATTAAGCCTTGTGATCTCCTATAATCTCTTTAAATTAATCACCAATTAAAGTCCATTATACCTCTTCCAAAATTTAAAATGTAAAAACAAGGAACCCTAATACTCCCTCATGCAAATGTCACGGCAAACACAAAAAGGCTCCATCTCCACCTTCCTGTTTCAGTCGACACAAACCATTCCAAAGGAGGACTCCAAGTGCTTGTAAGGCTGCTATCGTTACGTATTCGTACGGGGTTTTTGCTTGGTTGCTTTGTTCGTTGGGTGGCTGCTATTGCTGTCGTGAATATAAGGGCACAAAGGGGTGCCTTGGTTTATTTTTTTCCAGTGTTTTCTCTTCTCCCTTACACGCTACAAAGGTACCTACGTGACTCGTCTCTCCTCCTTGTTTTCCTTGTTTTCTGGTCGTGGTATTTGACCATCTCATGCGCACCATTAAAACTTTAAACATGCTCATATATACGTTATGTGTTAAGAGATTGAAAACCTAGTACAAGTGCTACATAAAATCATGAAAATAGCCTTATACATGTCGTCATATTTACATTACGAATCATTGTGTTTGCTATTTTCTGGCCGTGGGATATTGGCACCATACTCATGCATTGAAGATCTAAAAACGTGTTATGTATGATGTTATACCAATCTAATGTTAACCTAGTATTTAACACATAAAGTCATGGATTAAAAACCCTATATATATGGTGTTAAAACATGTATAAAACTGGTCCTATGTATACGTCTTGTAAAACCTCTCGACATATTTACTTTTGGTCTTTAACATGCATGTAATGGAACTTGGTTAAAGTGTATACATCTAGTACTATTAATAGGGAATGAACCATGGTAATAAGGGCTATTTTGAAGGGTTTAATGAACATATAAAATCTGTTTTGGGGAGGGTATGTCTCGTTACTTTTAAAGTCACATAAAGGGTATGTAAACTCATATTTAATGTGGTTGAATGGTTAACAATATCAATGGAAATGGTATGGGATGATCTAGGCTTATCGTTGGTGTCGTATGGTGTTGTGAGTTATGCATGGCTCGACCAGATATAAGTACACACATAATATCATTTAGACTTGTACTAATGTGGTTAAATAGTGTATAACGTTAAGTAGTTACATGACGCAAACTGTGGTCGTTAATATGTACATGAACGTGTTATATAAACTTCAACGTTAAATTCACAAGTATTAAAACTAAGAGGTTTGATTTGTACATATAATGACAAAAAAGGAATAACAATGATATATTTTCAAATACGACCCTACACTTTATAATATTTACTCTTTAAACCCTAAACTTGTGTGACTTGTCATAATTGACCCTTAAAATACAATAATACTTGTTTTCATCATTTTAACTTAAAATGACTGTGATTATATCATTTATGACTAAATCTGAAGAATACGGAAATCTGCTATTTTCGGAAAGTTACTAAAAGTAGAAACCTGCTAAAAATGAAAAGCCGTCTAAAATGAGTAAATAAGCGTTATCTAATTCATAGGTTCCGGATGGCGGGATTGATTCTTCGTGTGACCGTACTCCATATTTTGCTTGCTTCGAATGAGGTACAGATATTCTATCCCTTTTCAGTAAGGGTTTCCCATGACTTTCTAATCCTTCGACTTCATTTCGTTTATGAGATTTCTTTGCTATTGACCCTTTGATATTGAACCATTGCTATTGACCCCTATGTTACTGAACCTCGGTTATTGAACTACTGTTTCTGAACCTTTGTTATTGACCTCTATAACTGAACCTTTGATATTGAACCTCTGTTACTGAACCCTTGAGATTGGACTTGATATTGGACTATTGTTATGAACCTCTGAATTGTGACCTACTGATATTGAACCTCGATTATGATGGTGATATATATTGCTACACTGTGGACCTTTGTTTGACCCTTGATTTATACCCGAGCCAAATCGTTAACTAGTCATGGAGGTACCATGACCGTGTCATTGATGCACCAATGGCATGACTCGGTGTGTAAAGTGATGTTACACACCGTCCTTTCTGTTATCGATTATGAGCTCGATATATATTGTATGGCCACTATTTGTCTCGTAGGGGCTGTATGGATGCATCCTAGATCTGTAATGTACTGTTACTGAGTATATATATGATTCTGTGATGTGGTGCGTGTGTGCAATACACCCCCTCACAGTATGGGAGCTAGCTACTCCACTGGTTACTGAGGTATCCCCTCCTATTGTCTGGTATTCCGAGGTCACCCCTCCGAATACGATGGTTGCTATTGATTACTGGGCTGCTATTGCCACTACTGATATTACTGTATTGTACTGTTGGCTCGGGATAGATTTATGACAACCCTTACACTGTTGATATACTTATATTGTACCATCTGTTTACCCCAACGCACCATATTCTGTATTGACTGCCCGTTATCATGTACCCTTATGTGACTTATTCTTCTACCATTCCATTCATGTACCGGGTTATTATTATTATGGTTATTGAATTTGATTATGCTTTTACATGTTTTAGGTGACAATCGTTTGCCCTGCTACTATATGATTAATATGTGATTGTCTGATTCATCTATTGACATGTTAATAACTGACAAACGGTTTACCATACTGTTATGTGACTCTTTGATTTGTCTGGTCCATGTTAGTGTATAAATGATTGATTTGACGGTTTATCATGTAAACTCTGTTTTGTTAACCTCGTGGTCTATGAATATCTGTTAGTATCTTTTCCCGCTTATTGTTGATCTGCCATGTGTACATTGTTGTTATGTTACTGTATGATTGGAGAAATGGTTCAACTTATGACGTCTGGCTTGTTAACTTGTTTAATTTCCCTGCTATGTCCCTAGTTCATTTAATTATAGTGTTCATACTGTATTCCTACTTGTTACGTGTGACTGCCATGTTTTGACTGCTGTTATGATACTGGTTATGTTTTCAACTAAGGGTTTCTGTCCTGTTTGATTTCCATGCTCACTTACTAATTAACTGCTTCCGCTTGCGTTTAGATTTTTGTATGTTCTTGTATTTATGTCATCGGTGCCTTGCTTTGCTTCGTTCTCCTTGTTATCTGTTCTTTCTGGATGTCTGTATAATTGTGTTTCTGCAGGATCCTCATTGACTCATTGTTCTTAATTCGTTGTAACCTTGTTATCGGATTCCTTGTTTCATTTCGTACCTTTGATTATGTTTAGCTTTCATCTTGTTATATCTGTTCACTGGGCTTTTTAAGCTCAGCCGCATTTCTTTTCCTGCGGCAGGTTTTAGGTTGGAAGATGGGCTTGATGGGCTGAGAGTTGGATTATTCGAGTAGACCGACCTTAGTTATCTTATCGTTTGGGATTTAATTAGAAGAGCTATTGTTTTTAGATTTCACTTTCGTTTTGGACATATTGGATTTTGTATTTTCTTTGTAAGTCATCCGTTTATTATGACTTGGTAATTTATTTTATAAGGCTTCCGTTTGTAAAATTTTATTTGTATGTTCTGATATGACACCAGAATGTGACACTTCTACCCTTGCCGGGTTGGGGTGTTACAAAAATAATAACCCTTGTGGGTTTCTAGTTGAACCGAAACAAAACAGCCCCATGGCTCTCGGTGATGGGTCAAACTAATCAAACCAAGTGCATCCTTGATGGGTCGTTTTTTTGTTTTAGACCGACAACAGACAAGCACCCCTAGCGAGTGTTGCTGCGCTAGCAGGTAACAAACAAACAACCCTTCGGGGTGATTCGACACACCATAAACAATCACTACTCAAGACAACTCATGGCTAATTCATAACCTGTCACACCCCCAATTTACCTGTTTTGCAGCGGAATGGAATTCCTGGGGATTGACTGTCATAGCACCACAATCACAGTTATATAGAACGACCTAAAGTGTCGTTTGAAAAGAACATCGTTTGATTTAATAAAACAATCAGAGTTTACAAAGTATAGGTCCCAAAAGTTTATAAAGTTTGCGGAAATATAAATATATTACAAGTCCAAACGATGGTTTTGAAAGAAAATGCCATAATGTACAATGATGTAAGTCGACGCCGCGACTCAAAAGGGGTTCCTTAACCATGCCATGATGAGTATGCCTTAGTTACCTGAAAATACATTGCTAAAACGGTCAACAATAATGTTGGTGAGAAATCATAGGTTTATGTAAATGTTTTATACGTCTACGCAAGTATAGATCCGCATGACAATCATGTCACGTAAAAATGTTACTGGTATGACAATTATGTCACATAAAAATGTTACAATTTCTTTAAGCCCATGACCCGAAACTAGAAGTGTTCATAATGTAATGTATGCCCCTGCAGAGTGTTTGCCAGACAACTCAATAATGTTATTAAATGAAATGCATCCGTATGACTAGTTGGGATTCACCAACCCGGATTGAGGCGTCACCCTCGATAGATCTATCCACTCATCCTCGCTTCAAAGATTAACGGTTCATGTTCAGGTAATGGGGACTTTCAATTGGCAAATGTGGTAACTTAAGCAATGTAAATGAATTTAACATACTTGGTATCGTAATAAAAATGTTGTGCAATGTATTCTCCCCCGTAGGTTTGAAAATAATTAAAAGCATGATCGACGGGGCTATGAAAACTCACTTGGTAAACTGGAATGATGACAAGAGTGAGTACACCGAGGTATAATGTGATGCTTTAACCGGAACCTATTACGAATGATATGATATGTAATGAGTTGCAATGTAATGTTATGATATGCATGCATTATTATGTTATTTATACCATTTGCGGGTTTTGAAAATAATACTTATCGTTGAAAAATACTCTTTTGACGTCTTGACCCTTCAAAAATCACTTTACAAGTATTTACGTCAAAATGTCATCCTACAATGGTTTTATAATGATTTATGGTGAAATTTTCACTTTTCGTCGTAAAACAATGTCGTCGGAAAATTTATAAAAGTAACAAAAATGGCTTTGAAAAACTAGTCGTAAAATGGTGTACGTCGATCGTTAGGAAACGAACTCGACGGTTTTGGAAAGTATGTATCAAAATATAGAAGTTTCAGTTCAGGAGTTTTCGTCAAAAAGGTCTCGAACATAAAGATGATAAGGGTTAAAGATGGTGATTTTGTTGAATTGTGGTTCAAAAAGTGAGTTTCGGCCAAGTTTAAACAACCGTAATTAATTTATTAAAACTCCGCTATACAAACGGTTGATTGTTTTGAAAAATATGCTTGGTGATCTAAATTTTATTAGAAGACATTTCGTTCCAAAAAGTTCCACATCATAGTTAAAAACAGCCCTCAACATGGACGTTTCAGCTACCGTAACACTTGTCTCGTAAAATAATATAGTTTTTCAGAAATAATAGTTACGGCAATTTTGTAAAAACGTGCATATCTTTGTCGTTTCAAATCCGTTTTCTACGTATAATACGTCCTTAGCTTCGTATCAAAGTATACTATTATATTTTTGACAAGTCGAAATAATTTGTGAAGCTTAAGGCTCGTTTTTGACTCGTACGAGATAAAAATAGTATGCTGAAATTTCTGAAAAAAATATATTTCGTCGTCAAACTTGTAAAATTCATAACTTCTTCGTTATAACTCCGTTTTAATCCGTTCAAGCGGCCACGGATTCGTTTTAAAGTATATTTTCTAAATATCAAGGCCAAAATTTCGTACCTACTGTCGGATTTTCCAGAAAATCAAAACAAGGACAGAACACTTTTATTACTTGTCGAAATAGTTTTTCTCGTACTAAACCTATTCCAATCCCTTCAAATCAACTCCAAAGCTATTCTAATCCTACCATACACCTTCTTAGGGTGTCATGGGTTCCTAGACATCATCAAGACCAATATATAACAAGGGAATAATTATAGGATGACTTTATATATTAAACTCTAAAAACAATGGAAAAAATGGTATAAATATACACAAGTCTTGCATGTTTGCACAAAATATGAAGAAATAAATATGAAATGAAAGTGAAAGATATAAAATGAAAGTAATATGCTTACAAGCTACTATGATGAGGTGATTAGAACAAGGATTAACCTAAACACCCTAGGTTTTTATTTCAAAACCTTAATAAGAGTGTAATCTAGATTGTTTAACTTGTGCTTGTAAAATTTTTGATGTTTTTCTTCTACTCCTTAGCTTGGCCGGTTCTAGGAAGAGAAACAAGAGAGAAATATGTTTTGAGTGTGTGTGTAAATTATTTGATTGAATGAGTGATTGTGTAAGTGATTTGGAGTATAAGTTTAGCCTTGTAAGAAACATTCACCCACTCTATGACACACCCCCTTGGACGGTTTGGGGGAATGTATCTCCAAAATATCTATTTTTTTTTTTTAATGTATTATGTATATAATGTGTAAGTAAGTGTAAGTTTAAATAAATATAGTTTGTAACTTGTACATACATTTTAGTATTTAGGGTAGTTTTAGGTAAAAGGAATTTTTAATAGATCAAAGTAAAGTATATTGTAGTTATAAAAATTGTGAAAATACATTTCTTGTAAAATTTGAGTGATATAATAATTATCGTGTAGTTTTTAAGAAAAACATCGTAATAATATAAATTTAACGATTTATATACAATATAAATTTAAAACACTAGGTAAACTCAAAATATAGTTTTTATAAGCTAAATGTAAGTATAAAAATATGTCGGGATCATTTTTGGAAGTAACGGATTAAATGTTCAAAATAATAACTCACGCGATAACGTTTATTTAATATAAAATTTACGCGTTTAATGTGAAATGCAATGTCATGAATGAACTAACATGATGCAAATGATACTAATGAAATGTAGACTAAACTTAGTCCATATGAAATGTTCGTGATGATATGATCGTGAATTCGCCGCTAAACCCTTAAGGTTACGCGAATTTGGAACACGCAAACCTAGTTTACGATAAATGTTGAAATTGTGAAGCATAAATTGTTTTGAGAAATGACCTGAAAGTACGAGTTGTCACATTCGCCCATCCAAAAAGGAATTCAGTCCCTGAATTCAGTCGTTGTTAGTCTAACGAATCTTTGAGTTTGTGATGAATATCGAGGAGAGGAGACATGGAGAAGTGTCGTTACGGTTATCGATGATTGAGAGTGTACAAAACATCGTAGTAAAGAAAATATCGGATAAATCTCTCATAAGTAACACTTTGACTTTGAAATATGTGAAGATTTTGCTTGCACTAAGATTTATAATTAACCGCTACCAACATAACGTGATCCCTCCAGAATTAGACATAGTTAGCTAGGCTATGTATAATTAAGGAACGATGACGTGACGTTCGGTTTAGTTGTTATAACTCTCAATGTTTACAAGGATTTAAACCGTGTCGTTACAATGATAGTTAAAGTAAAAGGAATTAAAATTCTCGTAAGTAATAACAAATCGGAAAGAAAATAAAGTACGATAGATGAGAATATTTGGGTCGAATTGGTTCGTCCAGTGTTTTTCTAAATCGTACCACGCCTTTCCAAGACGGGTCCTTGTGCATAATTTGTTGCCCACCTGAGGTTCTAATGGTTTGCGGCTTATGGGACATTTCTTCAAATTTTGCATCGTATAACGATGTAGCTTATCTAGCTATATGTTGTTACTTGTAACTGATTCTTGATTTGTATGACTTCTTTGTTTGTTTCATGAATGAGTTATGGACTAATGAATTGGACTTTCCTGATTTTAATCCTTGAATAAGTGATTGATACCTCAACCTTACAGTGCCTCAAATGATGTAGTCAATATGTTCATGAGCTAACTATTGTTGCAAGGAAACTTGTCGATGGAGAATGATTTACCTAACCATTTCTAAAAGTCATCTTGGCTTGAGCATATTATCTAATGTGGGAATTGCTCTCTAGCTCTAACCATTGAGCTGAGGATAGTAGGCGGTAATCATGTCCTAGTAGGTTTCATAGAAATCCTGAAATGACCGCAGCCAGTCTAAGGTGAATCGAATAGCTTATAATAGGTACAACTGGAATTGATACTACGTATCTCGTGTTAAATTTCAAAATGTTAAATCTATCGGAAAGGACCTTATTGAAAAGAATAGATTATAGGTAACAGTTGCGATTTCCTCGTGTTTCTAGTCCTATCGAAGGTCACGACCTGAGTCTTACTTGCCTAAGGTGCTTAGTCTCTATGACTAAAATGTTTATTGTGTGATTATCGAAGTGTTTCCATGCTCCATGTTGTAAAGTCACAAACCTTAAATATTTAAGTGAGGTGGTGTAGTGGTTGATTTTCAAGATTTGTTCCGATATTGTGTGCTTCCAAAAATAGTTCATCACTAATATTGTTATCATGCTAGCAAGAAAATAGATATCAGCTTATACTATGTCGAAGAATGTCTGTTCTAGTTTCACTTGTAAATGGGGAGTCATTGATTGTCCGACATGTTCAAACCTGTGGCATCTCTTGATATAGAAGTAAGGTTACTTGGAATTTCTAGAGAACACAATGCCTTAGGGGAAATTTATATCGATAACCTTAATTTAACTAAATTTTCCTTTAAGGGACACTCATTATAGGGAAGTTCACATATTGTTGAGGCCATGTTTAATGAATGTTCTACGACCTCGGTTAGAAGACTGGGTATATCCCTATAGTGTTGCTTCATGGGTATTCGCCAGTATTAAATCTTGTGACTCGGTATAGCTGGCACTTTTGAAATGATAGGATTTGGGTTCTAATCCAAAATAGTGGTTCGGAAGGTCTCGTGATGTCTTAAGATTTTTGTTGAGTTTTGAATCATCCTACCACCTAGTTCTAGTCCTTGTTGGTAATTCCAAAATCCTTTCATTGTTTTCCTGCATTGAGGAATCCTCCTCGTAATGGTATAAAAAGTCGTTCCTAAAAAGGTCACTCGTCAAATCCTAACTTATCGGTTGAGTGAGAGATAAATGGCGTAAGCATCTATAGAGTGTTAACAAAAAGAAATGTTTATGCACGATATATCTGATTATAAAACTTTGCTTTCAAATGAGAATTGTTTTAGGAGATTTGAAATGATGCTTGTTACTTTCATAACATAATTCTTCCTGGATTATACATAGGTGATCAGGCCATGTATAATCAAGGACAAATGATGTGATGTTTTTTTTGAAATGGTATTATGTTCCTCCGAAGTTTTAGATGGTATTCAACGTTTTGTTTTGTAAGATAATGGCTCAATGATTTTTTAGAGTAACATGAAAATCGTTTTGCATGAGGATATTAAATAGTTGATAAAATAACTGAAACCAATTGATATGTTGGTAATAAAACAACTTGCGTTAAAACTTTATGAAACAACGTTTCTAAGATGGTGATAAAATAGTTCGAACTAAAATCAAGTGAAATAATTTCATGAAATAGTAGCAGGATAAATTGGAATAAAGTTTGTTGGATGGTTTGTAGGATACATAGGAGAACCTTATCGAGTAGTAATAGTCTACTAATTGGTCGAGAATAAAGTTGGCCTAACCCCTAGTAAGATAGTGATGTATCGTCGTGAAATGATGGAAAATTAGGCAATTGAAGTAAGAAATGAAATAAACAAGGTGGTGATTATCGTAGAGATAATAAATGATAAAGATTACATTAGCTAGAAAGGTGCTTATTATCTGTTCCTGTTGGTGGTCTAATCGTGTTTCAAGTGTAGGAGTAGTAGGCGGTCTAGCAACGATAGCCCTAGAACTCTCACAGTCCTCAAACCTATGAGATGGTGTAGTGTCTATAGTCTTAGTGGTAGATGGTAATGGTGTGTCAAATCATGCACGCTTCCCAAGCTGCAAGTCATGTGTATGAGTATCGTGTATGAGATGTGATGGTACGGATGGTGCTCGAAATGATAATGATGATGAAAATAATGACAATGATGATAATGGAATCCTTGTGGTGAGTTAAGAAAATAGGTTCATTAGGACTAAGCCTATAAGTTCTACCCAATGGTATGATCTGTCCCAACTGAGTGATAAAAATTGTCCTGATCCTATAGTGAATCAATAGTGATCGTGATGGTGTAGGTGCAACTTCGTCCTCCTAAAAAGGTCTCAGTGTCATCGTCTGATGTTATCGGTGTTGAGTCAACTGATTGTTAAAAATTATGATAGGGACTGACAAGGCATTCTCCATGTCAAAGTGATGTGAGTATAATGGGATGGGTATTTGAAGGTATCTATGTGACAACCGCTGTGAAATGAAAGTGAATAACTCGAAAAATGTACGTATAAATCGCATGCAAAGTGAGCACGCACTTATGATGAAATGATGAGATGCTATGATAATGTAGTTATAGTCTAGGGTCAATGATGCAACCTAGTTCTCTATAACCGAATCTCTGATACCAATCTGTCACACCCCAATTTACCTGCTTTTGCAGCGGAATGGAATTCCTGGGATTGACCATAGCACCACAATCACAGTTATATAGAACGACCTAAAGTGTCGCTTTTGAAAAGACATCGTTGATTTAATAAAACAATCAGAGTTTACAAAGTATAGGTCCCAAAAGTTTATAAAGTTTGCGGAAATATAAATATATTACAAGTCCAAACGATGGTTTTGAAAGAAAATGCCATAATGTACAATGATGTAAGTCGCCGCCGCGACTCAAAAGGGGTTCCTTAACCATGCCATGATGAGTATGCCTTAGTTACCCGAAAATACATTGCTAAAACGGTCAACAATAATGTTGGTGAGAAATCATAGGTTTATGTAAATGTTTTATACGATTACGCAAGTATAGATCAGCATGACAATCATGTCACGTAAAAATGTTACTGGTATGACAATTATGTCACATAAAAAAATGTTACAATTGCTTTAAGCCCATGACAATCGAAACTAGACTGTTCATAATGTAATGTATGCCCCGCAGAGTGTTTGCCGACAACTCAATAATGTTATTAAATGAAATGCATCCGTATGACTAGTTGGGATTCACCAACCCGGATGGAGGCGTCACCCTCGATAGATCTATCCACTCATCCTCGCTTCAAAGATTAACGGTTCATGTTCAGGTAATGGGGACTTTCAATTGGCAAATGTGGTAACTTAAGCAATGTAAATGAATTTAACATACTTGGTATCGTAATAAAATGTTGTGCAATGTATTCTCCCCCGTAGGTTTGAAAATAATTAAAAGCATGATCGACGGGGCTATGAAAACTCACTTGGTAAACTGGAATGATGACAAGAGTGAGTACACCGAGGTATAATGTGATGCTTTAACCGGGACCTATTACGAATGATATGATATATAATGAGTTGCAATGTAATGTTATGATATGCATGCATTACGTATGTTATTTATACCATTTGCGGGTTTTGAAAATAATACTTATCGTTGAAAAATACTCTTTTGACGTCTTGACCCTTCAAAAATCACTTTACAAGTATTTACGTCAAAATGTCATCCTACAATGGTTTTATAATGATTTATGGTGAAATTTTCACTTTTCGTCGTAAAACAATGTCGTCGGAAAATTTATAAAAGTAACAAAAATGGCTCTGAAAAACTAGTCGTGAATCGGTGTACGTCGATCGTTAGGAAACGAACTCGACGGTTTTGGAAAGTATGTATCAAAATATAGAAGTTTCAGTTCAGGAGTTTTCGTCAAAAAGGTCTCGAACATAAAGATGATAAGGGTTAAAGATGGTGATTTTGTTGAATTGTGGTTCAAAAAGTGAGTTTCGGCCAAGTTTAAACAACCGTAATTAATTTATTAAAACTCCGCTATACAAACGGTTGATTGTTTTGAAAAATATGCTTGGTGATCTAAATTTTATTAGAAGACATTTCGTTCCAAAAAGTTCCACATCATAGTTAAAAACAGCCCTCAACATGGACGTTTCAGCTACCGTAACACTTGTCTCGTAAAATAATATAGTTTTTCAGAAATAATAGTTACGGCAATTTTGTAAAAACGTGCATATCTTTGTCGTTTCAAATCCGTTTTCTACGTATAATACGTCCTTAGCTTCGTATCAAAGTATACTATTATATTTTTGACAAGTCGAAATAATTTGTGAAGCTTAAGGCTCGTTTTTGACTCGTACGAGATAAAAATAGTATGCTGAAATTTCTGAAAAAAATATATTTCGTCGTCAAACTTGTAAAATTCATAACTTCTTCGTTATAACTCCGTTTTAATCCGTTCAAGCGGCCACGGATTCGTTTTAAAGTATATTTTCTAAATATCAAGGCCAAAATTTCGTACCTACTGTCGGATTTTCCAGAAAATCAAAACAAGGACAGAACACTTTTATTACTTGTCGAAAATAGTTTTTCTCGTACTAAACCTATTCTAATCCCTTCAAATCAACTCCAAAGCTATTCTAATCCTACCATACACCTTCTTAGGGTGTCATGGGTTCCTAGACATCATCAAGACCAATATATAACAAGGGAATAATTATAGGATGACTTTATATATTAAACTCTAAAAACAATGGAAAAAATGGTATAAATATACACAAGTCTTGCATGTTTGCACAAAATATGAAGAAATAAATATGAAATGAAAGTGAAAGATATAAAATGAAAGTAATATGCTTACAAGCTACTATGATGAGGTGATTAGAACAAGGATTAACCTAAACACCCTAGGTTTTTATTTCAAAACCTTAATAAGAGTGTAATCTAGATTGTTTAACTTGTGCTTGTAAAATTTTTGATGTTTTTCTTCTACTCCTTAGCTTGGCCGGTTCTAGGAAGAGAAACAAGAGAGAAATATGTTTTGAGTGTGTGTGTAAATTATTTGATTGAATGAGTGATTGTGTAAGTGATTTGGAGTATAAGTTTAGCCTTGTAAGAAACATTCACCCACTCTATGACACACCCCCCCCCCCTTGGACCGGTTTTGGGGGGGAATGTATCTCCAAAATATCTATTTTTTTTTTTTATGTATTATGTATATAATGTGTAAGTAAGTGTAAGTTTAAATAAATATAGTTTGTAACTTGTACATACATTTTAGTATTTAGGGTAGTTTTAGGTAAAAGGAATTTTTAATAGATCAAAGTAAAGTATATTGTAGTTATAAAAATTGTGAAAATACATTTCTTGTAAAATTTGAGTGATATAATAATTATCGTGTAGTTTTTAAGAAAAACATCGTAATAATATAAATTTAACGATTTATATACAATATAAATTTAAAACACTAGGTAAACTCAAAATATAGTTTTTATAAGCTAAATGTAAGTATAAAAATATATCAGGATCATTTTTGGAAGTAACGGATTAAATGTTCAAAATAATAACTCACGCGATAACGTTTATTTAATATAAAATTTACGCGTTTAATGTGAAATGCAATGTCATGAATGAACTAACATGATGCAAATGATACTAATGAAATGTAGACTAAACTTAGTCCATATGAAATGTTCGTGATGATATGATCGTGAATTCGCCGCTAAACCCTTAAGGTTACGCGAATTTGGAACACGCAAACCTAGTTTACGATAAATGTTGAAATTGTGAAGCATAAATTGTTTTGAGAAATGACCTGAAAGTACGAGTTGTCACAATAACCTAAATGGGTCGACTGACCAGTACGGGTTAATACCTGAAACATAACACAAACAACTTACCACTATTATCACCACACGAAAGTTTATCAAGACCATGTTTTATTGATGTTTTAATTCCACGAAAACTATATTAGATGTTTTATAGTCGGCTTAAAACAAAAGCCACAGAGGTGAGTTATGTTCTTGGCATACCAAACGATAAGGATGAAGGGGATGGAGAGGCAGTTGCTATGCAGTGGTGGTGGTGGCTCACGAACCAAATAAACCCTTGTCACAAGTCTAACGCAGCCCTTGGTCCTCCTTAATCTTGATGATGGTTGGCGAGGTGATGGTGATGAGATGGTTGTGTGGCTGAAGTGTCGATGGTGATGAGATGGTGGGATGGTGATGTTGCTGTTGTTTTCGTTTACCAGAAAGAGAGGAGGGGAGAGATAGAGTTATCTCTATCACTTTATTTTTTTATTTTTTTTTTGTTTATCAAATGGGAGGAAAACAGATAATATTATATAAGGTTGGAGGAGTCGGTTTAATAAAAGAAATATATATGTATGAGAGAAGGTTTGTGTATAAGTGTATAGGTTTTGAGATATAGCGGGTATTTGGTTATAGTTTGATTCCGGTTTCAAACGGTGAGTCCTTAAGTTGTGAAACTTAATATTGGGTAAAGTGAAGCTCATAAGAATGTTAAAAATTTTCAACATACTGAATCTTAATATTTAAAATGAGTCGTGGGTTTATCGAAGTGTGTAAAAGTGATAATAAATAAAAGTTCATAGTTAATTTAATAGTTGTAAAAGTACGGGTGGTTATATAATTATTGTATCGAAATTACATAAACCGTCAGTATATATATATATATATATATATATATATATATATATATATATATATATATATATATATATATATAACAATATATATACAAAATAAATTTAAAACATCGGGTAAACTAATAATATAATTTTTTTTATAGTCTTAAATGAGTATATAAAAAAAATATATATCAATATAATTGTTGGAAGTGTCGGATCAATTATTCAAAATAAATGATCGTGCGATAACGTTTATTTAATAAATAAATATACGTTAATGAAATATGCAAACCCATGCATAAATTAATATGAAGATGATGTTACTGATGATATGTAGACTAATTCTAGTCTATATGAAATGTCCTCAATGATGTTCCATGAATATGCAGCTTAACCCTCCAGGTTACGCGTATTTGATACTCGTAAACCTAGTTTACGAAAAATGATGAATAGTGTCTTATGAATAGTGATTTTTCTTCGTGATGAATAGTAAAATTTTCAAAGTTTGTAAAATGACCTGAAATTACGAATTGTCACATAGAATCTCTCCAAAATCTTCATTCAAAGAATAATGAAGTCAACATTCAAGGAATGATCTAAAAAATAATCACAACTTACGTACACCAAGTACAAAGGATTACTTTAAAAGCTCATGAAGTATTTTTGGTATTATGCCAAACCAAGAAGCATAGAGGTATGTTTTACTCTTCATTAGATAGGTTACATGAGTTCCATTTATTGTCATAAGTTCTCTTTGTTTATTAATCGCTAACATCATTAGAAGTCTCTTTCGTCACCTTTTCGTCTTTTTCAACATCGGGAATGATATTATTTTTCTTTTGTCAAACTAACGCCGTCATCACATATGAACCCTCGATATGTAATTCATCAAAAGTCATCATTCAAAAACAATCTTCATCTAATACCTCCGAACTGGTTTTTAGCAAGCTAACTTATAAGCCTACTACAAAAATAATGCCAAACAACTCCTTTTCGTCCAGAGCCGGATCCCTCTAGTTCTACTAGCCGGATCCCAAATACAAAGGATCCTGGGAACCGTGGAACGAACTCAGCTATACGCTTTCAAAAATTCACCACTGATCTTTTTCTCTCTATTCACATAACACAAAAACGACTAAGCTACTGAATCCATCCTCATTAGCTTCCATACTCTCAAGTATTCCTTCCTAGAACGCCATTGTAAGTAATTACATTAACTTGTTCTAATTTTCATCATCCTCATCCTAGGGTTTATGGTTTCTTAATTTTTAATCAATTAATTTAATTAGGGCTTTTTAAATTAATCATGAAAAGGGGCTTTTAACAAAATCACATTGTGTTCACAACATTGTTAATACAAATCAAAACCATTAATCCATCCCAACTAATTTTACCTAATTGGAAAATTTGTATTTTTAGGACCAACCATGCCCAAAGCTACTCAACAAGATCATCATGACACCGTTCACTACCTTACTCATTACTATCGTAAAAAGGGGTTGACCAAAACCGACCGTAAAATATTCAAAAGCCTTGTAAAATGACTTATCCACGAAGGTCATGTAGTCAAGGAATGTTTCCTTGAAGATACCGACATTCGTCAAGTTTTCTCGACAATCAACTTTGATTGTCTCCTTGACATAAATGAACAAATTTGTCGGGTTTTCATTTTTGAATTTTACAAAAGCATTAGAATCATTCGAAACATCGATGATAGCATTTCAATCGCGTTCATCATCAATAAACAAAACTTCACTCTTCCTCTCAACACCTTTGCTCAAATTCTCGGCATTCCTTGTGAAGGATAAAAAATAGAATCATCTCCGGTTAAGTCCACCAATGCTAGGATTTCCCCTACACCAAGGAAACCAATCAAACTAATTCCCAAGAAGAGTGTTCCCACTAGGATTTCATCACCAAATCCTACTATACCAAACATACCCTCCACAACTCAACCAATATCATTAGTGCCTAGATCCACCTCACAATCATCTCCACACTCTCACAATGTAGAAGATTTACCCTCTTGGCCATCTCATCTTTCACCATTACCAACCAATTCACTTGAAAAGATTGAGCAACAAAATCAAAGTGTTGAATCAACACTTGCTCCAAAAGTGAATTCTATCATTCCTCCCAATAGTCCATTTTGGATTATGAGAAGACATCAAAGGCAACCACCCGAACAAATGGAAGTTGATGCTTCTTTAACTCTACCCTCAAACATTGTAGAGCCACCACTTAATGAGCCTCCACCAAATCCTACTTCACTTGAATTTTCACTTCAAGAAACTCAAAACCATGACAAGGATTGCTATCATTGTAAACACGTTGAAAAATTGATACATGAACTACGTGAAGAGCAACGTTTCATGTTTCATCACCTCCTTGAACGTTTCGAAGAGGTCAACAAGCCTAAACTACAATGAGCATCATAGTCACAAGCTCAAACCTAGAACGCTTAGGAAACTTTTCTCATCCTTGATCATCACTAAGCTTTTAGTTGAATCTTAAGTTTGGAGTAACTCATTTAGCATTAGTAGCACTTGCTTGGCTAGTTCATTCTCTTGTTTTAGAGATTTGTTCGATTATCTCTTGTTTTTATTTGAATGAATATTTATATTTAGTGTGTTGTGCTTGTTATATTGTACATATATCTCATTTCTTCAAATAGCATTGCTTGACATTTCTTCACTGCTGAAGAAACTGTCATCAGATAGCCGGATCCCTCCAAAACACCTAGACGGATCCCTCCATGAAGGGAACCGTGGGATCCGTGGTACAGAAACACAAATTTCTACTAACTTGAGTTCTATTTGCAGGAAAATTTGCACTATACTCCTGTTTTCTAACCTTTACTTTGTAGATTTTCAAAATACATATGAAGATTTTGACACCATAAAGCTAGGGGGAGCTTTGTGTCAAACGATATTGCAAAACATTTGCAACATTAATCCGTTTTTGGATTCTACTTTATGATACCCCATTGCATCTTTGCAATATTCAAGGGGGAGCACGTTTTCGTCACTTAGACGAACCATTTGCAACATTAATTAGTTTATTTTACGTTATGTCCTTGACGCCCTTTCAAAGGGATGGACTCGTCAAGGGGGAGTTAAGACGAGTACCATTCCCGTCACTTGCTCTCTTTACAATTTTACATAATCGTTTCTTATAAAAATTGTGTTAGTTTCGTTTAACACTTTTTATTTCGACAAAAAGGGGGAGAAGAAAGTAAAAACTACAAATTCAAACTTTTACGAATTTTAGATTTTCCTTAAAATAATTTTATGTTTTGTCATCAACAAAAAGGGGGAGATTGTTAATACAAATAAGCCGTAAAAACGTTTATTTATATTTTACGATCCTCTAATGTTTTGTCGATAACAAACGTAAAATCATTTTAACGAAACAAATAGAGTACGTAAATAGTTTGAGTTAATAGTTTTCTAACACACTTACGTTTTTACATAAAACACTAAAACAAGCTTAAGTGATTTTATGATTTAGATATATATATGTACAACAACTAATGTTTACATATTGGGTTAGCACATACTTAAACTAAGTATACTAAAATGGGTAAAAACATGTATATACTAAAATGGGTAAAAAACAAGTATATACTAAATGGGTAAAAACTTGCAAATGGTATTGACCCATAACCCATGGTTTTCTATATACCACTTAACCAAGTTCATTGTATCTAGAAAGAAAACCATGGATCAACCCATAACCCATGACCCATAACCAAAAATACCCATTGGCAAAGAGGAGCGTTCCACGGATCCCTTGCTTTGTGCTAGCCAGATCCCAAGTGGAAGGGATCCGTGGGATCCGGGGAACAGTAGAGAATTTTCTCTATAAATAGAGAGCCATTTCTTCCTTTCTATGCATTAGTTTACACACATACTTCCCCAAAGTATTCTAACCCTCTAACCTCAGATCTAAGTGATCTATGTAGTTTGTCTTTTGTATTTGTGTGATCTTCTAGGTTCCTCTTAAATGAGAGATCACCACTTCTTGAAGACGTGCAAGCTCAAGTCCATGAGTTGACATGCTTCGTCATCATCAAGAAAACTAAGGTTCTCTTGTTGATAGTTCTTCCTTTCTCCATAGATGTTGGGTTGAAGGCATTAGTGAAGAATGCCGAAAGTGTCAAGATGAAAGCATTAGTGAAATATGTTCATCATCCGTGTCAAAGCATTAGTGAAGAATGCTAAAGGTGTCAAGACGAAGGCATTAGTGAAGGGTGCCAAGCGTTGTGTCAAAGGCCTTAGTGAAGGATGCCGAAGAATCAAATCAAGTCGCATTTGGGAAGAATGCCTAGGTCGTATAATCGATGAGGTGCATCGTTATACATATAAGTATTTGTTTGTTTGTTTCCAAGGATAGTGATATCCTTGATGAAGGTGTAACAAGGAATTGATCTCCTTGATATTAGGTGTTGTGTTGTGAAGGGTAGTAGTTCCTCCATAGTAATGGAACTAGGTGCTTAGCCTAGTACCTAATAAAGGGTAGGAGACGTTGTGATAGGATTAGTTCTCCTAAGGTGTGAAAGAACTCGGTATTTAGCTTTGTACCGGAAAAAGGTTAAGAGACGTTGTGAAGGCTTCTCCGCCACAAGGAGTTGGTGTAGTGCTTACGAACTCTCGAGTAGGTGACTCGGGGAGTGGAGTAGGGCAAGGAAGGTGTCCTTGTAGCCGAACCACTATAAATAACTTGTGTCGTGGTGATGTGCTTCTTACTCTTTATATTTCATTACACGTTTATATATCTATCTATCAACGTCCAACATAAACAATCAAATAGATTGACATAAGTCGATCTAAATATTTAAAAGGAAGTTTTAAATTGGTAAAACTATTCAACCCCCCCTTCTAGTTTTCCACACTCTATTTAATAGTTCATCTTCCTTGTCATTATCTATGTTGTCTTGATTTTCAATGACTTGACTTTCTACTAAGTCATCATCTACCAAAGGTGATGTCTTAAAGGGAGGTGGACTTTCGTCAAATGTTACGTTTAACGATTCCTTGACTCTTAGGGTTTCTTTGTTTAAAACAATGTAAGCTTTGCTATTTTGCGATTATCCAAGAAATACACCTTCATAAGACTTTGGGTCAAATTTAGTGAGATAATCCTTTGTGTTTAGTATAAAAAATTTACTTCCAAAGACTTTAAAATACCTTAGTGTAGGCTTTTTACCTTATAAATTCATATGGAGTTTTGTTTAAAAATGGTCGAATTAAGACTCGGTTTAGAATATAAGTTGATGTGTCAACGGCGTTACACCAAAACTTTTGTGGAATATATTGTTCATTAAGCATTGTTCTACTCATCTCTTGAAGAGTCCGGTTTTTACGTTCTACTATACCATTAGATTGAGGAGTATGGGGTGCCGAAAAAGTATGTGTTATACCATTTTTATCACAAAAGGTTCCAAATTGTATTTCATTGTCAAACTCACGACCATGATCCGTTCTAATTGACACAATGCAACTTCCTAATTGATTTTGAATGTTCGTGCTAAGAATTTCAAATTGGTCAAAAGCTTCATTTTTATTTTTCAAATTTTTTGTCCAAGTGTATCTTGAATAATCATCTACTATGACCAAAGTATAGAAGTTTCCTCCATAACTTTGTATAGCGGATGGACCAAACAAATCCATATGCAAAAGTTCTAGACACCTAGATGTAGACACCATATTTTTAGCCTTATGGCTACTATGAACTTGTTTACCAATTTTGCAAGCATCACAAAAGTGTTGGTCGTATTTCAACTTGGGTAAGTTCCTAACGAGGTCTTTTTAGAATATAGATTGAATGAGTCTCATATTAGCGTGACTTAAGCGTTTATGCCAAAGAGTTGAGGAATCATCTAAGGAGGTGAGGAAAAGTCTATCTCTAGAAGTTTTATCAATTTTCATGATGTATACATTGTTCTTCAAAACACCTTTAGTTATGGTTATTCTGTCTTTTAGTATTTTACTTTCATTTTCACTAAATAAGACGTTATACTTTTTACGACATAGTTGACTTATACTTAGAAGATTAAATCCTAGGTTATCAACATGAGCAACATCATCAATAGAGAGAGAGAGTCATGAGAGATTGTACATTTTCTGATGATTTTGCTTTTAAGCTTGCTACCAAAAGTAACATTACCTCCGTCATATTCTTGGTAGGTTGAGAAGAGGTTTTTGTTACCCGTCATATGCCTTGAACAACCACTATCTTTTATCCATTCATCAAGTTCCAATCTGACTTTCAAGCATACCTAAGTTATATAGAAACTCAAACATTTGGTCTCAAATATCTCATGGGTCCGTTTTGGTTAAACATTCCATTTACTTGGTTCACGTATGGAAATGGTGGACATGAGTACCATGGCATATAGTTAGGAGTTTGATATTGCCTTGGGAATTTTTGGTTCCAACCATTTTGATGGTAGATGGGTTGTATGTTGTGGTTACTCTTTGAAAATGGGTGTTTAGGAATAGGTGTTTTAGGCCTTTGTTGAGTGGTTTTGTTCTAAACTCATTTTTAGCAAGATCTACTCCTGCTTTAATGGCTTATTTTAGTTTTTTTCAGTTGGGCTAGCATTAGATTTCTCTGAGAACTTTAACGAACTCTGAACGGGCCGATGTACAAGTTTTCTGTTCTGCTACAGTACCCACGGAACCAATCTGTTCCACAGGCGGAATCAAAGTTTTGGTTCCGTCTGATCCGTGGGTCACTGTGACAGTTGGGACAGTTTCTTGTATTTTTTCGGCTTGTTTCTTTAGACTACTTAAATCCCCTAATTTCATAAATCATAGTCCGGTTTTATCATGTTGTAACTTTTGGATTTTCATTATTTCATCTGCACACGAGATACTTTTATCGAACCATTTGAATCTTGAGTTTTGTTTGACAAGATCATTTTGTGTGATTTTAAGCTTTTCAATTTCAAGTTTAAATTCTTGACATGATGTGCATACCGTGTCAATAGCTTTACTCTTTTCAAAGCGTTTTGCTTTTTCTTTTAATTCATAAACTTCATTTTCCAAAAACTCCTTTTTAGTTTTTAAAAACTTGTTTTTGTTTATGATTCTTAATCTTAGTTCACATAGTTAGTTATATTGATTTTGCAATGTGTCATCATCAATAGAAGATTAAGATGAGTCAGAGTGTACCTCATTTGAGTCTTGAGCCATGAGAGCAATTTTGTCATTCTTTGGCTCCTTGTCATCATCTTCACTTTCACTCCACGCACCACTCACAAAGCTCTTTGAGTTTTGCTTTTGAGTGGCTTTGGACACTCTCCTATGAGATGGCTTATGTCTCCACATCTAAAGCACTTTCTTTCACCTTTTCCTTTCTTATCATCATGATCTTTTCGAAAAGGTTTCTTGTCATCTCTAGGTTGTCTTACAAACTTTCCTCGTCTTTGGAAGAACTTTTTAAAGTCTCTAAGGGCCATGGCATATTCTTCATCTTCACTATCTGAGCAAGATTTGTCATCATCACTTGACTCCGTTCTTGCTTTTAAGGTAATAGATTTGATCTTTTCCTTTTTGCCTTTAACAATTTCCGAATCATTTACCATCACCATTTCATGAACTTTGAGGTTTCCAATTAGCTCGTCAAGTGATAACATTGAAAGATCTTTAGATTCTTCAATGGCCATCACTTTTGCTCTCCATTTTAAATGAAGTGCTCTAAGGAATTTCCTAACAAAATTCTTGCTACAAAAAGATTCATCAAGTGCTTTGAGAGAAGTAATAATGGTAATAAAACGAGCAAATGCACTATCAATAATTTCATCTTTCGGAATACTAAGTTGTTCATATTGTTGGACAAGAAGATCAATTTTATTATTTTTAACTTGTGAATTTCCTTGATGAGTAATTATTAAGGATTGCCAAATTTCTTTAGCGGTTTTGTACATAAAGACTCTTTCAAATTCCTTTTTAGTTAGAGCATTGTAAAGCATTAATTTTGCTTCATTATTGTTTGCAATTAACTTCTTTTGCTCATCACTATGACGAGTAAGAGAGGTATCCTCATCCCGACCACTTGCAATATCTTTCATAATAGGTTTATGATCACCTTCTATAATTATATACCACATATCTATATCCTTTGATTTCACATATGTTTCAAAGCGACTTTTCCAATATATAAATCCATTGGGTTCAAAAAGTGGTGGTCAAGGTTGCAAAAATCGCTAGGGTAGCTGGGCGGCCGGGTAGGGCCTAGCGATTAATCGGTTAGGCGGGGATTAATCGGGGATTAATCGGATTGGATTTTTTATATATAAAATTATAAAATTTTGAAACTATATGCCCGATTTGGCCGATGTAGCCGATTTTTTTTTTTTTATTTGGCAGATTTTTTCCGATTTTGCCCATTTTTTTCCGATTTTGCCGATTTTTACCCGTAACTGATTTTTCCGATTTATCCGATTTTCTCTGATTTGGCCGATTAATCGGCCGCCTAGGCCGATTAATCCGATTTTTATCCGATTTTTGTCAGTAACCGATTAATAAGGCCGATTAATGAAAATCGGAACGGCTAATCACCGCCTAGCGATTAATCGGCGATTAATCGGCCGCCTAGACCGATTTTTGCAACAGAGGTCTTTGCATATATTGCCCTTCTTTAAAGTTTTCAAAATCCATGGATCGTTTCAAGTTTTAAAATACAATTAATTTTAAAAATCTTGAGTGACGTAGCTCTTGATGCCAATTGTGGAAAACTAGAAAGGGGTTCAATAGTTTTACCCTTTTTAATTTTAATTTATTTTGAAAACAATATGTGATATCGACTAATGCAAATAATAAAACAATAAATAAAGTGCAAGTAAAGAAAGAAACGATCAAACCACAAAACCGATTTTTATAGTGGTTCGGTCTACAAGGACTCTTTTTCCTTGCCCTACTCCACTCTCCGAGTATCCAAATCGAGAGTATCCTTCACTATCAACAAGCTCCTTTATCCGGCGGAGAAAACCTTACACGTCTCTTACACAAGTTTTCCGACACAAAGCTAAATGTCGAGTTCTTTTACAAGGGTACAACCACTCCCGTCACTCTTTGTATTTTAAGGACTAAAATACTAACTGATCACTACAGAGGGTTTATGAATGTTTGGTACAAACAATGATGTATGAAATCCACAATTCACACAATAACAAATGAACAAGACTTGCAACGATCCGTTCTTGCTACAAAGAAGTTCATGAAAATGAAATATGAATGGGTTAGATATGAATGAGAGAAAATGTAATGTTGTTTTTTTTTGTAAGTGATGAGAAAACAACTTGGTGTGGCTTTCTATTTATAGGCAAAAGCCTTCAGCAAACCACGGATGGGACGGAACCAAAAGTTGGGTTCCGTCCGTGTACCCATTTGGTTCCGCCAGCTGTTGACAAAAAATCTACAAAATCTTTGTCAAATCTAACCAAAATATTTGCTATATCTTTCCTTGATTCTTTGAGTAGCAATCTAAACAAGATATTTAACATATCTTTCAAAGATTACAAAATCTTCCAAAGATCTCAAAGATGATGCAATTCGTAAAAATGCATTTCCATTTTTAGATTAACTAGTACACTTTTGTAAAATGTATATGTTTCCTAAGTGATGTTTAACTTATATTTTGAAAGACATGTTACTATGTATGTAAAAGACTTGAGTATATTTATGTTTTGCTAAAATAAAATTTATGATTATCGTTAACAACATTTAGCAAAGATCGTAAAATATAAATAATGGTTTTAGGCGATATTTATATTAACAATATCTGTCATCGATTCATCATCTCTAAACCTAACCATTTGTTGGTTAGGGAGATGAATCTGCAATGCTATAACGTAGGTTGCATGTGAGATAAAGAGAAACCAAAAATCCTCCATATTGCTTCGGGGGGAGATACATAACGTGCATCTTGGAATCTCTTTATCCCGTTTATTATAACACCTTCTGCGTCTGGATCAATGTGGATGACTTGTTTGTCATGATCCTTGTAGACGTACTTGAAAATATATTTTACCGAAACAATGCTCGAGCATACCTCAACGTTTATGTGGCAGTTGAACATCATTAGGAGCTTCAGGTTATACGAAACCACCCATCGATTATCAAGGGTTTTATTTCATACAGTAACCACTCTTCCATTGTTTCGCCTCCGATATAAAAGATATGAGTCTCTGGAATGTTTTGTTTCTTCACTGAATTGTTGAGGATAGTCGAAATGACATTGTTTTGGCTCGCCTTGCATGCAAGGACTCGATCGCCTTAAACGGCCGCAAGGACCGTGCATCATGTGTTTTACAACCAATTCATGCATTTGAGGGTGTTTTTGCGGATCTGGGATTTCAGCACGTACAATCTTGTCATAATGGTCTGGACTCGTCATCTTGTGTTCCACAGCCATTATCAACAGAAAATGCATGTGGCAAGCCACGCTTCTGAAACTCGATGACATACACGTGTGACTTAACAAAGCCAAGAAGATGGTATTTGAATAGGTGTTCCTTAAGATCCTCCAGTTTCGCATGAAACACTCTTGCGATAAGGTATGGTCGGTCCTGCGCCTTCTGACCCGACAATAACCCTTGCTGAATTTCAGGCCAATTTGGGTTGTACGTCATGGTAAGAAAAATGTCAGGCTTTCCGTCATCTTGGACTAACGTCATTGCATCTAAAAAGTGTTGTTTCATGTCACGCAGTCCTTCGATGAAAGATGCGGGTAACACAACACGTTGTTTGACTTTGTTCGGTTGTCCCTCATCGGTGTTGACATAGTCCACTATACCTTGGTACAGATCTGCTCTTATCTTGGTTTGGTTTCGTGCACAAAAAAGCAAGCGCGACGTCTCAAGCTTTACATATGTATCCACCACAAACTGTTGAAACAATCTCCCCATTAACATGAGGTTATCGTTTGAGTGGATCTGGAACTTGTACCAATAATACTCCCGCATAATTATCGTTTTCCTATTCTTTCATGTGTTTTCTTCTGCGTGATGATGGTGTTTTAATTGTAATGGAATTTCAATAATCACTTACCATTATGTAAATCGTATAAATTTATATTGTAATGGAATTTCACCTACTAAATCCTCATCAATAACTTTGTTGTCATTAACAATTTCACTCATGGATTCTCTTCGCCTTGGTATTTTAGGATGCTATCCAGCCTCACCATATGGATGGAACAAAACATATGACAATGGATCATAAGAACCGTAGTGAGGCTGAATTTGTTCAGGGTATTGAGACCTCCCATATAGAACAATGCTCCTCTTGTATGCAGTTATGTCGTTATTACCTTCAACCCATATACCAGCAACCTGTGCATCTTATATACATAAATATGCTTGAAAAAAAACTATATATGTCCTACATGTATAACTGATTGAGTAAAGTAGAGTAAATCAAACCTCTGATGTGGTTGGACGGTTGTAAACCCTTTGGTCAAGTTCCACTAATGCGTTCAAGGTAACTCTGTATTTGTCGAGTGGTCTGAACCAAAGTGTTTCTGAATGAAAACTTAGTGTTTGACAATTGTTCTGAATACATATATTGTGTAAAACTAACTGTCGAAAATTTAAACATTTTTTTGTACGTTATATATTATTATTTTCTTGTGTTAGAATATATTCAATGAGTAAGGATCAAATGAGAAGTAAAATTAAAATGAGAAGGGTGAGAAGAAACCGCAGCCGCATATTTCAGATGCACCTAAAGAAATAGATGCATCTCCCCTCAAATTTGTCCTCCTCATTTGAAATGTATGGCTCAAATTTCTTCTAATTCTTTTTATTTCAATTTATCTTTTCAGTAGATCTGTTCCCTATATTCAATTACATAATATTGTTTCACATATTAGTTTATAAGTTTATATTTAATGTTACAACATTTCATAACTCAAAGGATATAAAGTTGCCAAACTTTAGATGTTGAAATAAAAAAGTAACGAATTAATAAAATTTAGAGTTAATTACATAAATCGTCCTTGTGGTTTAGTAAAAATTACGGATCTTGTCGCTGGTTTTACAAAAGTTACGGATTTGTCCGATGCCGAGGTCCCAAGGACTTCCTTGCAAATACTTTCTGTGAGGGCTAACGTCATATTTTGGTTTTAACGATCGGAGTTAATTACATAAATCGTCCTTGTGGTTTGGTAAAAGTTACGAATCTTGTCCCTGTGGTTTATTATAAAATTTAAAAAAAAGCTTTTTCTTTTAAAAAATAATTTTATTAAAAAAATATAAATTAAAAAAACTTTTTAATTTTATTATAAAATAAAGCGTATAAAAAGTTTTTATATCGGATTTCTCTATTTTACGTTTCATTTGTTTTTATACGGTTTCGTTCGTTTTGTATAAAATGTATGAAAACATTTTTGTACAAAAATGTACGTTTTTGTATGAAAAAATGTTTTCATACATTTTCATACAAAACGTACATTTTTGTACAAAAATGTTTTCATACAAAAACGAACGAAACCGTATAAAAACAAATGAAACGTAAAATAGAGAAAACCGTATAAAAACGCTTTTTATACGCCTTCATTCGCTTTATAATAAAATTAAAAAGTTTTTAATTTTATTTTATTTTTAAAAGAAAAAGCTTTTTTTTTAAATATTATAATAAACCACGCGACAAGATTCGAACTTTTACCAAACCACAAGGACGATTTATGTAATTAACTCCGATCGTTAAAACCAAAATATGACGTTAGCCCCTCACGTTAGAAAGTATTTGCAAGGGAAGTCCTTTTTGGGACCGGTCGACGACAAGATCCGTAACCTTTGTAAACCACAGGGACGAAACCCGCTAAAAAAAAACCACAGGGACAAGATCCGTAATTTTTACTAAACCACAAGGACGATTTATGTAATTAACTCTAAAATTTAATATAATACGAACGTGAAAGGTAGAAAGGGACTCAAGTTAATGTCATTTAATAATGATAAATGAAGGAAATAAAATCATATAAAAAGTAGGCCATAGAAGAGGCGCTAGTTACTGAATCAATTTGCATTTATTGACTGCTGAATCATTTAACACCTAGTGGAATGACTAAGCAGTAGAAAGTCTTTTATCAAACAACACAAATCACTGACCGAATCATGAAGAAGCCCATTAAGAGGCTATCAAACACCCCCTTAAACTTTGTCACATATGGGTTTGTGTCTTGAACACGTGTTAATATTTTAACGACATCTCTATCAAGATTTGGCCACTAGAGTCTACGTTAAATCCTATCATCTTCGTCAAAGAAATACAACTACAAGTATCGAGGTATTCCTTCCCTTGGAACCAGCTGATCGAGTCTGTGATATATTCCACCATGAATACGGAAAGTATATACTCCAGATGTCATATTAGTTGTGGCACTATCCAAATTGACACCCATTGACGCTAATGAAAAACTTGTGTTGTACGCACGGATGTTGTCCGGAAACATCTTGCCTAACTGACACTGCGATGTGAATAGATATTTTAACTCTTGGGAAACATGTGGGTCTGCTACCTCTGTCTTCCTTATCATGCAACAGAATGTTGGGAATTTATATTTGAACCGTTTGGCTCAACAAATATGACATGGTGATTGGTCCTTTAAGACCCGGTGTGCTTTGGGGATGCCATCAAAAACAAAATTGTATGGATTGTTGCCATCGATAAATGAAGGAGCGAAATTTGTGCTTGCAAAACCGCCTACAAGAAATCCATTTGAACGTGAACATAGTTCGCAATACTAAACTAATATAAAACTTTACTAAATACATACTTGTTGATGCTTCACTATTGACTTCAGGAAAATGAGGCGATAGTATTCCTGTGTTACTTTGTATGTTTTTCTTCTTCTCCTTATTTCGTGTGTAACATTCTCGCCTGCATTGTCTGCTTCTTTCAACTGCAATCTTCTCTTTTCTTCTTGCATAATTTTGTCGATTGATTTGGCTTCTTCTTTCTGTTGTATATTACGTGTATATTGTTACTAGAGAAAAATAAACCATATTAAGAAAAGATGAAGTGTAGAATATCCTACCATAAATCTTATGATCGTGGAGACTCTAAATACCAACAAGAAAAATGTTGAGGCCTGTGATGCTCACAGTTTCTTTAAGACAGATTCGTCCTCTCCACGGTGCTTGAGAATCGTGAACATATATCTCCCAGGATACAACAACAACAGATAGCTCCGTTAGCACAAACGGGTTATCAAGGCGAACCAAAACCTTGTCTTCCCTCTATTACGAACCAGATATACATATTGTCAAAATGAACGGTAAACCAGATATACCTTGTCTTCCCTCTATTACGGCATAATCAACTCTCAACATTACGTCGTAACAACAATTTACACTAGAGACTGAAGTCAACGCTGACCAAGGAGTTATGGCGTAACCACTTATGAGGTTATGGCATAAACTTGGGTATGAGAGCTTTACGAGCGTAACTCACTTTGAGGTTATGCCGTATATCTTCCTTCAACACTTAGAAGAATTTCATGATCCAAGATTGAGTTACGGCGTAACTACGCAGAAGGTTACACCGTAGAATGATGTACGAGAGATTTACGACCGTAACTTATCTTTGTGTTACGACGTAGTCTCATTATTGAAGATAAGATCGTCCAAGAATCAAAGGTTATAGCGTAACTAACCCTAGAGGTTACACCGTAACAATGTCGAGGGTATAAATACCAGCCCTAATTCCGCATTTTAATATATCTTTCTCACGCACAAAAACCATAGGAGGAATTAGGGATCCAAGAAGGACGAATCTCTGCAAAGATACAAGTCATTTCCAAGGGAGAATTCACGCATCACAAACATAAGTTTTACCATTTTTGTATTACATTCGTGTGTTGAATTCATGTCTTCTATAACAATGTTAAACATCGAATTTGCTGCATGTTTTAATATGAGTGGCTAAACACCTTTGGTGTTAGCATTATTATGAAATTGTTATTGTTATGATTTAGTTTTCTCGTATCTTTATCGTTTTATTTGTATACTTTCTTAGCATATTTTGGGACACCCTTGTTTCGGTAACATGGAATTTTGGTAGTACCTATGAAGCCGGGAGAATTGACCATAGGACCCTAGTGAATAAGGTTGCGTTTAGTGATATGAGTTGACCATAGGACTATCACTACTTGTGTGGAAATTTCACCAAACGACTACATACCAAACGGAATTTCTTAAGGAATTAGAGGGGATCTAAGTACCGAAAGGCCGGATTCCACTAAATAAGTCTAAGTTAGTAAATGTGCTTATTGACTCTTCTATCTTATAGACCAGCGAACTCTTGTAATCTTTAGGTTACGGAATATGACAAGGTGGAAGATAGGACTAGACGAATTGAACAACTGAGTCTAGTCGACCTTAAACCCTAGATGAAACGATATGATGCATTTTATAGAAAACGTAGTCATGACATAACAAGAGTAGTAATTAGGTTAACACTTCTCTCCCTACTGACATCTCTTTACATTTATTTTCTTTTGTTATTTCATTTCATTTCTTTAGTATAATTAATCAATATACAAAACTCCTTTAAAACCAGTGACATTAGAAGTTAGATTAAATCCGCACGCATAGCTCTTGGGACGACTTCGGCTTTACCGATAACTATACTATATACGACCGGGTGCACTGCTCGTAAGTGCATTAGGTAGTACTTAGGTAGACTAGACAATTATAAATATTAAAACCTGGTCAGAAATCCCGCTCATATACCCTTACCTACAAATTTAAATCTACATAAACTACATCATAAATGTTTTTACGTGTGTATTTACTCACTTCATATTATGTATCTACATTAGAAGGTGTACACATACATTATATCGTGATCAAAATAGCATCAGATGTGACTTTTTTTGCATGTAAAATTAACACTAATGTACACGGGTCTTTCCTACGCAGTTTCGTGATAAGAAACTGACTCAACGAGTCAAATATTGTTGTTACATTAGTGACGACTAGTATCATATGTGTCGGCATAATCTTAATGTAATGTGAACACCAAAAATTTAATGTGTGATGGTGAGCCATATTAATTATACTCCCCTCGTCTCAAAATTATTCTTAAAAGACAAGAAACACACAATTTAATAAAAGTGAGACCATTTTAATTTTTAACCATTCAAAAAAAATATTCTCCCACAAAGTTTTCTAGTTTTTACTATAAAGGGAAAGTGGACAATTAATTTGAAACATCCAAAAAAGAAAATGTGGACTATTATTTTGAGACGGAGGGAGTACTAAATCTAAAAAATCACTAATTTAATCCAATTTTCTTTCACGAGATTTAGAAAATATTTTTTTTATATTCAAGAAACTTTGTTTCCAACACTTTTTACGTTTCTTCGCCCTTGACACGCAAACTATGTTATAAGAACTAATATTATATAACTGGGCATCAACCTCGATAGATAAAACTTAGTTGATTCCCAATCTAATTACAAATACAACCACTCACGGATGGCCTAGTGGCAATAGGTATTAAGACACCTCCTTTACATCTTGTTGGGTAAGAGGTTTGAACCTTTGACCGCACAAAAAAAGAAATAAACGCACTTAATAATCAAAATGTGTGACCGCGTCTGAATGAGTCAGATTAAGAGGTTGTTAAGAAGTACTTTTTAAAAAACAAACACTACCTAACTCATTAGCTCTCGCAAGAGAGCCTTCACCAAAAAATTGAAAAGCATGGCCAATATAATTGCATTCCTAAGTAGATTTTTCTTGTGGGTGACCATAGTTTTCGATTTTTTAGTCGACTAATCCACGAGGTTCGAACCCAATACTCAAATTAGGTTAAGCCCTTCATTTTCAAGAGGTTTGCGTGACCACTTTAGGGTTGTTTGCACCTATCAAGAGTTGCATTTGAGACCTCGCATATTTTAGTGTGATATCCATAAACCTCTTACCACTAGGCCATCCATGAGTGGTTGTATTTGTAATTAGATTGGGAACCAACTGTAACAAATCACATATTTCAGGTCAATATTTAGTCAATTACTTTTACTTATTATTTTAATTTCGGGAAAATTAATTTTTACGAGTAACCATGTAAGTTCACTCGCGTACGTACACGTACATTTATCTTGCACCGTTCATATCATTTTTGCATAAGGTGAATTCATAGCCTACTTTTACTCGATTAATTGTTTTATAAATTTTTGGGGGAGATACATGCTATAATTTTTATAGACACAAGTGCTTTAAAACTGTATACTGAACTGAAATTATTATTGCCAAAGTACCACTATTGCCAGCAAAGTCCCTGTTCATGAACCATTAATTACTTTGTGTAAGCACGGATACTGTCAATAGGCTTATTGGATTGACGAATCCCGTTTGGTTGATCGGAAAGACAACTAGGCGCACTTTATTTGAGATCAGATGTATATGGCAAAATACCTACTAGGGAAAATTATTATATCAATTTATTGATATTGTGTTAAAGCTTTGGTGTCATGAGCTTACTACAATAATAATTACTTATTGACTTTGTATGTGTTACAATAGTCAACTAAACTCAAAATGTTGTGTTCCGCTATTTTAATTTATAAACCAATGAATTTTACTCAACCATTGTGTTGACGTTTTTAGCATGTTTTACCTCAGGTCTTTAAGGTATTAGCTGACATGGAGTCGCACGGACATTTTGAAGACTTGCATCTTGTTATCATTCGATAAAGACTTTAAAATCTTTATATTTTACTTATTATATATTATGAACTATTTGGGACCTCTTTGTAAATTTTGATGTTTAATATTTACTCGAATGATAATTTTTTTAAAACGTCTCATATAAAGTCGTTTTCTATATCCTGAATTGTGTGCTATGAAGTAACACCCTCAGTTACTTTCCGATGCTGTCCCGATTTTGAGGGTGTTACACCAACCAAGTTTTATCAATCGAGGTTGACGCTCAATTATATAATTCAATCTTCTATAATAAAATATTAGTTCTTGTAACATGGTTTGCTTGTCAGGAGCGAAGAAATGTGAAAAGTGTTAGAAATAAATTTCCTTAAATATAAGAAGTTATTCTTTAAATCCCGCAAAAAATTGGATTAAATAAAATGGTTTTGTTAAAAACAACCCTATGGGTTGTATATAAGCCTTCCAAACTTATGAAAATCACAATTAATGAAGTTAAATAGTTCATAATTATATACTTTTAATAATTATAAACAAGGTAAGTGATGTTAACTATGAAATATTGTGATGTTAACTATGAAATATTTAAAGTTCATTAAATGTTTATTAAATATTAATTATATATTTTTAGAAGGCTTATATACAACCTATAGGTTTGTTTTTATTTATTTTTACTTAAATCTTCAATCTATTTTGATTTGTTACAAATTTAGTTTTACGATCCAACAAATCAAAACGTTGCCTAAAGAGGACTTTATCCGATTTATGTCTATGGTCAGATCAAACAACGTGAGTTACTAAGTCAAAAAGTTAAAGACCTTTACTGAAAAAAATAATAATAATTGCAACTAGCAGGTGAGCGTTGCTGCGGGTAAGCTTTACCGATGCGTAGAAAATTGTGGCGGTGCTTTGAATGTGAGTGTTTTTTAACATGTTAGTGCAGGGATGTTCAAAATATTTACCATGACGATCAGTTGCAAACAGCTTCTCATTGCCACCTTGTCCTACAATATAATTTCTAATTAGCTATAGTAAGAAGGGGTAAAGTTGCGCAAACAAACCATTCCATTTGATTTCGTAGTTCAGTACAAAGTTTTTAGTCAAAATAATAAAGGGCTAAGCAACGCTATTGAAGTGTGAATAACATTTTATTATGGGGAAATCACCCTTAAATATCCGAAATAAGTCACTGACATATGAATGGCACTTTATAAGAAAAGTAGGTCTGAAACTTGAGTTAAGATTCTACAAATCAAACAACCAATTGAATGACATTTCGGGCTCTTCAAAAAGTTAAGAATCTGCAAATCAAACAACTAAATGAAGTTAGTTATAATCAAGTTAGGAAAGCATAATCAAGTTAGGAAAGTATAATGATGAAGCTATAATAGATGATGCAGCAACAGAGGGACCTTAGTTATTGAATATGAACCTGTTGCTACCAAGTATTTTGGTACTCTGGATTTATGTACTTTGGGTAGTCGTTTTTTTGGTATTTTAGGCGTGATCAGTGGTAACTCATCTGTTGCTGACAACATCAAATATTCTGGGCAAAGCGCCATTTCACAGCAACCTTGAAAAAAAAATGAGTAAAAAAATTTAATGTATAAGTAAATAAACATATTACTTTACTGACTTTTTTTGCTGCAACAAAAAAGTTCAGACGAAATCCTCATAACGCCCATTAAAAACATCTTAAATCCCATAACACCACACTATAAGTTTGCCATTATTATGGAAATGGCCAAATTATTGTGCAATAAGCAGAAATATTGGGAAAACGTATAGTTACCTGAAAGGTCATCCTAACGTGCCCAGATCAAGAAAACTGGAAGCCTAGGGTCAAGTGTAGTTAAAAAAACAAAGGCAATCTCGATTCACCAAAAAAATGTGATATTTTTAATTGATACTACTATTGTACACCAACGGCCGGCAGCAACGCGGTGCTATAAAACGTCATGAGAGAGAAGATAGATAATCTAGGAATTTGTGACTAACCGATTAACTAAGCATGTGTCACCATTGTCTCAAAAACACATGCAAGTTGAACATTTCTATCATCAGAAACTGGAATGTCCATATCAGTAGAAGTATGTGGGCGATCTAATATAGCTGCAATAAGAAAAAAAAGAGCATGAACTAATCATCTAACTTAATGAACAAATATAATTTATCATTTTTGAAACATAGCATGCAAAATCTATGTGATCACAACTTATTTGCTGATATCTGAAAATACACTTTCAAAGAATAAGCTTACGAAATGATCTGCTAGAAAGCATGATAAGCCAACAGTCCAAGAAACTTCTAATGTGGCTACCTTTCATTGACTTCAAAAAATTTGTCAAAGTTTTTGGTCAAAGTTAGTTTGTGTTGGTGTTAGTTAGAAAAAACATATTTGCAATTTCAATTGTATTAGTTGAAAGGTGTAATACACATGTGGACTTTAAAGCTAAAAAATAAAGTGTACCTTCAGCTAAAAAAAACCAATGTTTGCAGGGTCTGCTAAACAGTTGAACTGCTGTGGGTCACATTGGTTTTCGATTAACCTCACCCTGCAAACAAAAAAATTAAAAATCAGAATGGGTCGGGCCAAATTCGGGCATAATAGGGTCTCTAATAATCATATCTACATCAAACAAATAACTTTATCAACACATGTATTCATATAGATGGATTTTATCTCTGAAGTCACCCGATGGAAGACTGCAATTGGTGTTTAGGGTAATGTTATCACAAATATTACACACCGTCTTCGCTGTTACTGGATATTTCAAGACTGTCCGATCATCTGAGCATGTTTTTGAGCAATGGTTCCAAACCTTGTTATTTTCTACACGCACACTAATTCTGAAAATAAACCCCCACCCCGTGAACACATCCCTCCCTGAACACGTCTACTGAACACACCTCCTGAACACACCCAATGAACCAACACTCTCAACCGCGTTGGACTCAGCTTTACATTCTTTACGTTGAACACCAAGCGTTGATTTGTCAGTAAGAAAAAAACGGTGTGATAGATATCAGAAAACCGCATTTTTCAAGTGGTTGAAATCGATTGATGCTCTACTGGAAGATCTTGAAAATGATAATCATATTCTACACACTAATTACTTAAAAGAAATCTAATATTGTGAACAAAAAACGTTGTGGAAAAAAATAGTGTGATACATATCAGAATACCAAACACCCTTTTTTTCATATCGATGCTTAGTAATATATATATATATATATATATATATATATATATATATATATATATATATATATATATATATATATATATATATATATATATATATTCTAAACACATAAGGAATCCTAAAAACTTCTGACCATTGTTATATAAAAGTAGTTCCCAACTGACCTTAACCCGGGCTACGATGAAACTCAATTCTTTTATACAAACCACCCGCAATCTGCATAGTTGAATCCTCTAACATCAACTGTGACAACTTGACCAAACACTTTTGCGTCATACTTATGGGCCATACTTTCAAGTGTCTGCATCCAATAATCAAATCATTAAAAATTACATCTTTTACCAACAATAACAAACAATTATCATATATGGTAAACCTAATAATCATATTTCAAACACATACCAAACACCCTTTAATCTAAGACAACGCTTTTCAGATGAAACAGAAACTTGAAAAGGAGAATGCATATGGTTTATGTAAATTAACTGGCCTCGAGCCCATTTTTTAAGAGAATGTGAAGTTGGAGGTTCTATATCAGGTATACCACTCTCATTTCTTTCCTCCGTAAATTTCTTCTCACGAAGAGTAGCGCAATGCACAACCTCTGTGCATTTCTGCAGCTCCCCATCGAGACACTGAACAATCTTGATCTGCAAGCCCATTGCATGAGAATCCCTAGACCTGTTGCCAAATATTTGTTGAATATTGTTTTTGTAATTATCTCTAAAGTTACTTTCAATTGCAAGCTATCCCAAACCAACTAACCTGTTTTGCATTACGCAAAGCCCAAAACTTGTTTATTGAAGGAAATAAAAAGGTTAAGATTGGTAGTGTATAATTGAACACTTTACATATTTGCAAAATCAAAAAACAAAGAGAAAACTTTGTGAGCCACCCAACTTGAGTGGCTTGTTTTGCATCCATTTATTTTTTTTTTGCCTATTTGGCCACCCGGCCTCAAAAACTTTTAAAGAAAGACGTACTTGGATAGAATAAGATAAAATAATTCAGATAATAGAGGCATACCTAGGTGATCATTTGTTATAACCATGAGGATAAAAAACATCTTTAGTGAAGCAACATCCTATGTGATCAATGCCCTGATAAATTACAGCATGTAGCAGGAATTTCTGATTGCGATATTCTTTCCTATAGCGTACTTCTGAATTAAAGCTTCTGACAATTTTGTTTTTTAGCATCAGAAAGTTGATGATCTTATCCTGCACCAAAAAATATAGCTTGATAAATTCTCAAACTTCCGTCTCAAATTCTCAAACATTTTCACTAATGCATGACCTATTGTGGCTGCAAACAATATAAAAAAAGTTAGTTTGTGAAATCAACTTAGTAAACATAAGATTACAAAAGAGCAGGCCAAAATACAATCATGGTAGTGATTAGAGACTGTTTTTGGTTGTTAAAATCCGATTCTTGCATCATTAGAACTCTTACTCATATATGTAAAATTACCACGACCAAAACCGCCACATAATGCAAGAGTCGGATTAAAGGTAATATGTACCTTAATTGAAGCATTCTTAGAAAGCTCTTAATCATTCAAGTCTGAACTGTTAATCATTTAGAATAAACCTATATATGCATTATTCAGTCCTTTGAACACTTTGACAACCTAGTATTGGCTTTAAGTCCCACAAACAAAACATACCAAATTTAACAATAAAGCAACATACGGATCGGGTTTATTCACAAAATATTTTGTTAATATTAGATCATAGTGCCATGAAGTAAAGGGATAAAAATGAAACTTTGTCTATGCTACCTGGTTTATTGTGTCTATAAAAATTCCACATCAAACGCAATTACGACATCTAGTCCTTCTTACACCTACACATTCCATACAGTAAACAAAAACCTTGATTATTAGTAGAAATATAAAAAAAGGAAACCAACATAACGGTCGTTTGAATAATCACTTACCATATCTCAGATAGGATCTTTGGGTTGGTGCTAATCAGATAACCCGTTACGCAGTAGATCCATTTGGATACATACATATATTTTCTCCGGCATTTTTCTTTTAAGAAAATACTTTTTCTGCACAGTTATTATTTCCGTACCTAGACCGATATAGACCTAAGTATCATGGCTAACCATTATTTCTTGACACGCGTAATTTTTCTAGCAAAATTAGATTTTAGACTGATGGGTATTTTACTTTCCAGCCATTGGCACAATTAAAGTGTAAGTGTGGATCGGGTTAGGATAGACTGACCAACAAACAGGTATCACTAAGACCATTAAAAGTGTGGCATCAAATTATCATTTTCATGAGTTTCAAGTAGACCTAAATAAAACTTATGTGTTGTAGTGCACATACCGGAGTAGGCCATGTGGAGGAGGCATATCCATCTGTATGAAGCCATTAATACAACGTGTAGCAGGTTCCTGTCCAACCTTAAGTATGTACTGCAAAAGCAACATTAAACAAAAATCACTTATTCTATGTGGCAAATTGCGAATTCTGATACGAAACATTAATGGATGATCATTCTATATGACGTGATCATACCCAAATGAGAAATAACCATCAAAAACCCATCTCACCGGCAATCAGATTCACATTAGCTATCGATGGTAACAACAAAGAAATACGGAGACACACAAAGATCACAACCGAAAAACAATAAGCAAAATAACTTATAATTCGGAGTAGCAGAGTCGAGCTGAACAGAAGTTAGTTTTGATGAAAAGTGTTGTGAAGAAAAGGCTAATTTTATAATCCAGTAGTGAAAATGAAAGTAATTACTTGAACTAAAAAAACCCTAATTTGAGATGGCAGTGACAATATTCATGATTTTTTACACCTACCACCATCATCACAATCACACAAATCAGTTTAGATTTTGTTTTAACAACAGACATATTAAGCAAATTACCTTTGCCAAAGTACTCTGTTATTAAAAATCAAATACTTGCCTAGAATTGAAGTTCGGCTAAATAGTCATTTTTCTCTATCATCTTGCAAGACAACCTGAACATTTAAGACCATAATTAATTAATAAAATCAATAATCTCAATCAAATCAAAAGTACCTCACCTGGAAGAAGCTGATATTTTCAGGTCGTGCGTGAGTTTGGGTGTTTTGCTGTGTGTCATTTAACTTTTGGTGATAATTCCTTGAAGTTGATAATTCACGTAACTCTGTTTATAGCAGATCTTCAAGGATTTTTTTTTTTTTTTTTTTTTTTATAAGGCTTAATCTAGCCGGAAAAGTTGTGTGAGCGTGAATTGAGATTTGGGAATCTTGTAGATAGTAGTAGCTGGGTTTTGATTGTAATGAATAAAGGTTATAGAATTTTCTAGGAAGTAGAAAGGCGGTGGGAGTGTTGGATTTATTACAGATTAGGTTTACAGGTGTAAGGTTCTCTTTTGATAGTACAGAGTTAATTACGTTTTGGATTGTATTACAGAGCAATTACGTGAAACGGGGCATGAACAGAGAAATATGCAACACGTTTCAACCAATGAGAAGTGGGCAACTGGTCCACTAAAGTACTGTTGGGCCGGTTATTGCAATTTACCATTAATGTAGCACCAATAGGGAGACAAATTAACTATAAACGGACCCCTTAAGATTTTGGTTTTGCCCCGTTCAACAACTCCTAATAGTATATATATATATAACTAGCTTAGAGACCCGTTGACACCGGGTTATTTTTTAAAGAAATAGATAAATGAGATGATAATAAAAGTAATAACGTAAATTTTTTAAATTTAAAATATGCAGTCATGAATCGATTTACAACCATCGCGTTACAATCTAAAATAGATCATGGAGTTAACGCCAAAACCTTGCATCAACACGTTCCCATAGCAGGCATGGAGTGTCACATCTGCAAATAATGAAAGTCTTTTCTTGCTATTTCTTGTCCACTTGATAACTTACCCGGTGAAAATAGAAATGCAGGCTCAAAAGCAAGACAGGTAGCTAATACGCTACACATAAATTCCTTTTTAAGTTTAGCCTTATTTACAAAGAGTAAAACATGATAGTATCAATACCGCCTCACCATGCTTATTTTCTTCTGAAAAGATTTTTGTAGCTTCATTGAATTCACCCTGGTGAAAAATACGAATGATGCTTAGCCTCAAGATAGGTAACTAATAAGCAACTCAAAGAAAGGGTAAACTATTACGTATTCGGTTAGTGAAGAAATATGTAAATACATGTTGATTAAAAACATACTTGACAAAACTTTACCTTAAATAATATATTAGGTTCGTGGACCCATCAAAGAAAGCAAAATCCATTGGGAAATACGGGTTTCCATAAAGGCTAAGAAACGGGTAAATATTGACTGTGAAAGGGGCATCGTTGGCATAAAGATATTGAATGATTTGGATGGTTGGGTCTTTGATTCCGTGCCTAAGTCACCGCCGACGGGACGGGGTTTGAATCGGTGACTCGTAGATATCGGCGTTTAGGGATGTGGCTTTGATTTGGTTTCCTAAACCGCCCGGTTAAGCCCATACTTCACCCGAAACACACTGTTTGACCCATTTCATGACCGCAAGTCCACCCATTTCAAACCCCCAAATGCACCCGTCGCAGCCCTATTTCACCACCAATTCCACACCCACTCCCCGAACTGGCCCAATTTAGCCCTTATTTCATCCCCAAACACATCCGTTTCGCCCTATTTCATCACCAAACCCACCCATTTCAAACCCCCAACACACATACTTGCCCTATTTCAAGACTCAAACGCACCCATGTTGGCCTCCATTCCAACCACGAAAAAATACGCCGTTGTTGATAAAATAAGAACTGAGAAGCAAAATAAACTTTGAATCAAATACCCGATTTGTTTTTTGGAAAATGTGTGAAACAAAATATTTCTATGTGTACCACATAATCGTTGGTGTGTTCTTTCGTTCCTAGCTGCAGAATAACACAAGAAAGTAAATATGATGCAACTGATTGTGGATATGGTTTGTACATATGCTCAGATTTTAAGTTTTTGTCAACACAAATAGGTATATGACTGATACACAAACCAACTGAATACTTTAGGAACAAAATATATAACATAACATTACCCAACATGTACTAACCCACAGAGGTGGCTAACAACATATTGTGGATATAACATAACATTACCCAACAAGAACAACATGAAGAAAGTAAATATGATGCAATTGATTGTGGATATGGTTTGTACATACGACACTAAAAATATTAAAAAGTTAATCTTGAAAGCGTTTGAGCATCTATGAAAGATTACCGCAGACGAAGCAATATGGTCCAAGTGAGGATGTTATGACTTGCAAACATATAGATCTCCACCGGTGATAAGATCTCCCTTGCCTGATATCACACAAACATTTAAAATTTAGTTGCATAATTTACAAATTTGACATACATAATGACCCATAATTTTCTAAAGTTCAATGTGGACAATTTACCAATTTTCTTTGGTTGGAATATACAAAGTCTATCTTTGTCAAGAGCTTTCGAAGGCAGACAATAACCATTTTTGCCAATTTATTCTAATTTCTAAAAGACGACATGGCCTGATCTATCTTGAGTCCTTAATAGTTAAATGAAGACAGACAATAACCATTTTTTGCCAATTTATCTTGACAAATGGAACTTAAATAGAGCAATAACATCTTTAATCGCAATGAAAAACATACAATATAGTTCAACTTAATATATAAACGAAATACTGGTGAACTTAGTGATATTTCATAGGTGCCATACAGGTTCTCGAATTGGGCAAATATAAAAACTTAAGCTAAATTAGAAATGGTTCAAAGATGGGTTTCTATCTCAATAATTTGTTTTCCAAGTACTTGTGAGAGAAAGTAAATTTTATTTATTACTCGTTTAATTTCTTTCCTTACTTAGTAGTGCGAGCTAGCAGATTAATGGCAAGTATCACCACCTCGCCACATACCCTCCCTCTTCATCGCCTATTCCCTGCCCCTTCGGTCCTCTAAATTCTACCCTGCCATGACCTCCATTATCATCTCTTTTAAAGATAAACATGCCCATTCTTATATTATCCGCATACATTTACATGAGGACCCCTTGGCTGAACAATTTATAAACTAACCATGTCAAACCATTTAACAAACAACCATCATCCTTATTTTAGGGAAGCCATAATTTAAATATTTAATTCTCAGTTTATTTGTAAGGTGAGTTGTAACTAAATTACAATCCTAACCATTGTTTTTATGTTTGAACAAAAGTTAATGACAACACATACTGGACAAACCCGTCGGTCCCCTAAATTAAAAGGCTAAAGTGATTTTCTTTCAAATGTCACCGATCTTTATGTAGAAGCAAGAAAAGAAAAACAAATGACAAACCCTGAAGCTACCGACAAAATCTTACCAATGATTTAATTAATCTTGCGCTAATGTTTAAACAGGATTTAACGAAGTGCCCTTGCAAGGTGCTTATTTCTTAATTTAACTGGTAACTCGAAGAATTCAAATAAGCCAATTCCAATACTATATAAACAGAAACTCTCAAACATTTAAGCAAGCTAATACATTATTTAGTTACCTCTGAAAATATGCGTACTCGTTTAAAATGACACGCAAATTATTTATGGTGACACATATCGCGAGGAATCAATGGTGTGGCATTTCAATCTACTTGGGTCAAAAGGGGTGGGGAACCTTGGCTGAGACATGCTTAACGGAAACTACAATTAAGTAAACCTTGTGTCCCTTGTGCAACATCTGGAAACGCGCGATCGGACTCCAATGATTAATCTTCCGTGTCAATGTGATTCATACAAGACGGTTGTCCTAGTTTAACCATTGAAATTAAATCGTGCCAATCTAAAGGGATTAAACAATGCTTACCACTGGCAGATGGATCTTGAGCTTCACCTAGGTAAGTTCTATCGATGGATCTCGACACACGTGAAAGCCAACGTAACTTATTATCTTGCAAAACTAATGTACTGCAAAAGTAAAAAATTAAGGCATCATATCCATCTCTCACTATAATTTCTAGTTTATCAATTTGAGGTCGAAAACTTACTCTATGGTTAGTCTAAAATTTTCCAATCGCTTTTGAAGAGCTTAGACCGTAAATCTTTGCAGATAAGCTTAATGGCCTCAAGGTGATCACTAAATCGTGGTCGGTCCATTGTGTACCTTACCAAAATTATAGAACTCATAAATTTTCCATCCATTATGGAGCACAAAGTAATGGCCACGGGTAAGTTATCACCAGTTTTCCATATAAATTGAATGTCGGTATATGTTATACTTTGCAATTGCAAATCTCAAAAATGAATATATGTTCGTCTTATGTGACCCTATTTGGATATGCTTAACTGAGTTCAAGACAAATAAGCTAAAGTCAAACCATAAAAAGTGATGTAGAGCAGAAATATAATGCTACACGATAACTATATTAGTGGTTTCTAAGGTAAAGTATGCATCCGTAGCTCTGACCATGCATCAATAGCTATATATCAGATGGATTCCAAGCTCTTGGCCTTGCTGGTTTTAGATAAGATTTTTGACACCAAGTATTCGTGTAACACCCCCAAATTTGTTTAGCGGAAGCATACGTGTTATTTGGGAGCGTTACGAAATTGGTGATCACAACACAAGTAATAAAGAACGGAATACATACTCCGTTTTAATTTCATAAACATTTTTAAGACATTGTCTTACAACATTGTTTTAATAAATGGGCACATCCCATAAGTTCAGTGGTCCCAATTTAAAAACATCGGTTTGTGTAAAAACACTTCTTTAATACTACTACGACCATTAACCCGCTTCTTGCCTTGCCTCCATGAAACATAACTCAAACACCTGAGAAAAATATGCTAAAAGGTCAGCTAAAAGCTGGTGAGTTCATAGGTTTAAGTTAAAACAATAAGTTTGGACCAAAGCAATGTCATATAAGCATTACAACGAATATAATGCTATATGGATGAATGTCTATTACGTTAGCTCTAAGTTCATGCAACCGATACTACGGCCTCGTATGCTAACAGATATCATACAATATAGGGGCCCATAGCGAGTGTTTTGTCCCTCAACACTCGATTCCGACATGGTATACGTTTAGCCTTGGCCTAAGCATGGCCAACCGAACGGAGGAGTCACCCTCAATAGATCTATTTATAACATTCACGCTTCCCAATGGGGAATTGACGGTTCATGAAAATGGGGCATTTCTCTAGGGACATAAGGGCTTAGGCTATACCACGTAATAGTAATCATGCAGTAGTTTAGGTCCATAAAATGGTTTTGCATATTTTCTCACCCCAATAGTATAAAAACAGTTTATCAAGTAAAAGAGGGGCTATGAGACTCACCTTAGCAAAATGCAATCCAAAAGCGGGATTTAGTGTTTGTTGTGAAACGGCACCGACACGCGACCTAGATAAGGAGGGCAATGTTTTAGTTCATCGTTTTAAGTATCACTTACTAAACTTTTATTTGTAAAAAAAAAAGATTATGTGGTTTTTATAGTAAGTATACGAAAGTATATATATACTTTTCATGTTGTCATTAATATAGTTTTAAAATCCAAAGTTTGATTTAAAACAAATAATTACAATGTCCCACTAGTAAGTATACAAATGTATATATACTTATTTAAGTTGACACAAAATGGTTTTGTCAAAATTATTCATATATGGTTGAGTTATTTTCTAATTGCATTTAGAAAATACTTGAGTTAAATTCGAAGACTTTCAATTTGATTTTTGTGATAAAATGAGATAGTAGCCACTTTTGGTTTGTCAAATTTTGCTCTTAATATTTGTATCCTACGGCAAGTTGTCCGTTTGGCATATACATGACAAGCCGTACATATTAATGTTAAAATTTTGATGTAACCTTACTAAGCACATTATCTCTTATTTCTTGTATTACGACTCGTACATTTGATCTCTTGCCGATACGCATAGGTTTACACCTAAGTTATAAGATTTTGAACACACGAGAATGAGCTTAGACTTATTATCGATATCCGTTTTATGCTTCGAGTTTTTACTTGTTGCCTCACCCACTGTCATGTAGACAATTTGGTAGCTCGTAGGTGCGCCCAGTTTGAAGACATTAGATCCGGGCTTCGCCCAAACAATTTGTATAAAGGAAATGGGCTCGGCCCATTAATGGTACAGAGATGGATTTATGCAAGCTATTAGTGACTTAGTGTTTTATTTGACGCACGAGTTGACATGAACAATCTGAGTTCGAGGCGCATTATACCATAGTGTGTCCTGGGGTGTGGCATCGAGACTCCTCGACTGGAAAACAAGTGCTCATGACCCGTGTTAACCCATCGTAACCACGTAAGGAGAATGATCATACCACTACAAATCATGGCATACAACGGGTGCCTTTGGTACTCTCGACTTGGCTTAGACTCACAAGCTCCGCGCTATCTTATCAAAACTGTTTTTGACTCTAGTGATTGTACCACAGTGAGGCTTTTCATGACATCAACTCAAGTTTTTCCTATCATTTAGAAATAAAGAGAGTACTAAACTCTTTTGTCACAAGGCTCATCACGCATAAGGTCTTCGCCACATTAGTCTAAGTCATGACACCCACGTTGTGGTACTACCGCAACCTCGTCATGTATACTAAAGTGAAGTAGCCTTGACGGGCAACACAAAGTTTACACACTACTATGTACTCGGTCGACATGACCTGGTTTACTTGATTAACTTATTAACACCGGTGGTCATCATACCGTTCAACGGTTGGGTACCACCGGTCTCAAACGGGTTCATATCCGAATCGAATCTATAGTACTAAGGATAGCAACAACTTCTTAACCGAAAGTCACAAAGCGAACTAGTTACGAGACACTTGACTTAGTATAACCTAAGTAGGCTATTGAATGCTAAACTTAGTGTCACGTCTAGCATCAACTTCCGGACTCCATACTAACATTACAGGTAGGATTTATTAGACTCATCTTTTCCCAGTTCTCGTTTTGGGTACACTTCGACAGAATTCAACCCGACAAAGGTCATTGACCAACTCAAGATTCAAGTGATTCATCATATCAAAAAAAATGACATTTATGCAACATCAAACACCTTATTTACACACCGAATATTAAAACAAGATTTTCACCATTTACATTTCATTAACAAATTTAATTTACAAAATTTAATAGATACTAGGTTGAATGAATTCTTACAAGGAAGAAGATGATGGAAATGTCGAAGGTCAACCCGGATATCCAACACCACAATCGAACCCGACTGATCCAAATAAAACACCCAAGTAGAAGTCCTCTCCTCTTAGCTTTCTTACCCTTTTGTGGTGATATTTGGTGTGTGATACCCTTGGTTGCCTCGACCGAATAAAAAGAGAGGAGGAAAACAAAAGAGTAGTTTTTGACTAATCTTTCCACCCTTGAAGAATGATAGATAACCATTTTTAGTTAACCTCTCTATCAACTCTTGACAAGTCTTGTTGTTTTGTGGCATGCTCCGAATTTCTGCGGCTCAACTATGGCAGGAAGAGGTGAGGGAACAAAAGTTTGTATCAAAATGGTATATGGAGAGGATGATGATGAAAGAAGTGTTCCCACATCCCACTTTTAGCTATCTCTTTTGGACTTTGTGTTGACTTGAACGAAAATGGAGATGGAGGGAGGTAACCCATGACTTTTGGAGGAGAAGGAGTTTGGTGTTATCTCTTCATTTGGAAAGAAAACGTGTGAGTGTGTGTGAGAATAAGCCACGACAAGATGTGGAGGTGGGTAGGGGCGGATAAACCAAGAAAGAAAAGAAGAAAGAAAATAAGATGTATATTGTTTAGTTGTATTTTGTAGAGTTTATTTAAAGTGTAGGTAGAAGAGTTATGTTACATGTGTATTAGTTTGTAGGGGGATAAACTTATATTGATGAATGTTAAAATCTTAAGTGTGGGTTGTGTTAAATACTTTGAGTTCCGCTAATTAAAACCGTGGACGGATGTATTATTATTTGACACTCTTTATAACGAAATAACTTATGGATACATTGCTGAGATATTATTGTCTGAGTAATATTTTCCATTACGAGAGTTTATTATTTGTTTTGTTTGCCCTTATCATAGTGTCGGATGCAGCAGTGTCGGTCCGGGGAAAACGAGATAACCTCTCGTCTTACAATTTAAATCATAAGACAAAAATGACATATTCATAAAATGATATGAATGCGTAAGTGATGCGATTATTCATCTGTATGAGTAAACTACTCAAATGATTAGGTAAAGCTTATGCATGCTTAATGACTTGGTTTGGTAAAAATAAATCATCATTTATTAGTTAAATTTTAGTGAAAATTTACCGTGTGTCACATCCTCCCCGCCTTAGAAGGGAAAACCGTCCTCGGTTTTCAGTTAGGATTATTTGCTGAAGTAGAGAAAAGATGTGGGTATTTGCGCTTGAATTGGTCTTCACGCTCCCACGTGTATTCAGGACCTCTTTGAGAATCCCAACGGACTTTGACAATAGGAATGCGGCTTTGCTTAAGCCGCTTGATTTCTCGGTCCGTAATCTCAATGGGTTTCTCGACGAAATTCAACCTTTCGTCGACTTGGATCTCTTCCAAGGGAATAACAAGAGTTTCATCAGAAAGACATTTCTTCAAGTTGCATACGTGAAACACGTTGTGCACTGAGTCGAGTTCTTGTGGTAATTGAGTCGGAGGCTACCGGTCCGATTCTTGCGAGAATTTTGAAAGGTCCAATATAACGAGGATTTAACTTTCCACGCTTTCCGAAACGGATTACTCCTTTCCATGGTGCAACTTTTAGCATAACTTTATCTCCCACTTGAAACTCAAGTGGTTTCCTCCTTTTATCCGCGTAACTCTTTTGGACGGTCACGAGTCGCTTGGTCGATTTTTGATTTGTACAATCTTCTCAGTAGTCTCTTGGATTAGCTCGGACCGTGAGTTGACTTTCTCCGACTTCGCCCAACACAGGCGATCTACATTTGCGACCATAGAGAGCTTCATATGGTGCAGCTTTAATGCTTGTGTGATAGCTGTTGTTGTAAGAAAATTCGGCTAGGGGTAAGTACTTATCCCAGCCATTTCCAAAGTCTATCACACATGCTCTTAGCATATCTTCCAGAGTTTGAATGGTTCTTTCGCTTTGCCCATCAGTTTGAGGGTGGTAAGCGGTGCTCATGTCAAGGTTAGATCCTAAGGCATCTTGAAGTGACTTCCAGAAATTTGAGGTGAAACGGCTATCTCTGTCCGAGATGATGGAGATTGGTACACCATGACGTGCAATGATTTCCTTCAGGTATAAACGTGCAAGTTTGTCCATTCCGTCGCCTTCCTTCATAGGTAGGAAATGTGCGGACTTGGTGAGACGGTCAACTATCACCCAAATAGTGTCGTAACCACTAGAGGTTTTAGGCAGCTTGGTAATAAAGTCCATTGTTATGCGTTCCCATTTCCATTCGGGAATGTTGGGTTGTACTAGTAGACCGAGGGTCTCTCGGTGTTCGGCTTTGACTTTTGAGCGGGTTAAACACCGGTACCGACATATGTTGCAATGTCGGCTTTCATGTTTGGCCACCAGTACAATTTCTTCAGATCGAGATACATCTTGTCGGATCCTGGGTGGATGGAGTATTTAGATTTGTGGGATTCGTGCATAATGATATCGCGAATTCCTCCGTAAAGTGGGATCCAACTTCGCTCCTTGAAACACAAGATTCCATCCGTCCTTTTCACGAATCCATTTTCGCTTTCTGGCATTCCGTAAAGGTTCTCATTCGGACGATTCTCTTCCTTGAGTGCTTCTGATTGTGCCTCAAGAATCTTGGATGGTAAGGGTGAACTGATTGTCATACCCAAAGATCTGACCCTAAGAGGTTTTGGTCGCTCTTTTCTACTGAGAGCATCAGCAACTACATTCGCTTTACCCGGATGGTAACGAATCTCGCAGTCGTAATCACTAAGCAACTCCAACCATCGACGTTGTCTCATGTTCAGTTCTTTCTGATCCAAAATATGTTGTAGGCTCTTGTGATCGGTGTACACGACACACTTCGTGCCATACAAGTAGTGTCTCCAAATTCTGAGTGCGAACACAACTGATCCTAACTCCAAATCGTGTGTTGTGTAGTTTTTCTCATGGGTTTTCAGCTGGCGAGAAGCATATGCTATCACTTTCTCTCTTTGCATTAACACCGCTCCTAGCCCTTTGTGTGAAGCGTCGCAATAAACAACAAAGTCTTCACTACCCTCGGGTAAGGCCAAGATAGGTGCACTACACAACTTTTCTTTAAGGAGTTGAAAAGCTTCTTCTTCTTTTTCTCCCCAGTCAAACTTGGTGTTTTTCTGGGTTAACTTGGTTAAAGATTTGGCAATCTTTGAGAAGCCTTCAATGAATCTTCTGTAGTACCCAGCGAGTCCTAAGAATTGGCGTATCTCAGTAGGAGTTGTGGGTGTCGCCCAATCCTTTATCGACTCGATCTTAGCGGGATCTACATGAATACCCTGGCTGTCAATTACATGACCTAGGAATTGCACAGTCGATATCCAAAATTCACACTTCGAGAACTTAGCATACAGTTCCTCTTTCTTCAGTAGTTCCAAGATTAATCTAAGATGTTCCTCGTGTTCCTTCACACTCTTGGAATAAATTAGAATATCGTCAATGAAAACGATCACAAATTTATCCAGATATGGCTTACACACTCGGTTCATGAGGTCCATGAACACAGCTGGTGCATTGGTTAACCCAAAAGGCATGACTTGGAACTCGTAATGTCCATAACGAGTTCTGAAGGCGGTTTTGGGAATATCTTCTTCCCGAACTCTTAGTTGATGGTATCCGGACCTTAAGTCGATTTTTGAATAAACACTCGAACCTTGAAGTTGATCGAATAAGTCATCGATCCTCGGAAGTGGGTAACGGTTCTTAATGGTTAGTTTATTCAACTCACGGTAGTCGATGCACATCCTGAAGGTTCCGTCTTTCTTCTTGACGAACGGACTGGTGCTCCCGGGGTGATGAGCTTGGTCTAATGAACCCTTTTTCCGCAAGTTCCGGCAACCGGTTTGATAACTCCGGTTCCGTTGGAGCTAATCGATAAGGTGCTCTTGCCACAGTGCGGCACCGTGCACTAAATCGATATGAAATTCAACCTGTCGGGGCGGAAGTCCCGTAAGTCTTCGTGAAAGACCTCGTGAAATTCTCTCACAATTGCACGTCCTCGAGACGCTTTTCTTCCGTTTACGCTTCGTCTTTTCCGGTGACTTGTGCTAGGAAGATGTGACATCCTTCCTCGATACACCTTAACACCTTGGTACAGAAATGACATGCGTCTTGACGATTCCTTCTATCACTTCGTCTCCTTCTACAGTTAGGAGTTCATCTCCATAGGGTACTTGGCCGAGCTTCTCGTCACAAATGATGGCAGCATGGTATTTTGATAACCAATCCATCCCGATGATGACATCGAAACTACCCAATTCTACCGGTATTAAGTCGATATTGAATGGGTGGTTTAATAGGTTCAGGGTGCAACCTCTTATGATGGTATCTACTCTTTCTACGTTACCATTAGCTAGTTCCACATTGTATGCATTGCCTAATGCAGTTGGAGCAATATCGAGTAGTGGACTAAAGGCATTAGAAACAAAACTCCTATCGGCTCCCGTATCAAACAATATGGATGCATAACGGTTATTTATAAGGAACGTACCCGTCACAACATTCGGTCTTCCGAGCTTCCACTTTGGTTACTGATAGACTCTTCCACGAGCTCCTTCTCCATTTCCCAGTTACTCGGTTGTCTAACATTTCCCTGAATCCCGCCATTTCCTGGCTTACCTTGGATTTCCTCGGTTTCCTTGATTTCCTCCATTGCCTTGGTTTCTGGTCTTTCGGCATTCATTCTTATAATGCCCTTTCTCACCACACCCAAAGCAAGTTATAGCACTTTGGGTCTGGTGGTCTTTATGCGAACCGTCGCCAATGACTTGGACCTGCAGTTTCTAGTCAAGTGTCCGATTTTCGACAGCTACGGCACTTGATCTGCCATGTCCCTTGTGATGCAGTGTGCATCGGTTACACGATGGTGAAGTCCTGCGTGCGGTTTCCTTTCTCCAATCCACGGTGCATAAGCTCTAGCAACATTTTGCCTTTTGGTGCGATTGTTGCTGTGGTTTCCACTGTTGTTACCACGGTATCCATTGTTCTTTGTAGCTTCGTGAGTGGTCGTCCCATTTCCTCTTATTGTCAACCACTTTGTCCATGGAATCCTCAATCACTTGGTCCATGAGTTTGTTGGCTATTTCGATAGTTTCATGGAGATCGGCAGCCTTAGAAGTGGTGACATTGCCCTTGATAGATTGGGGCAATCCTCCGATGTACCTTTCCAACAATCGGTCTCGTTAGAACCATTTCAGGGCACAACAATGCTAGCTCTTGAAAACGCTGGTTATATGCGACCATGTTTGTGCCTTGAACCTTGAGGTTCCAAAACTCATGCTCGAGTTTCTTGATCTCATTACGAGGACAATACTTTCGAAGTACCATCTCCTTGAAGCTTTCCTGGGGCATGGCATAGGCAACATCTATGCTTGCCGATTTCAAGAAGTTGTTCCACCAAGTCAAGGCAGCATCTGTGAAAGTGAATGATGCGTACTTAACGTTAGACTCTTCCTCACGCTACGATTCGGAACACGTCTCGAGCTTCTCGATCCATCCGGTCGACCGACAGCTCCTTCGGTTCCACTAAAGCTTCCAGTCATGGTCTTACGGAAGTCTTGATAGGTACAAGTGCGGCTATGGGTAGGTGGTCTCGAAGTTCCAGCATTAGTAGACGAGTGGTTTGCCAAAGCGGCATTCACTCGTTCATTGACTAGCTGGTCTATCATAGCTTGATTCATGGTAGGTTGAATTGGAGTAACTCTAGCAGGAGTAGTGGCTTCAGCAGTTTGATCATGTGTGACTCTGTTTGGAATAGCAGTGTTTGCAGCCCGGTTGCGAGTAACTCTCGCTGGAATAGGAGCATTGGAAGCTCCACCAGGGTTGGTGCGGTTTGATCTTCGTTTTGGCGGCATTTCTGCAGTAAGAAAGGCAATGAGATATAGGACCTTTTAAACAAGGTAAGTGCCAGATAATAGTGTAATTATCGCAGATAGATCATATGAGCGATCTATGAAAGAAAAGACAATTGGATAAGAAAATAAGTTTGACATAGATAGAATTTTGGTTACAAGGTTCCTAAAGTACATGATGAGATACTAGATGGAATACAGCTGAAGTACAACGGAAATACAACAGAAATACAATGGAAATATAAGAGTCATAACTAACACTAACTGTTATAATCCAGTTTAGTGTGATACATCATGAAATAGGATCTAAGGATGTCCGCGCTCATCACGTAGTCGCTCAATAGTAGCAATCAACTCTCGCTGCTTATCCTCCAAACTCGCGATACGTCTCATCTGAGATGCTAACATCGACTCTAAACCAAGTAGTCCTCTGCCATCCCTCTCTGGCAGATCTCTAGCCATCCACTGGACGCTCTAGCTCCTCTAGTCGTCCGTGCATCGGGCTTGACCTCGCCCAAGGCTCGTGCTCTGCTGTCCAACTCTCTGATGTCCTCAACCTGCGTCTCAACCCTAACACCCAGTCGAATCCTCTCGTGTCTCTCGAGCTCCATGCTCTCAAACAACACATCGATAACTCGGTCTAAACCCTCCACACGCTGCTCGCAGGCTTGCAAGCGTGTGGGATCGACTCTCTCTAGCTGGTCGGTATGGACTCCTAGCAGGGTCTCATGAGAATCTAACTGAATGAGCACTCTCTCTGTGAGGGTCAGCTCCTCATCATCTGGAGATCCGATGGGTGCACCGGTTGTGCCTCAACCGGTGCAGCTACCTCAATGGTCTCGAGCTGTCTAGTGGCGCGAGCAAGGCGCTCCATGTCTGATGCAGATGGTATAAATGAAGGTGATGATGGACTGTAGCTCGGACTCGCAATGTGTGGCACAGAACTAACCACGCAACCAATATCTCTCCAAGTAACATCATCACTTTCCTCCTGGCTACGGAGGAAAGCAGCTCTCTGTCCTAATCCAAATGGTGCATCAATATCCATATCCTCGTCCAACCCCTGAGTCATCCTGGAGCTCTGTCCTATCTCTTGAATACTCCGGACAATCTCCAGACCCAGTACATCCATATCTGCTGCTGTGATATCATGTCCAGGGACACTCTCAGTCGGCATAGGCTCTGGTAGCTCCTCCTCAGGATCCTCTTCCGGATCCTCTTCCGGTCTTCATCTGAATAGGAATCAGTAGTCCTCCCGAGTCTTTGGTGAGGTGGTGACTCGAGTGGATGATGGTGTCATGACTCTGAAGTAGTAGGAGGACCCATGTAGCGGCGCGGGTCATCCCGGCTAGTGCAGGCATGAATGAATACCGCTCTCTATATCTAGGTACTCTCACGATCATGCGGGGTTTCTGCCTGCGTGTCAACAAAGCGATGGAGTGGTGGTAAGGGTCGGTCTGCAGATGGAGTAGGTGCAATAACCGGCCGAGCTGCTAGAGTGGCCCAATGTACGGATCTGTGGCCAAGTGTGCAAGCTGATGGATGGTAGGTGAGTGAGCAAGTAGGATGTCCTCCTGGACATCGCGAGGGAAGGCTGGTGAAGGCATGGTCTGTGACAAGACGGTGCATATGTGTAAGTATATGGAAAAGTACTCATGATGAATATGAAATAGTGCACTAGTAAATAGGAATTAAAACATGCAATCCTATTTAAATTAATTCTAAGTAGTATGGCAAGTAAGGCAAGCGGCAACTGACGGTCGTAGTATGATGTTTTTGTAAAAAGTAGTTATAGTTTAGGATTTATATGTACCTAGTTCTCTATAACCTGGCTCTGATACCAATCTGTAACATCCCCAAATTTGTTTAGCGGAAGCATACGTGTTATTTGGGAGCGTTACGAAATTGGTGATCACAACACAAGTAATAAAGAACGGAATACATACTCCGTTTTAATTTCATAAACATTTTTAAGACATTGTCTTACAACATTGTTTTAATAAATGGGCACATCCCATAAGTTCAATGGTCCCAATTTAAAACATCAGTTTGTGTAAAAACACTTCTTTAATACTACTACGACCATTAACCCGCTTCTTGCCTTGCCTCCATGAAACATAACTCAAACACCTGAGAAAAATATGCTAAAAGGTCACTAAAAGTGGTGAGTTCATAGGTTTAAGTTAAAACAATAAGTTTGGACCAAAGCAATGTCATATAAGCATTACAACGAATATAATGCTATATGGATGAATGTCTATTACGTTAGCTCTAAGTTCATGCAACCGATACTACGGCGGTTCTCGTATGCTAACAGATATCATACAATATAGGGGCCCATAGCGAGTGTTTTGTCCCTCAACACTCGATTCCGACATGGTATACGTTTCGCCTTGGCCTAAGCATGGCCAATCGAACGGAGGAGTCATCCTCAATAGATCTATTTATAACATTCGCGCTTCCCAATGGGGAATTGACGGTTCATGAAAATGGGGCATTTCTCTAGGGACATAAGGGCTTAGGCTATACCACGTAATAGTAATCATGCAGTAGTTTAGGTCCATAAAAAGGTTTTGCATATTTTCTCACCCCAATAGTATAAAACAGTTTATCAAGTAAAAGAGGGGCTATGAGACTCACCTTAGCAAAATGCAATCCAAAAGCGGGATTTAGTGTTTGTTGTGAAACGGCACCGACACGCGACCTAGATAAGGAGGGCAATGTTTTAGTTCATCGTTTTAAGTATCACTTACTAAACTTTTATTTGTAAAAAAAAAAGATTATGTGGTTTTTATAGTAAGTATACGAAAGTATATATATACTTTTCATGTTGTCATTAATATAGTTTTAAAATCCAAAGTTTGATTTAAAACAAATAATTACAATGTCCCACTAGTAAGTATACAAATGTATATATACTTATTTAAGTTGACACAAAATGGTTTTGTCAAAATTATTCATATATGGTTGAGTTATTTTCTAATTGCATTTAGAAAATACTTGAGTTAAATTCGAAGACTTTCAATTTGATTTTTGTGATAAAATGAGATAGTAGCCACTTTTGGTTTGTCAAATTTTGCTCTTAATATTTGTATCCTACGGCAAGTTGTCCGTTTGGCATATACATGACAAGCCGTACATATTAATGTTAAAATTTTGATGTAACCTTACTAAGCACATTATCTCTTATTTCTTGTATTACGACTCGTACATTTGATCTCTTGCCGATACGCATAGGTTTACACCTAAGTTATAAGATTTTGAACACACGAGAATGAGCTTAGACTTATTATCGATATCCGTTTTATGCTTCGAGTTTTTACTTGTTGCCTCACCCACTGTCATGTAGACAATTTGGTAGCTCAGGTAGGCTGCGGCCCAGTTTGAAGACATTAGATCTGGGCTTCGGCCCAAACGAATTTGTATAAAGGAAATGGGCTCGGCCCATTAATGGTACAGAGATGGATTTATGCAAGCTATTAGTGACTTAGTGTTAACAAAATTTTATTTGACGCACGAGTTGACATGAACAATCGAGTTCGAGGCATTATACCATAGTGTGTCCTGGGGTGTGGCATCGAGACTCCTCGACTGGAAAACAAGTGCTCATGACCCGTGTTAACCCATCGTAACCACGTAAGGAGAATGATCATACCACTACAAATCATGGCATACAACGGGTGCCTTTGGTACTCTCGACTTGGCTTAGACTCACAAGCTCCGCGCTATCTTATCAAAACTGTTTTTGACTCTAGTGATTGTACCACAGTGAGGCTTTTCATGACATCAACTCAAGTTTTTCCTATCATTTAGAAATAAAAGAGGAGTACTAAACTCTTTTTGTCACAAGGCTCATACGCAAGGTCTTCGCCACATTAGTCTAAGTCATGACACCCACGTTGTGGTACTACCGCAACCTCGTCATGTATACTAAAGTGAAGTAGCCTTGACGGGCAACACAAAGTTTACACACTACTATGTACTCGGGTCGACATGACCCTGGTTTACTTGATTAACTTATTAACACCAGGTGGTCATCATACCGTTCAACAGTTGGGTACCACTGGTCTCGAAACGGGTTCATATCCGAATCGAATCTATAGTACTAAGGATAGCAACAACTTCTTAACCGAAAGTCACAAAGCGAACTAGTTACGAGACACTTGACTTAGTATAACCTAAGTAGGCTATTGAATGCTAAACTTAGTGTCACGTCTAGCATCAACTTCCCAGACTCCATACTAACATTACAGGTAGGATTTATTAGACTCATCTTTTCCCAGTTCTCGTTTTGGGTACACTTCGACAGAATTCAACCCGACAAAGGTCATTGACCAACTCAAGATTCAAGTGATTCATCATATCAAAAAAAATGACATTTATGCAACATCAAACACCTTATTTACACACCGAATATTAAAACAAGATTTTCACCATTTACATTTCATTAACAAATTTAATTTACAAAATTTAATAGATACTAGGTTGAATGAATTCTTACAAGGAAGAAGATGATGGAAATGTCGAAGGTCAACCCGGATATCCAACACCACAATCGAACCCGACTGATCCAAATAAAACACCCAAGTAGAAGTCCTCTCCTCTTAGCTTTCTTACCCTTTTGTGGTGATATTTGGTGTGTGATACCCTTGGTTGCCTCGACCTGGAATAAAAGAGAGGAGGAAAACAAAAGAGTAGTTTTTGACTAATCTTTCCACCCTTGAAGAATGATAGATAACCATTTTTAGTTAACCTCTCTATCAACTCTTGACAAGTCTTGTTGTTTTGTGGCATGCTCTGAATTTCTGCGGCTCAACTATGGCAGGAAGAGGTGAGGGAACAAAAGTTTGTATCAAAATGGTATATGGAGAGGATGATGATGAAAGAAGTGTTCCCACATCCCACTTTTAGCTATCTCTTTTGGACTTTGTGTTGACTTGAACGAAAATGGAGATGGAGGGAGGTAACCCATGACTTTTGGAGGAGAAGGAGTTTGGTGTTATCTCTTCATTTGGAAAGAAAACGTGTGAGTGTGTGTGAGAATAAGCCACGACAAGATGTGGAGGTGGGTAGGGGCGGATAAACCAAGAAAGAAAAGAAGAAAGAAAATAAGATGTATATTGTTTAGTTGTATTTTGTAGAGTTTATTTAAAGTGTAGGTAGAAGAGTTATGTTACATGTGTATTAGTTTGTAGGGGGATAAACTTATATTGATGAATGTTAAAATCGTAAGTGTGGGTTGTGTTAAATACTTTGAGTTCCGCGAATTAAAACCGTGACGGATGTATTATTATTTGACACTCTTTATAACGAAATAACTTATGGATACATTCTTTGAGATATTATTGTCGAGTAATATTTTCCATTACGAGAGTTTATTATTTGTTTTGTTTGCCCTTATCATAGTGTTTACGTATGCAGTGTCGGTCAGGGAAAACGAGATAACCTCTCGTCTTACAATTTAAATCATAAGACAAAAATGACATATTCATAAAATGATATGAATGCAGAAGTGATGCAGTTATCTACTGTATGCGAGTAAACTACTCAAATGATTAGGTAAAGCTTATGCATGCTTAATGACTTGGTTTGGTAAAAATAAATCATCATTTATTAGTTAAATTTTAGTGAAAATTTACCGTGTGTCACAATTCGACATACCAAACACCCCTAAGCCCAGCCTAAATCAAGTAAAGATCTAAATGCAAATTCCAAAATTCAAGATACAGGAGGGTTCGATTAACATAAGAGGGTGGTGCTTAGAATTCTCACAAATCGAATAACCAACTACATTCTCAAATCTAAATGAGAATAGCATACATTTGATTCATTTATGCGTTTTATCAAACTGAACACTTATGTTTCTTCTAAACAACTAATCCCAACCTACAACAGTTTCATTAACACAAAACTCTCACCCAAGTCAACACAAATTTACCACATGAAGAACAACTACAAATTATTACAGTATTATACTAAAATTATTATTAATCAATCTAATTTAAGACAAACCCAAATCAGTAATCACTAAATCCACCTAATTAACTCTAAAACTAAAAAAGCTCATAAAACCCAAATAAAATATACTATTAGCAAGCTAAAACCCATATCAATCCAACTATAAATTACAATTAAGATGTGAAGACCCAAATCAATATAAATTAAATCAGTTTATAAAAAGTTACTTGTTGTGTATAAAGTAAAAGCGCCAAAATCGCCATCGCAACAACCTGAAAAAGAAGCACAAAATGGAAAAAACAACCAAATCATATAAATATAAATTAAATAACACAATTCTTCGAAAGTGATAAAAAAAAACCCTAAATACTAAATTTAAATAGGTACATACCGGTTTTCAATGTCAAAGCGTATGCAGATTCTTCGAAAGTGATATAGAAGTAAAGCTCTAATTTTTTGAAACCCTATAAAGATGCTATTGTGTGTGTTTTTTTAATCGGAGAGGTATTGCTTTTGAAGGTTCTTGAAACTGAATTGAGCGTGTTGGAGAAGATTTGATGGAGAAGATTTGAAAAAGGAGCGTATAGCTTGATTTGAAACTGAACCTTAGGCCATGAATTGATAAATGAGGAACCGTGTTTATGGAGAAGACAGATGTATACAATGAAACCGTGTTGACTTCTATTGACTGTATGGAGCCTATATAATAAATGGGGTGTAGAAAAAAGAATGCATTGCAGGTGTTGTACATGATAGCTAAATAAGGAAGTGCATTAAACGTATGGAGCCTATATAATAAATGGGGTGTAGAAAAAGAATGAAACCGTGTTGATTTCATTTGACGAGAAAAATACAGTAGAGAAACTCGACAAAATACTCGATTCCTAAAATAATTTTTTTTCTAGGTTTTGATTCATTAGTTTATTAAGAGAGTTATTTTAAATACTAAACTTTTCTTACATATCAGGACTCAATTCCACCTTTCGTCTAAAAAGAAAAATCAATGGTTAAGATTAAAAACATTTTCATATTTCACATATTTTTTATAATTTAAATATTTATTAAACCGTTAATCATTAAGCGAAAATAATTATACCATCGCGACGAACATTTAATTATCTTTCTATAGACGGACACTTTGATATGTTTTTCACAAATTTTTTTGTTTTTTTTTTCACCTTTTTTTCTTGTTTTTCAATTTTTTTTTCGCTTTTTTTTTTTAATTATTGAAATTTGCATTAAAAAATTCACATGTGATATTAGTGTTAAATCACATACGATTTTTCAATGCAAATTTCAGTAACGGAAAATACGTAAAAAAAAATTAAAAAACCCGTGAAAAACACGATTTTTTTATCGAAAGTATATCAGAGTGCATATCTATAAAAAGATAATTAAATGCTTGTCGTAACGGTATATTTTTTTTTCGCTTAATGATTAACGGTTTAAAAAATATTAATATTTAAAAAAAAATGATAAAAATGAGTTTTTTTAAATTGTTGTGATTAATCTCATTAATTAAATTAAATAAAGATGAAAGGTGAAGATTGATCCTTTAAAAAAAGTATGATATATAAGTGATGTTTAATCTTAGTTTATATACTGTATAAATTAATATCGGTTAATTAACAACTTTTTTAAGTATTAATTTATAAAGTCTTTTTGTAATATTTTAATTAAAAAAATCAAAATACAAGGATAAGGATGAAAAAACATGTGAAAAACCAAGAATACGTTTGGTATGCTGTCATGAATGACAATGAGTATTAATTTGATAATAGTGGTGGGTTTATTACCTATTAAAGATTTATACCTAGCTCACTTGATATATATGAAGTATGAAGTATGAATTATATCTATTATTCCTTACCATAGTGGTGAGCCCCCTCATTTTAAACAAACATTTTTATCATTTTTATAATTATAGTCTCATTATCACATTGAGATACCAAACGCACCCGTATTTGAAGGTCAAATACTAGTCAAACAAAAAGAATCCACAAAATCCTCGTACAATACCGAGTAACCACAACAACATAAATACTCAACCAGCGTCCAAACTCTTTATTTTTTATAATAAAAAAAAAGTAGTTGTAAAAAAAACATATTTCTTTAAAAAAAAAAAAAAAAAAAAACATTCTTATTCTTAGAGCATCCGGTGTGGAGCACGTTGTGCCTCGTCGTGGGCCGCCGCAACACCGGCCCTGCTCGCCGTGGAAGTGAAGATCGTGGGAACGACGAGGTTGGATTCTGACACAAAAGCAAAGTTACGTTATATAACGTTAACTTTTGTTTTTAACGTAAACTTTTTTTTTAAACGTTAACTTTTTTTTTAAACCAACCACTCCTATATAAACTATCTTCATCTTCATCATTTTACACATCTTCAAACCCAAAATACACAAGAAATATTTCTTAACCAACAATATCATTTTACACAATGTCTCAAAACCCAAATGACGGAGGATACTTCACAAATCTACTTAACTCAAACCCACAACAATACGGGGGTTCTTCAAACCCGTCTACCCCCTCTTCGACCAATTCCAACCCGTCTCCACAAGAAATCTTTCTTAACCAACAATATCGGTTTCAAAAGGTTTCAAATTACCCGGCCGATTTCCATCACCGCAGTTTTTAACCCGTCACAATCTCCACAGTTTTTAACCCGTCCACGGCCTCCACAATTGCCCCAAATGGAATCACAACCGTCCGGTTCACAATTCAAAGTTCCAAAAGCACGTGAACCGGCAAAAGGCAGGGGCAAAAAGTTGAAGACAAAAAAAATTGCTGTAGATTTGGACGCAGACGATGACGAAGATGTTGAAGTCGTAGCACAAGCGGACAAGAGGAAGTGGACCAAGTATGAAAAAATGTTACTTGCGCAGTGTTGGATAGAAATTTCCCAAGATAGAGATATGGGCAATGACCGTCCGGAGGAGTACTTTTGGAACGACATTCTCGACATGTTCAATTCTAAGACAACCGATAACCAGCGTGGCAAGAACATGATAACGGGTAAATGGACAAGGATTAACGGTGATTGCCAGAAGTTCAACGCTGTTTACAAACATCTTCAACGTCGAAGTGATGAAAATGAGCAAGATCATGTCGAGAATGCCAAAGCTAACTTTACGCATCGTTTTGGTGGGAGGGAGTTTTTGTATGAAAAATGTTGGGCTGTTTTGAAAAATTATCCCAAGTGGGATGCCGAAGATCCTGTTGACATTACATGTCTCGAGGATATATTCGGGCCGGACAAATGACCTCGGCCTGAAAGAGATGGATGTAAACGAGCCGGAAAGAAAGCGAAGTCGACTTCAACGCCAAGCCGCAAGCTCAGGTGGAAGTCAAACGAGTAGTTTTTGGGACATATATCGAAATATATGCTCAAAAGCCGATGCTCAAAGGGCTTGTTACGAGGCGGGAGAAGGAAAAACGTGGCAAGAGAAGATCGAGATGGATTTTCCCATGATAGATCCGAGTACCAATCGACCCTAAGCGAAATTATCCGCGAGAGCGCCTAGTCAAGAAATATCAGGATAGAGATGACTAGGTTACGTATTATTAGTATATGTTGTATTTTTTTTACCCGTGTCGTTTTTTTTTTTTCGTATCGTTTTATCGTTTTTTTTTGTGTGTGTTTTGTTTTGTAGTTTTAATTATTAATGAAATAAATTTAGTTTATATGAAAATTGAATAAAAAAAATAAAGTGGTAGTGGTGGGCCCCAAATAAAGAGGTTGAGGTTTGTTATGAGTGAGAGAAGAAGGTTTGTTGTGGTTAGTTGTGAAAAAATGGGATGCTGATATGGCGCTGAGGTGGCACGACGAATTTAACCCTCGTTACCACACGTGATGCTTTTATATTCTTACAAAAGAAGACAAAAAAAGCCCCAAAAGTTTAATATCGTATCACTTCCAACCACTTCCATCTCAAAAACCCTTGTTCACTTCACTTGCATGCATTCTATGCATGCTTCACTCTCCACCGTCAACTCACCGTCAATCGCCGTCAAACCTCCGTCAACTCTCCTTCTCACGGTCAATCGCCGTCAAATTACCAGGTATATATTCACCTTTTTATACGTCTGTGTTTGTTTAAGTACTATATACAACGATCTATGTATTTTCAAGGCTAATTTTATGGTTTGTGTGTTTGATTTGTGTAATTAGGGTTTAGGAGAAGAAATTAGGGCTTACAATTAAGAAAATTTGGGAAAAGAATGATGATGACGTCATCGAAGGTGTGTGTGAATGGGTTGTGTGGAACGACAACGACGAGTCTGTGGAAGAGAGGTTGGGCTATGAAAGTTGGTGGTTTTGCTTCTTTGTGTTACTCTTGTGGGTATGATACTTTTTCACTTTTTTACTTTTTGTTCCAGTTTTACCCTATCTTCTTCGGATTGAGATTCTCTCAAGTTAAAATCATGTTCCCCCTCACATACTGTGGGGCCCGGTCTTTCTTTTGTTTGTGAGAGAATATGACCGATCATGTTCATCTAAACTTGAGAAAATCTCAATCCTTATATTTATATTTGTTGTATACTTGTATGGGTCCCTAGCCCCCGGGTAGTGGTGTGACTGTCTACATAAGGGCCTGTTTGTTTAAGCTTATACATGGGCGTATTAGCTTATTTGATTTCGTCATTTACTTCGTAAGCCCCAATTTTTCGACTTATTTTAAGACTTATGGGCTTATATAAGTTTATTATATAATAATAAGCTTATACGAGGTCGTAAGTCTCAAATAACCGGAAAATTTGGGCTTATGAAATATAATCTGAAACCAAATAAGCTCATAAGCCCACATATAAGCTTAAACAAACAACCCTTATTACATCCCCATACTGCACGCCTGCGGTTTTGGGTATTGTTGAATGGAGTTTGTATATGTGTTAGTGTGGCTGTAAGTTGTAACATTTATGTTTTTTTTTCTATCAATTTGTTACAAATTTGTGATCTTTTACAAAAAGTGTAAGAAAAAGAAGAAAATAAGATATGAAATTAAGGAATTTACGTAATAAGATTGTTGTATGTACTATGCTGATTAGTTAGTTCTATCAAGGTTATTATAAATCCTTGATTTATGTGTTAATTGACTTTTTAAAGTAATGAGCTTGTTTGATATTGTTGTAATATTTGTATTTTTATAAATTGTACAAAGTTGTGATATTTCTGCACTGTTAATAGTTAAATTTGTAAGTAAAAATGAAGTTAAGAATGTGTTACTTGGAGAATTGTTAAGAAAGTTGAAAATTTGTTAAGAAAGTTGGTTTTTTTAGCATATACGTTATGGTGATTATGTCAAAAGTAAATTGTATATGCAAGTCATAGTGGTATAAAGTCTTTTCATTCGGATTTAAATTTGAGAAATTTACATAGTTTGTATAGTAATAAAAATCCCTTAACTTTTTTGGTTTGTACATGTTTTAAAGCATGGAGTTTGTGTTTCGTTGAATGACTAAAAATAGCAGGGTGAGATGATGTGGTTGTTTTTATAATTATATTTTCATAATCGATAAAAAAGTTTCGATTTTTGCAAGCTATATGTTTTCTTATGCAATAAAAAGACACGATGAGATTAAGTTAATTGGACAATAGTTTGCTGAGAAATTTGGTTTTTTCTAGCATAACAATATCAGGGTTCGGTAAATTTAAATGTATATGCAAATCATAGTGCATTTTTTCAAGGAAAAAAAGTGAGTTGGTGGTGAAAAGCTAAGAATGAAGCTTGGTCTTGCAAAATTGAAAGAAAATGTATCCAACAAAAGATGCTAAACAAGATGGCTTTACATCTACAGTGTAATCAAAATTGTTTAATCAAAAATGTTTTTGTTTAATCAAAATTGTTTTTGTTCATGATAAGTTCTCACACGAATGATGGTTAGTTATTGGCGAAAAGCTAAAGTGTGGAACTATAATTGAATCCCTATAATGGTTACTTTGGATCATGACTATGATCTTTTTTGTTGATATCTATCTTGCGGTCTTGTTGTGAGACTTCGTTGTAGCACTTGTGTGTGTGTCTAAATGTATGACTATGCAAAATGTACCACATTGTTTTTTTGTTTGCAAGAAGTCATTCCCTGTGCTCATATTCTAATTCATATGCATCTTGGTCATATTTGTTTGTGGTTATATTTACCTTGAAATGGTGTATTGGAGTGCAGAACTGCATTTGATAATCTACGCTACTGTGAACGATTCCACCTGAACGAACCGGGTTGGAGAGAGTGCAAATTTTGTGAGAAGGTAATTAATATCCAACTATTTTTAAAAGCTCTAAAAAACAACCTATTTTCTAGCGGATGAGGTTAGATAGGTGGGTTGATCAATCCAAAAAAGGCTCGGGTCAGAACAGCTGATTTTTTGGTTTGTGTTGGGTTGGGCCGATTAAATCAAATTTTAACATATAAACACGTGTAAAATTTGATTAGAATTCAGTGTAGTGATATTTCAGTTAGCAATTTATATAAAACGATTTAGGAGTTTGTATACATTAAATTACTTTGGACGACTTTCGTTCCGTTTGGTCTGTTTCTCCTTCGCCAGACTTTTTGATTTTCTAGTTAGAAAAACTTGAATCGACCCATTTAAATGTGAATTGGCTACAATTCTCACCTGCTCACCAATTTTTTGTTGAGTTTGCCATTGCAGCCTATTCACTGTGGATGCATTGTCTCCAAATATCTATATGAATGCCTTGATTCGGGAGGGATAGCATGTATGAGGTGTATGAGAGCCAAGGGAACCCAACCCTTCAGTGCCCCGGTAATATGTTTCTTAGCAAGTTAAACTGTCATGCATTCTACTTTTTTCACGGATATATATCAAATACATGTGCCTGATACGTGGATAGTGGAACTATAACCTCATAAAAGAACAGGTTGTTGCATAAAACGGTAAATGTGTTTGTTTTTACTAGAAAGCCCCCTTAAATATATTGAGTTCTTTTACATGGCGAGAGTTAACAATATAGGACTAATGACCTATACGGATCATTTAAATCAATAATTTTTTTATTTTTTTCATTAAGTTTGAGGGCTTTTATGGGTGAAAGTGAAGTTGGTTACCCTACATAGAAAATGACCAAAACAGATTACTTTCATATGCAACTCGAAAGAAGAAATTTAATAATTAAATTCTATGTAATATGTCAGATAAATATGTGATAGAGCTTAAGTCTTGTTGTGGCATCCCATTTTTTCTCTTTCGCAGTCATAAAACTCAATTTTTGTATCTATTTGTGCTGTTCAAAATTGTATATATTTACATCTTTTATCGGTAGTTAAAAGACCAAGATTGGGTCTTGCCTATCCTGATTCTAGTATCCCCTTCAATCCCACATGGTGTGGGAGTGAGTCTTTATTTAGATGATGGTTGTTGCCATGATATACTACTTCTAAGTGGAATTGAATTACTAATACTAATCTTACCAACTGAATTTTGTGGGAATCTAAATTCTTATATTTGATTTACCAATGATTTCAGTCGCTTGCTAACAAGATTCCAAATGGCTATACTCGGTTTTCTGGAAGTTGGCATCCCTCTGTATTCACCAATCGGATGAATAACAGCACGCTCACGCCATTAACCGAAGGGCTAGATAAAAGTCAGCACGCATGCTTGGCTTCATCCATCGGTCAACCATTCAGACTAGACGAAGAGTTACCATCTTATAAAGAATTTGGTGCTCGTTGCTCTTCCAGTAAAGATATTAATCTAAGCTTACGGAGCTTTCCAACCCAATTACCATTACCTACAGTACCCGATAATAATAAACCGAGTTTAGGGTCACAACCGATGTACGAGCCTGTATATCAACAATCATTGGGATTTTCTTTTGGAAATGAGAGTTCTTCTGTGGTCCCTACTTCTAATGGGGTTGTAGAGGGAAATGTAGTACTAGAAAAAGTTCCTTCTACTATTAAACAAGAACAAAAACCACGCCAGATGGTTCCAAAACTTTCAAAATCAGGAGCTAGCATACGGTCACAGTCAAACAAAGAGACTGGTTCAGATAACCGAGTTGCCAGACCACCTGGTGAAGGACGAGGCCGCAGTCAGTTGCTTCCAAGATACTGGCCAAGGATGACTGACCAAGAATTGTTGCAAATATCTGGGGAGTATCCTTCGATTCGATTATTTTTATGCTCACACATTGGTAGTGTGCATCGTTTTTTTTTGGGGGGGGGATCTCAGCATTCAGTAACAATCTGATTATTTGACTAAACGATTTCTGAGGTTTTACGATTAAAAATACACTTTGGGAAATTTTCTAGCTGTCTGACCCTTTTTATTTTAAGCTTTTTAACTCTTTTTACTTTGTCACTTCTGAATGTTGAGAAGTTGAGAGCTACCTTATGATCATCTGAAAAACAGACGATTATAAATAACTGATTATGTGTGATTGTACATGCTCTCCCTCTCATAACGTTTATCTCTAAGAGCATAAACATAGTATTGACCGATAGAAAATATATGTGAACACCTTTAACTTCTTCTAGCTTAAATTTCGACTGCACCATTACCCCGCTATTTGAGAAGGTTCTTAGTGCAAGTGATGCTGGTAGAATTGGTCGCTTAGTCCTGCCTAAAGCGTGTGCTGAAGTGAGTTGATTTTCTTCTTTATTTGATTTATTTCTATCTTTTTCACATGCTTTAGATTCCCTATAATTAAATACTGATGCAGGCGTATTTTCCGGTTATCAACACGTCGGAAGGTGTACCAGTAAAGGTCCGTGATGTAAAAGGGAAAGAATGGACATTTCAGTTCAGATACTGGCCTAATAATAACAGCCGGATGTATGTTCTAGAGGGTGTGTTCTCATGCATACAACATATGCAAATGGAAGCTGGGGACACAGGTAATCCTTGTGGTGTCTATGGCAGACTTACTGTATCTTTATGCGAGTTATAACGCGGATATTTATCTTTTTTCTTGTACAACTAGCATATGAGGTGACAAAATGGGTGTCAAAGCAGGTAATTTCTGCAAGGGTCGAAACCGGTTGGGATGACCTGAAACATTAGTTGCTCCGAAACTTGAATTTATTTTAACTAATTTGTGTGTCAGATGTGATTACTAAAGTTTTTTTTGTTATAATAATAAATTAGCTGAATAAAATGATTTAAAAGGTTTTATGCATTAATGAGTAGATGATAAAGTTTGCCTTGTACTTGAATATTTATGTTTCATATTTCCTTACATTTACTTAATCTTCTGCAGCGATATTTAGTCGGTTAAATCCAGGAGATAAACTTATATTAGGATGTCGAAAGGCCATAGTTGCTACAGATGCATCTGCTCTTCCTAATCCTGTTAATGGAGACTTGCCAGCAGTGAGTGCTTACAGCATTGGACCATGTTGTGTAATTCTGTGTCATTTTCGCTCTTATTCTATATTTTTGGTCATTCTAATACATTTTTGCCTATTAGAGTGACCCTGTTTTGCCAAAGATTATGGATGAAGACACAAGTAAATTGGATTCAGAGCAGAAATCAGTGATTCAAGAGAAAAAGAAGACCCGCAATATTGGGTCCAAAAGTAAGAGGCTGCACATGCATAGTGAAGATGCCATGGAGCTCAAGTTTACGTGGGAAGAAGCACAGGAATTCCTTAGGCCACCTTCTGAACCAACTGTTGTTATGATAGAAAATTGTGAATTGGAAGAATACGATGTAAGTACAGGTGGCTAGATGGGCGGGGCAAAATGTTCATTCTTATTTTGGGCCGTAACAGTTTGGGCTGGGTTGGCGGGGAACACTTTAACTTTGATTTATTCTTCTATAAATATTTAGGAGTCAAATAAGATTCACAAAATTTGTATTTATTTAAAAAATAATCTAATGTTTGAGTAGAATAATTGAGGAGGTTTAACGCATAAAAAAACACACTGGTTTGTTTGACCCTTTTGACATGTTTCATCAATAGCTAATTTTGTTCATTTTACCCATTTAATCGACAAAACATAATCTGAATCGACCTCGGTTAATATTTTGTGTGGTTTCATTCAGGAGCCACCGGTTTTTGGCAAGAAGACCATGTTCACAACAAATGCATCCATGTAAGGATTCTCTTTAATGTTCTCTTTTGTTGCTTGAATGGTCGAAAACTGTAAACAGGTACTGTATAATAGTTGGTTGGTAGTTATACAAGTGATGTGTTATAACATAGTTACTTTAAATTGGGAGTGGGGACCACCCAAATCTTCGGATCTTTACACAAATTTCGTGATTGACTACTTATGTAATATTTAAAAGTGCCCTTATTAAATGGAGGATTGGTTTGGTAGTTGTATATAATCTTGTTATAAATTATCTTTGGAAATTTTTAGTAATGTCTTCATAGTTTGTTGACTTGTTCTAACTCACATTAGTTTTTTAAGATTTAGCATGAATGTAATTACAATTTCGTTATTCTTTAGGTTGCAAGAACAATGGGTTCAGTGTGACAGTTGCTCCAAATGGCGGAAGTTACCTTCAGATGCTCTTATTCCCTCCAAATGGACTTGCTATGATAATGTTTCAGATCCAAACAGGTACACTTCATTTTCCTTTTTTTTTTTGTGGGTTTCACAATTAACGTAAATGGATAGTGTTTGGAGTCTTGAAACAATTACAAAAACAGGATAACTAAATGGAACCCAAGCTTATTGTCATTTTTAGTATTTTCATCATGTCTGGTGATTTTTTAGTAGTACATGTACATCGGAGAAAGACACACTCCAATATATATGGAAGAAAACCAGACATAAAATAGATACGAGTAAGAAAATCGTCATCATAAGTGAAAAAGGTGCGAATCTGCACCCATTTACTTATGATCGAGTCACTATGGGTTTTCTGCTATGTTTCTAACATGTCAAAAGATATATATATATATTTTTTCTATTAGCTAAAATGGGAACGGTCAAACGGGTCGAAAGGTGCCCAAATTGTATTTTTAATGCATACAATGTCCTAAACCGCTTTATTTAAAAACTTAATTATTAATTTAGTAATATACTACTTGTAATGATTTATTTAAAAATGGACCAAAATAGTGTTCACTGGTCGACCCGAACCCCAGGGCCTGACCATATCACCTCCTTAACTAAGTATGTCTTACAAAGTTTGGATATGAGTTCAGCTTGCTAAAAAACCTAAGATTCTTCATTTCTTGCACGATATCTATCAGGTGTTCCTGTTCGACTCCTGAGGAGAGAGGAGCCGCAGATTTGGAACAGATCTCGAAACGTGGCAAGGGTACAATTTAACATTTTATTTCCATGGATTGATGTTGACTTCAGTATGATCCTAAACTCTGATGTTAATTTTTAGTACTTTCTACAGAATCTAAGACGCAGAAGCTTGTGGGAAAGTGGGGGACCAAAGAACAGAAACAACAGCCTACAGGCTTAGACGCATTGGCCAGCGTTGCAATATTGGGAGCAAATGATAGTGAGAATGACAACTCTATAGTGGGCCCCACCACAAGACACCCCAGACACCGGCCTGGTTGCTCTTGCATCGTCTGTATACAGCCCCCAAGTGGAAAAGGAAAACACAAACCTAATTGCCTTTGTAACGCGTGTGCAACAGTGAGACGTCGTTTCAAAACCATGATGCAGCGCAAGAAGAATCGACAGGTGGAACAAGAGGCCGAAAAGGTCAAATTACTGGTTCCGGTTATCAACACGACTGAACCGGATGACACACTTGGGACAGGAACTGGGCCTGAAATGCCAACTGAGAGCAGTGACAAAGGTCAAGGATTGGATCTGAATTTTGACCCAAAGGAAGAAGGGACTATGTTAGCTGCTTCTAGGACCCCTCCAGTGTGGCAGAATGTACTTGGAGGACGTGTACCCAATGTTACCAGCGACTTAAAAAACGGACCTGCGCAGACAATTAACAATGTTGCTGAAGGTATTTGATCTTGGCCTATAATCGTTAGTCAGCATTCCCGCCATTTTTTTGTGTTGCCCCCATAGTAGTTTTACATTTAGAGCTTGGATGAACAAGAGTGGAGAGCCTATCAATTTATCTTTTCTTTTTTGGCTTCTATATGTGTATGATTGCCAACATAAGACTGAATCCACATGGTGGAGGCCGGATGTGGCCTTTACCATTTCTGATTATATAAATATATATAATTTTCATGTGTTAGATATGTTATCTCTCGTGGCTCACCTACCGATGGTATTTTGGTGGCTGTAGATGATTAAACAGTATCCAAACTCAGTCGAGTTGTTCAAGCGTCATGACCTGAACCGACTTTCGGTATGTTTAATGATCACTATACATTAGACGCAAACACTACAGAAAGTAGTACTAGATTAGACACACTTATTGAGCATTGTGATTGTTTTTAAACGTGTTCTTAAAATGTTAAACACACATGCTATACCCGAAAAGTAATGAAAAAAGTTAACTTTGTTTATGATATGAAATACGTTTTTGCATGTACAACGGATGAGAATTTGAAGTGAACATATTTCACCCTTTTTAGCTACAAGCTCAAACAGAAAAAGTACTAGTATCATTGCTAGATTATCAATTATGTTACTTTTTTTATGGTACCTAATATAAGTATTTGGTTTTAGTGAAGGATATTGAAGATAACAACTCGATACTAGCGAAGGACTACAAAAGAGCAATTTGAGCTCGATTTGGGGTCAACGATTCTATCTAAAACCAAATCCGGCTCAAAAATTTGACATCATTACGATCTAGGCTCGAGCTCAACTCAAAGAGCATTCAATACTCGCTCAGGTCGAAAAGCAAGACTAATTACATTTAGTAATCAAACGTATTTGAGATGTATGTGAAGATTACAAGTGTTAATTAATTGGAAGATTATATATTTCAAGAATAATTAATAACTTTTATGTTACCAACTGTGTTAAGCTTAGAATCACTAATATATAAAAAAGTTTAAATCAAAGACTAAAAAAAATGTTACATCTGCCCATCCCACATCGACCAGTAGAACAACACGCACAAATCGAGAAATGGTCCAAATTTTTTTCGAAACCGTTTTATTCGTCGCTGGAACCTTTTTCTTTGTCCGGGTTCCGTAATAGACTTTCGACAGCTGGACTTTATGATTTTGGAACAACAGTATGGGCTGAGGATATTTTTTAGTCAGCAAATGGCCACTGATAGTTAATCTAGTCACCCGCGCACAACATTTCACTTAGGATAATCCAAAATGCATAGACATTAAAATTACATGCCGCAGTTGTTTGGTCTCTGGCACACAGGTTTCATAATCGCAGATCACTTGTTTCCACTGTTTTGGTGTTTGAAATTGTAGTATAGTGCAAATTTACTAAATTGATTGCAATGAGTTGGATGGGCTGGGAATAAGTGCTAATTCTCTTTGCTGGTCCACATCAAAGACGGATGGGTAGGGGCGTAGTTAGGTGCCCCGTTGCACTAATGCTAGCTATGATGAAATGAAGAAAACCAACTAAACACGATTACTTTTCTGGAAAATATAGATTTATTTTCTTTCTAAATAAACGACTATTAATTTATCATCTCACAGTCTCGTACACTCAGATTGCTCAAAAATCATGTATACGATTGTAAGCTATAAACTCCATGAAATATATACTTGCACTTATATGGTACCATAACAGATTTTTTATGCAGAAATTATTACAAATAATCAAATAACGGAATACATATTAAACATGAACTTTTGCCAGACTTGGTCTCAGCTCTTAAATTTAGGCTAAGCTCGATTTTGACTTGATAGTTTGTTGAGCCTTCATTATACACACTCCGCTCAGCTCAAAAAGCACTTGGCACAAACTCGAGCTAAGTCAAAAAGATCAGATGTTGTTGGAGTACCACACAACAAACCTGAAGATCGACCACGGAGCTAGTACTATAAGTCGAACACAGGCTGCAACCTTTGAACAAACCAGAAGAACAAGACTCCACAAAGACACGACTGATCACGTGTGTCCGCTGTTTTGGTGTTTGAAACTGAAGTATAGTGCATATAATTACTAAACTGATTGCAAAGAATTGACTAGGAATAAATGCTAATTCTCTCTGTTGGTCCATCATAACATATTGGGCAGTTGTGTTAATGCCTGCATAAAATTTAAAGGTAAGAACTAGGATATAGTCTGACTCGACAAAACTTGTTAGATACGCTAGTCTTTCAAAGGTGTATGCAATATGTGTGTCGTAAACATATGAGGCAGACACGTGATTGTGTTAGAGCCAGTTCATATTATCTTAACAAGAATAGAATATTACGATAACAGTTTATGTAAAAAATAATTAAAACTTAGATTCTTGTTGTACAAGCCTCGAAAAGCTCGATAAAAGGTGGAGTCAGAACTCTTACAAGCTTTAGTATTGGTACATTATATATATCGAGGTTGTGTAGCTCAAACCGGAACTTGATAAAAAGTTGAACTCGAATGAGCTCGAGTTGCTTGATAAAAGTTTAACTGGAGTGCAAATCTCAAATATAATCAACTAATAGTATATGTTTAACATACAGAAGAGTGAAACAAGTCCAACAGTATTGAATTTGTTGATAATGTAATGAGATAGTGTATTCAATTTATCCCACATCGGCCAGAATAAGAATATATAGACACTTTATATACCGCTGAAAATTGCTTGTGTTTGTCCCTTCGGGGACATCCGATAAAATTGGAACGATACAGAGAAGATTAGCATGGCCCCTGCGCAAGGATGACACGCACAAATCGAGAAATGGTCCAAATTTTTTTCTCGATCGTTTTTTCTGTCGCTGCAACCCTATTCTTTGTCCCGACTGTTTTTCCGTAACTGGAACCTTTTTCTTTGTCCCGGTTCTGTAATATAGGACTTTCGACAGCTGGAATTTATCATTTTGGAGCAACAGTATGGGCTGAGGATAATCCAATCTCGCTTAGGATAATCCAAAATGCATAGACATCACAAATTTAATATTGGAGCTGTTTGGTCTATGGCACACAGGTTTCATAGGCGCCGATCACTTGTTTCCACTATTTCGCTATTTGAAACTGTAATATAGTGCAAATTTACTTAATTGATTGCAAAGAATTGAATGGGCGGGGAATAAGTGTTAGTAATTCACTTTGCTGGTCCATATCAAAGACGGATGGGTCAGGCATACTTAGTTGCAGTCGCATTAATGCTTGTTGCATATGGGTGTGTGCTAATGTGCAGTTGCAACTTTGAAATAGCTAAAACCCAACTGAACTCAATTGCTTTTATGGAACATATAAATTTTCCTTTTTCTAGATAAATGACGGTTATTATCATCTCACAGTCTCGTACACTCAAATGGCTCAAAAATCTTGTAAGCTTTAAGCTCCATGAAATATGAACTTGCACTTATATGGTACCATAACAAATTTTTTATGCAAAAACTAAATGACGGAAAACATATTATAACACGATTATTAGGGTGCGTTTAGTTGGAGGAAAACACCCTTGTTTTCCACAAAATGTTTTGTGAAAAACAAGGAAAATAGAGATCGCGTTCAAATCGACGTTTTCCAACAAAATGTTTTGCAAAACACAAACTCTCCTATTTTCTAACTTAACAAGGAAAATTACAAAACAAATTTTAGTTGTTTTCCTTGTTTTCCTTTTTAAACCACAATCTTCCCTCCCTTCTTCCAAATAGAAAATACAAACATCAACTAAACGCGTTTTCTATATTTTCAAGTGTTTTGTGGAGATAAATTTCCCTTTTAAATTTTTACAAAACTAGAGATAGAAAACACAAGAATTTTTTCTCCGACTAAACGCACTTAGTATTTAATAAACTTGAATTTTGTAACATTTTATTTATACCAGATAGTTTGTTAAGCCATCATTATACACCCTCGGCTTAGCTTAAAAAGCACTTGGCATCAACTCGAGCTAAGTCAAAAAACCTGAAGATCGTACACAGAACTAGTATTATATATTTATATGTCGAACACAAGCTGTAACCTTTGATCATTCCTGTTGAAATGAACAAACCAGAAGAACAAGACACCAGAAACACACCGAATGTTTGTATGTTATTATATCTCCTCTCGGTTTACAAAGGAAAGGGGTAGAAAACCAAGTCACGTTTACTTACCTTGCAAGTTTGTAGGTTTAAAGTTGTTCTCCATATATAACAGATATAGCTAAGAATTAATAGTTGCCAACATCTTTATTTTGTAGAAAAGTAAACAAGTCAGTCATCCCACATTGACTGACATAATAACTTATTGTTAGTTTATCCACAGGCGATGATAAGCAACGCTCGTCCCTTTGGGGACATCCGTAAAATTGGAACGGTACAGAGAAGATTAATTAGCATGGTCCTGAGCAAGGATGACACGCATAAATCGAGAAATGGTCTAAAATTTTTCTCATTCGTTTTCCTCATCTCCGGAATCCTTATCTTTGGCCCGAACCGGTTTCACCATTTATCTTTTCACGGCCATTTTCTTCATCGCATGAGCCCTTTTGTATCGAAGTACTGGTTTTTGCAGTTTGGTCTAGGGATTTGGTTTCTGACTTTAGTTGGCTAGAGTTCAAATGGGTGCATTCAACATGTTTTGTCAATTGAAATGCTAGTTCAAGTGAAATTGCAAAGTTTTTGTTCACTTTATTGATGAGTTTAAAACACATGCATTTACAATTTATTATGGGCTTATGACCTCAACATCGTAACAAAAGGCCATAAGTTGGCTCGTGTTACCTGAACCAGGATGAGTTCTAGCTGGTTTACATCAAGCTAAGGGTGACAATGGGCTGGTTGGGTAACACGTCTACCTAGCAAAACGGGTCATGGCGAAACCACAAAACTTTTTTTTTAAACATTTATTGTTGGACCATTAATGTTATAGATTAAATATTAGGGGTACATAAGTGTATATATATTATGTATATCTGTAAAAACAAAAAGTATGTATTGGGTTGGGTCATTAGGAAAACAATATAACCGTTTTACAGGTTTGTAACGTTTAGAAAAAGCTGTGTCGCTTACTTTTTAGGAATCGGTATGTCACTTTGTGAAGACACCGATTCATGTACTATAAATAGATGTTAGGAATGTGTAAACAAATATCAGTTGTTAATCATTCAACATTGTTAATACAAATAAGCCGTAAAAATGTTTATTTATATTTTACGATCTTCTAATGTTTTGTCGATAACAAACGTAAAATCATTTTAACGAAACAAATAAAATACGTAAATGGTTTGAGCCAATAGTTTACTAACACACTTACGTTTTCACATAAAACACTAAACAAGTAAAAGTGGTTTTATGATTTAGTAATACATATGTACAACAACTAGTGTTTACATATTGGGCAAATATATACATAACTAGTATGTATCATAATGGGTAATATAATGGGTAGAAGTTTAAGTATTGGACCCATTGACCAAATACACTGAATGTTGTTGGGTAAAACCCAAAGTCCATAACTCATACCCATGGAGCATAACTCATAACCCATTGCATGACATCATGCATAAGTCATAAATGGATATTATCCATGACCCATGGTTTTAACCCATGACCCATGGACTAGATGCATTGCATCTTGTAGATACATAGTATCTACTTGGATACCCATGGTCCAAAGTCTACGACCCATGACCCATAACCCATGACCCATGACCCAAAACCCATGGGCAAAGAGGAGCGTCCCACGGATCCCCCGAAATACACTGGACGGATCCCTCAAGTGAGGGATCCGTGGGATCCGTGGAACAGTAGCTAAAATTCCTTTATAAATAGTGAGCCATTTCTTCATTTTGGGTTGCCACTCCCACACATACTTTCTCATAGTATTGTAAACCTTCTAACCTCAGATCCTAAGGATCTCTCTATGTAGTTTGTATTTTGTTTTTATATGATTCTCTAAGTTCCTCTTAAATGCGAGATCACCACCTTTTGAAGTCGAGCAAGCTCAAGTCCATGAGTTGTCATGCTTCGTCATCATCAAGACTACTGAGGTTCTCTTGTTGATAGTTCTTTCTTCCTCTATAGAAGTGTTGTGTCAAAGGCATTAGTAAAGGATGCCGAAAGAGTCAAGACGAAAGCATTAGTGAAAGGTGCTTAAACGTCCGTGTCAAAGGCATTAGTGAAGAATGCCGAAAGAGTCAAGACGAAAGCATTAGTGAAAGGTGATTAAACGTCCGTGTCAAAGGCGTTAGTGAAGAATGCCAAAGGAGTCAAGACGAAGGCATTAGTGAAAGGTGCCAAACGTCCGTGTCAAGGGCATTAGTGAAGAGTGCCTAGAAGTCAAGTCAAGTGGCATTAGTGAAAGATGCCAAGGGCGTATAATCGATGAGGTGCATCGATGTACAAATAGAGATAGGTTGTATCCAAGGATATTGATATCCTTGATGATGTTGTAATAAGGAGTGGGTCTCCTTTGGGTTAGGTGTTGTCTAGTGTTGGGTAGTAGTTCATCCATTGTAATGAAACTCGGTATCTAGCCTAGTACCAAATAAAGGGTAGGCGACGTTGTGATAGGTGTGGTTCTACCTTGTGGAAGAACCCAGTGTCTAGCCTAGTACCGCAAAAAGAGTAGGCGACGTTGTGAAGGCTTCTCCGCCAAAAGGAGTTGGTGTCTTGTAGTGTTTACAAACTCTCGAGTAGGTGACTCGGGGAGTGGAGTAGGGCAAGGAAGGTGTCCTTGTAGCCGAACCACTATAAATACTTGTGTCATGGTTTTGTGTTTCTCACTCTTCTCTTTTACATTACACATTTCCATATCTATCTATCAGCATCCAACATGCGCATCTAAATAGATTGACATAAGTCGATCTAAATATTTTAAAACATTGTTTTAATTGGTAAACTATTCAACCCCCCCCCCCCTTCTAGTTTTCCACAATTGGCATCAGAGCTTCGTTACCAAGTTTCTTAGAGTATGTTGTACTTTAAAAACTTGATACGATCCATGTATGTTTGAAAACTACAAAGAAGGAAATATTTTAAAAACAAATTGTGTCTTTCGTGTTGGATATTGATAGATTATTCTAACATTTTCCCTTCAAGAAATCTTCATGCTAGGATCTCTCCAAAGTCTTCATTTCTATTCAAAGAATAATGAAGTCAACCTTCAAGGAAGAATCTAAAAGTAATCGCAACCTACTTATTCTAAGTACAACCGATTACTTTAAAAGCTCATGAAGTATTTTCAGTTTTATGGTCTCCATAAGCCATATCAAGAGCGTAGAGGTATGTTTACTTATCATTAGTTAGTTTACATCTACATGAATATGTTGATACCATTTTTTTATTTAGACGTTAATAATTGCTAGTCTCTAAAAAGTCTCTTTTCGCCACTTTCCCGACTTACTCATCATCGGGAATAGTATTCCTCCTTGATCTCGTCAAACTAACGCCGCCGTCACAAATAGATCCTTGATAATTAACTTATCAAATCCCATTGACCAAACATCTATTCAGTTAGAAACCTCAAAACTATTTTTGTTCCATAAGCTAGTTTATAACTTATTACAAAAATAACGCCAAACACCCTTTTTCTGTCCACAGTAGCCGGATCCCTCAAGTTGTACTAGCCGGATCCCTATTGCAAGGGATCCGGGGGAACCGTGTGACAGAAACCAGCTATACGCCTTTCAAAATCAATTCTGCTCTTTTTTCCTCTCTTCACAAAACACAAAAAAAACAACCCTAGTGATGTTTTCATCTCCATAGGACTCCATATCCTCAAGCATCCTTCTCTAGAATATCATTGTAAGTAATTACACTAATATGTTCTAATATTCATCATCTTCATCCTAGGGTTTATGGTTTTTCAATTTTTCTTAATCAATTGATAAAATTAGGTTTTGCAAAATTGATCACTAGAAAAGGTTTTCACATAACTAAGATTACATTGTGCTTACAACATTGTTAATACAAATCAAAACCATAAACCCATCTCAACAAATTTTACCTAATTGGAATATTTATTTTACTAGGACCAACCATGCCTAAAGCCACCCAACAAGACCACCATGATACCGTCCACTACCTCACCAAATACTATCGAAAAGAGGGGTTGTCAAAAACCGATCGCAAATTCTTCAAAAGACTTGAAAAACGACTTATCCACGAAGGTCGTGTGGTCAAGGAATGTTTCCTTGAAAATACCAAAATTCGTCAAGTCTTCTTGGCAATCAACTTTGATTGTCTTCTTGATATTGATGAACAAATTTGTCCGGTTTTCATCTTTGAATTCTACAAAAGCGTTAGGATCATTCGAAATAGTGATGATATGATTTCAATCGCTTTTATCATCAATAAAAAAAACTTCACTCTACCCCTCAACACATTTTCTCAAATCCTTCGCATTCCTTGTGAAGCAATTTGTATGTACTCCCAAGATTGGGCAATATCCACTCAATCCTTTGCACTTGATTCCAAACCAATCTACCGTACTCCCCTTGATGACCCCGCTATTGTTTGAGACACCATTTTCCAAATTAGAGCCGACCAATCTCGCTTCAACCGCAACAAAGAGCTCATTCACCGTGATCCCTTTCAAATGGAACTTTCGAAATGCATTCCATCTATAGAAAATGGGAAGAAATTCTTAGGGAAAATGTCATTAGTTTGGTCGGAAACAAAGACCATCCAAATGCATGTATTTTCCAAATGATTTATTGCCTCATTCACCAAAGGCCATTTAATCTTGCTTATTACATGGTGAAGAGAATGGTCGGGGTATTCAAAGTTGCCAACATGGTACTTCCTTATGGTATGCTCCTAACACGACTCCGTGAGTATGTTAGTGCAATGCAACCATCTCCAATCAACGATGATCATTTCCTTTCCTATCACGTCATGGTACCACTCACCAAACAACCCTCTAAACGATTCATGGTCAATGGAAGAAAACCTAAGGCTCTCTCGGACTCCTCGGACGAAGAAGAAGCAAATGTCAACCCCGAAGCCAACGTCAACTTGGACCCCATTACCTACTTCCAACAACTTCCAACTCTTCCAAAAGAGACCGCGAAATTCAAAAAATTGAAGGGTATGTTCCAATGCCTAGCTAACTACGTCGTGAAGTCGAGAAAGAGGAAGAGAAAAGATTGACAAAAGAGACATTAGGATTATGTTTGATTTTAGATATCTTGTTTATCTACTTACAATGAATGCTTATGTTTGTGAAGCACTTTAGTTTTGTTGTTTGGATATTATCATTACTACTCTTATCTATGATATGGTTTATGAGGTATCATGCTTGTTTTGTTGTTCTTTAGAGTAGAGATTAATAGAAAGTAGTATACATAGTATAGTGCAAAATCTGCATCCCTTTTCTATGATACTTCTGATCTGAAGTTGCCGGATCCCTAAGGATGTACTAGACGGATCCCTCCTCTTAAGAAACCGTGGGACCCCGTGTTGACAGATATGCAATGCAGAATCCCACACATCAGAACAGCTCACTAGATCACTTCACACTAGCTAAGTATAAAGCCTTAGGACCACTTAAGTCTTCTTCAAGCTTAGAAAGCTTCACACTCACTCGTAGATCATTTAGGATCACACTCAAAGTGCCTTTTAATTTGTCATATCACCAAAAATCATCATCCTTCTGCTCTTACACTCACACATCATCTATCTCATGTCAACACACCTAGTTTTATAAATCTCTCAATTTTAACAAATTGATTTTAGTCATCTCTACCTCAAAATGGGTCAAAAACTAGTTTTTCAATTCTTATAATTTTGAAGGATTTTTCAAATTTTATCCCAAGTTGCCATCTGATCTCTAGGATCATTTAACATGACTTGACACCATTTAAATTCCTAGTGTCATCCTTGATCATCCATTGGTGATCATAAAGTCTAATTTTCCTTCCATAAAAGATAATCATTGGCTACCACCACTCATTACCCTAGATCATTTAAGGCACATGATACGCTTACACAGCGCGTTCGGGGTCAAAGGAACTTCCTTTTCGTCGAGCAAGTTTTTCAACACCCTAGGCAGTGAACCTAATCGTTGTAGTGTAGTATTAGGGTAAGCCACGGGTATTGATATCGTTATCTAGGGGAATAGAAATGCTAGTAAGAAGTTACTACGCTAAGGTTGGGGTTGAGGAAGATTATTTTTTATCTTTCTTATATTTTTTATGAAATAGAAAGGTACGAATCTCGGGGTTTGGATTTGGGGGTTGGTATTTCTACCGATTACTCTACTATTATCTATTCTAATTAACTAAGCTAGGGGTAGTCTATGTCTATTGTTGTGTGCTCGTATGATGATTAAAAATGTATTTACTTAGGTTTTATTACTCCCTAGTTATCTCCTATTGATGGTTGAATTGTCACGTCCTTATTCTTAACGCGTTGTGTCTCTAAGGTCGTAGGGTATGCGTTTATCCCTAACTCTTTGAATCTACCAAAGGTTAATGACTACAAAATCTCTAGGATTCATAAACTTAACACTAAGGTATTCTTTGGATGTTTAGCCTACAATAACTCTAGGTGATTATAAACTAAGGTTCAACAAAGATTAATCAAGCATTAATAACACAACGAATGACCTATCGCAATACTAGGTCAATCACAATTAAGATAAGAGACAACCAAACAATATTCAATAACTAGGTTTCATATTACCTAAGCAAACACATAAGTAAATTAGCCGGACATGGAGAACATGCAAGCATACACACAATCAATTGAAGACATAATTGAATCAATGAAGTAAAACACTTATCTTGATGTAAAATAGGGTATGAAACCCTAAAATACTGTACAAGACAGCCTTGGTTCGGTTTAGGTTTTTACTCCACAAAATTACCTCCTAAAAACTGAAAAATTCGGATTCTATATATAGTGTTACAAACTGCGACGGCGTCACTCTTTAATTGTGACGCCGTCGGGTCGCCGTCATTAAGTTTTCGTCTTGGCCACGTTATCATTGTGACGGCGTCCCCTTATGCCCGTGACGCCATCGCCTTCAGTCTCTGACGCCGTCTGGATCAAATCTAGGCCGTCTGAGCTGCGACACCCTACTCTTTTAAAACCTGATGCCGTCACTTGAAAAATGTCAATTTGCTCTCTGAGTCGTCACAAGATGTGTTCCGACGGCGTCACAAATAGAACCTGACGCCGTCCCCTTCAGTTCCAGCAACTTGAGTGTCTCGATTCTTGACTTTGGCCATTTTTTTCGTAATTTCACGCCTTTTCGTCCGAATAAGTGTCATTCCAGCAATTTGCCTTCAAGAGACCTAAAAAGTGAAAAGGAACGAAATTAAGTAATAACGGATACAAAAGTGATCAATTAAGGGCTTAAATGACCTCTAAAAAGGGTACCTTTTAAATCCTTATCAAATATCTCTACACTTGGTATTTGCTTGTCCTCAAGCAAATGTGTTTTTAGCCAATTAATTTATAAGTTAGGGGTCATGAAGCATTAGTTTAGAATGATCCACAACACATATTAGCCCCGCAAAAGTCATAACAAGCACGGAAATTACATACTAGCACCTCACATGGGGTGTTTGGATACTCACATCTCTCGGGTGTATATGAAATATAATAAGTTGGAAATGGAAGATAAACACTCATTAACCGGTCCTAGCACATAGATTACCATAGGCTTGAGACTAGATCAAACCTCCATCGCTTTGGCGTAAGCACCTAGGAAAGACTATCCAAGAGGTCTTTTAAAGGGTTGTAATGTTAGGCTTACGGTAAGGAAACAAAGGGTTTGGTGGGATATACGATTTAGTGGTGGCAAGTCAAAAATCTTTATGTTACAAGCATGCGAAGAATGGCGTTGCTAAGCCAAGACTCGACACTCTAAACTCTAGATAACCGAAACAAACAAACATAAATTTAAAGATAGATGTAGGATGGTAGCCATTTTTTTTTTTTTTTTACACTCTATTTTTTTCTTTTTCTCTTTTTTTTTTGATTTATTTTTTCCATATACTTTTACTCTACCATCCTCTACGATAACATCAAAAGGATAGGGATTTATAGGCACATCCCTACACTTGAGTTTTTATTACTATAACACTAATTTGACCCGAATTGAAAAGATCAAAACACTTGGAGTACATTATTACGCAAATAAAGGGAATTTGAATTTAACGTTCCCTTCCCGTCATTTCATAAAATTTAACTTTTCCCATGAGTCCTAATCGTCCAAAACTGTGTACAAAGGATATGACTCGACTTAGCAACTTATGCAAACAACTAGATAATTGAACTAAGGGTTTAGTGTGATAACAATAATGCACTAAAAGTGAGTGCATACAAGGTAGACTAAGGCGATTTGGGTGTACATTTGGGGGTGGATTGTAAACAATGCTCTTCATTGATATTCCGGAAAACCAAAACATCACGAGAACCGCGAAAAGGATAGGCTCTGAGGGGTTAACTAGGGGTATCGTGTACTAAAGATGAGTACAACGCAAAGGTGTGGGGGAATTACTCAACCGATGTGGAAGAAGTAATTATATTACGGGTATCAAACAAGGGTTATCCTAATGCCTCTGATCATTTAGTTATTCCTAACTACACAAGTGTAGTCTTACTAGCGATCTCGGAATGCATCACAAAAGAAGTTCTAGAATCTATTATACTACCGGTTCACACTCTAAGCATTAAAGATGAATGCTTTAATTCCTACAAATCTAAGGGCGATCCCCACATTTTGGGTGGAATTTAAGTGGTAAAGGGTTTTTGTGCTAGTCATATAATTTCCTATTCATGAGACGCTTTATTAAGACTAATGGCCCACTCCTATATGTCATGAAAAAATTTAAATTTGGTGCCAAAATTACCCTAACCGATATTTCTCATGGTTTATTACACAAATAAAATTGGACAAAGCAAATAGTCAAGGATAAGCATAGTTTCAAAGTTCCCGTTTTATTTTCCCTCCCTACACTTAAACTGAACATTGTTCCCAATGTTCCCCGAACGTATCAAAGTTATGATAATGGAAGGTAATTAAAAACGAAAGAAACTAGTAGTCCCCTGATTAGCTCGGTAGGATCCGTGTGTGAAGTGGTGGTTAAATCTTTCTTCAAGAAGAATGGTTGCGTGAAAAGCTCCTTCTCATCTTATGTATCTTCTTCTTGATAAATTAAAACTGCACACTTGAAGAAAACAAACCAAACCTTCGCGTAAAATCGGCGGTAACAATATATATATATATGACTCTACTAAACTAGGATATAATGCTTGTGGAATGGATGTTTACAGATTTTCTAGAAAATTAAGACCTGGAAAATTCCAAAAATTTATAAGTAGCTCAGAAAACGAGAAAAAGTAGTAAGCTGTTTCTGCTCCTCCTGACGTCGTCAGGTTATCCTGACAGAAACTGGTCTGCGATTTTCTAGAAAAAAATTCTGGAAAATTTTTATCTTTAAAATCTGGAAAAATTTCCTGCAAAACATCCATTATGACTAGATACAAGCATTTGACTCGAACAAACACACATGTATTTATATCTATACTACTATATAAAGTGTTTGGGACTTTCTTTATAAGGAAGTCTTAAAAAAATAAGCCTACACACTTACTATAAGAGGAAGACTTAAAATTCAATACATCACAATATTCAATGCACATAATTCAGACGTACAAGACAAGAAGCATAGTGTACACCACTTTAATTCACATAATAAAAAACAGAACACCTCATTAATGTTATTTAGTATAGTCAATTAATTTACTGGCTAATAAATATAATTAATACAGTTGTTAAAACACCCATTACATAAGAAATACAAATTATCAAGCATATTGTACAACCAAATTAAACACAATTCCTGCATTAAATGTCACTAATACAAATAATAAAGCACATTATACAAATATTCAATCTCGAACATGCAAAGGGCCAAATGGGCTTGAGCCCGAACGGTCTCGAGCTCGAACGGGCACGGGCTAAATGAAATTCTTGATATCTGTAAATTTATTGTCAAAAAGAACATAAAAAAAGAAGATGGCGGTCGTCTTACTGTGCTTAAAAGGTCACATGAAAAGCATTTGTTCGCTATAAAAATAGTCATCGGGTACCCGCCACCGCATTGCGCGGGTACCCTTCTAGTATCTTTTAATTAATTGAAATTCTCATGTTCACGTTTCTTTTGAAAACGTGTGTAATCCTCCCTACACTTATCACTTATGTAAAATACCTTTATATGTAATTAAGACAAGGTTAAAGACAAAATAAAACATTTTTACAAATTTGAACATGAGAATAAAGAATCAATGAAAGATACACGACACAAACAAGCAAACAATTAAGCATGGGTTGCCTCCCACGAAGCGCTTTTCTTTATTTATTAGTCTTGTAGCTAGACTAGAAGTCGTGCCCCTACGTTGTCCTAATCTTAGAGGCCCATTCGATCTCCTTAACCCTTCTCTCATCATGAATATATTCAGGGCCTAACTCAAGACAAGCAGTGTTGTAAACCTTGTTCTTCCAATCTACTTCAAATGCCGGAATGTTGTCCACATCTAAATCATCAATACCCTCAAACTTCTTATTTTTGTAGGGCATTATATATTTAACACTCTCGGCTCTGTTTGAGAACTCGACTATTCCTTCCTCTTGATCATAAACCATCTTAGATTCCTCTATAAATGGTTTCCCAAATATCACATCTCCTAGAAACCCATCAATGATGCCCTTAACATTTTCCAAGATCATGAAATCACACCTATACGTGAAGTTACCTATGAAGACATGCAATCCTTTAACCCTCCCAACATAGTTACTCACTTTCCTAGGGTAAAAGGGGTCCCTCATAGGTCCTAACCTCTTGCTCATGATCCAATTGTAATAGAGCCTAGACATTAAGTTCATGGGTGCCGCATAGTCAATGTAAGTGTGATCCCTATATGAGTACCCAATCATGCACGGTATCTTAATGTTTTTAGGGTCACCACTTTTTATGCGAGGCTCGAAAGGTGGTCGCAAGAAGTTAACTACGTTATAGTGATAGGCGGTTTCCTTCCCGTTAGGGTATCAATCGAAATACTCCCTAAGTTCTTCCTCCTCTTTACTACCCTCCATAATTTCTAACACCTTAAAATCTCTTTCTCCTAATTCATCCTCCGAATCACTTGAGGTCGAATCACTATCTAAAGTACTAGTGGATTCCTTAAGGGCTTCCTCAAGTGCGCTTTCAATTATCCTATTCAATTTCTTAAACTCTCCAATTTCACTAACGATACGAGCTCGAAGTTGATTGGCAAAATTTGGATCAAGTGGTGGGTATTTGTTTGATGGCAAGTTGTTGTTTGGTGGGTTATCACCTTCCATGATGAAAAGTGATGGGGTTACGAACAAAGGTCACGAAGAAGAGGGATAGACTACGAGGAAGCTAAAAATGGGAAAAAAAAAATCTTACTTGATAGGAATCAAGCAAGGAAACCTAAACGAGGTGAACTCCTAATTAGCTATTCTATTCCCCGGCAGCGGCGCCAAAAACTTGATACGCTTACACAACGCGTTCGGGGTCAAAGGAACTTCCTTTTCGTCGAGCAAGTTTTTAAACACCCTAGGCAGTGAACCTAATCGTTGTAGTGTAGTATTAGGGTAAGCCACGAGTATTGATATCGTTCTCTAGGGGAATAGGAATGCTAGTAAGAAGTTACTACGCAAAGGTTGGGGTTGAGGAAGATTATTTTTTATCTTTTTTATATTTTTTAGGAAATGGAAAGGTACAAATCTCGGGGTTTGGATTTGGGGGTTGGTATTTCTACCGATTACTCTACTATTATCTATTCTAATTAACTAAGCTAGGGGTAGTCTATGTCTATTGTTGTGTGCTCGTATGATGATTAAAAATGTATTTACTTAGGTTTTATTACTCCCTAGTTATCTCCTATTGTTGGTTGAATTGTCACGTCCTTATTCTTAACGCGTTGTGTCTCTAAGGTCGTAGGGTATGCGTTTATCCCTAACTCTTTGAATCTACCAAAGGTTAATGACTACAAAATCTCTAGGATTCATAAACTTAACACTAAGGTATTCTTTGGATGTTTAGCCTACAATAACTCTAGGTGATTATAAACTAAGGTTCAACAAAGATTAATCAAGCATTAATAACACAACGAATGACCTATCGCAATACTAGGTCAATCACAATTAAGATAAGAGACAACCAATCAATATTCAATAACTAGGTTTCATATTACGTAAGCAAACACATAAGTAAATTAGCCGAACATGGAGAACATGCAAGCATACACACAATCAATTGAAGACATAATTGAATCAATGAAGTAAAACACTTATCTTGATGTAAAATAGGGTATGAAACCCTAAAATACTGTACAAGACAGCCTTGGTTCGGTTTAGGTTTTTACTCCACAAAACTACCTCCTAAAAACTGAAAAATTCGGATTCTATATATAGTGTTACAAACTGCGACGACTTCACTCTTTAATTGTGGCGCGTTGGTCGCGTCATTAAGTTTTTTCGCCTTCGTTTTATCATTGTGACGCGTCCCCTTATGCCTCCGCCTTGGCCGCCTTTCTCGCCGCCGTCTGGATCAAATCTTGGCCGTCGGAGCTGCGACGCCTCTACTCTTTAAAACCTTATGCCGTCACTTGAAAAATGTCAATTTGCTCTCTGAGTCGTCACAAGATGTGTTCCGACGGCGCACAAATAGAACCCGACGCCGTCCCCTTCAGGCCAGCACTGAAGTGTCTCGATTCTTGACTTTGGCTATTTTCTTCGTATATTCGCGCCTTTTCGTCCGAATAAGTTCATTCCAGAATTGCCTTCAAGAGACCTAAAAAGTGAAAAGGAACGAAATTAAGTAATAACGGATAAAAAAGTGATCAATTAAGGGCTTAAATGACCCCTAAAAAAGGTACCTTTTAAATCCTTATCAAATATCTCTACACTTGGTATTTGCTTGTCCTCAAGCAAATGTGCTTTTAGCCAATTAATTTATAAGTTAGGGGTCATGAAGCATTAGTTTAGAACGATCCACAACACATATTAGCCCCGCAAAAGTCATAACAAGCACGGAAATTACATACTAGCACCTCACATGGGGTGTTTGGATACTCACATCTCTCGGGTGTATATGAAATATAATAAGTTGGAAATGGAAGATAAACACTCATTAACCGGTCCTAGCACATAGATTACCATAGGCTTGAGACTAGATCAAACCTCCATCGCTTTGGCGTAAGCACCTAGGAAAGACTATCCAAGAGTTCTTTTAAAGGGTTGTTAGGCTTACTGTGAAGGAAACAAAGGGTTTGGTGGGATATACGATTAGTGGTGGCAAGTCAAAAATCTTTATGTTACAAGCATGCGAAGAATGGCTAAGTTGCTGCACTGAACACTCTAAACTCTAGATAACCAAACAAACAAACATAAATTTAAAGATGGATGTAGGATTTTTTTTTTTTTTTTTTACACTCTATTTTTCTTTTTCTCTTTTTTTTCGATTTTTTTTTCCATACACTTTTACTCTACCATCCTCTACGATAACATCAAAAGGATAGGGATTTATAGGCACATCCCTACACTTGAGTTTTTTATTACTCTAACACTAATTTGACCCGAATTGAAAAGATCAAACACTTGGAGTACATTATTACGCAAATAAAGGGAATTTGAATTTAACGTTCCCTTCCCGTCATTTCATAAAATTTAACTTTTCCCATGAGTCCCAATCGTCCCAAAACTGTGTAGAACCTGACGCCGTCCCCTTCAGTTCTAGCAGCTTGAGTGTCTCGATTCTTGACTTTGGCCATTGTCAATTCCCCAAAATTTTATGTACTTAATGGAATTCCGGGATTGACGGTCATAGCATCACAATCTAATAAAGTATAATGGAACCCAAATCTAAAGTGTCGTTTGGAAAATACATCGTTTGATTTAATAAAACAACGAGCTACAAAGATAGGTCCCAACTGAAAATCAACTTTTATAGCCAAAGTTACACCAAGCGATGCTTTAATGAAACCTTAAGGGACCCAAGGCTGCCACCACGACTCCATGATATTCAACGTTGCGCTGAATGAACGCCGGATCTGAGATAAAACATGCTAAAAGTGTCAACACAAAGGTTTGGAGTTCAGAGGTTTGAGTTGAAATAAAGCGTTTTCAATCATTATGCAGTGCAAAGGCATTGTAAATCGTTGAAATGTAAAGACTTTCAAAATCGATTATGTAGCAAAGGCATTGTAAATCGTTGAAATGTAAAGACTTTCATAATCGTTTATGTAGCAAAAGGCATTTGTAAATCCACTCGGCCCAAGTCCCGCCCATACAAAACTTGCAACCCGTGTGGTTCACAACCCAATTGCCGAGAATATGTAGAGTTAATGTTAAAGTGCATGATGTCAAATGAATTCACATAATAGTGCATGGCTCAATGTATCGAAATCGTTTATGCAGCAAAGGCATTGTGAATCTACTCAGTTCCAAGTCCGCCCATACAAAACTTGCAACCTGTGTATTCACAACCCATTGCCAAAATGTATATAGTGTATGTTCAAATCGTTCCAAGACCAATAGTTCATGATATTACCAAGACCATTAGCTCAATGAATATACCAAGACCATTAGCTCAATGAATATACCAAGACCATTAGCTCAATGAATATACCAAGACCATTAGCTCAATGAATATACCAAGACCATTAGCTCAATGAATATACCAAGACCATTAGACCAATGAATATACCAAGACCATTAGCTCAATGAATATATGAAATAGAAATTCTAAGTATGGCAATAATGTTACTTCGCATGACTAGCATTTAGTTCGGATAAACATATAATTTGCAAATAGTCATGAATGTCATAAAAGTAGTCGAGCATGTATCTCCCCCAAAACAGTTATGAAAGCATTAAAACAAGAAAAGTATTATGGAACTCACTTGGACAATGATACGACCAAAGGAGGTACCAGATGTAGTGTGATACGTAAATCTTGACCTATGATGAATGATATGACATGTAATGAGTTGTAATGTAATGTTATGCATGCATTTCGTATGTTATTTATACCATTTGTGAGTTTGAAAATAATACTCATCGTCGAAAAATACTTTGGCGTCTTGACCCTTCAAAAATGACTTTACAAGTTTTTACGTCAAAATGTCATCCTACAATGGTTTTATAATGAGTTATGGTGAAATTATCGTCATAGAAACAATGTCGCTTAATTTCTTGAAATTAACAAAAATGGCTCCGAAAAACTAGTCGAATAAAAGTAACGTCGATCGTTAGAGAACGAACCGAAGTTTTGGAAAGTTTTATCGAAATCTAGAAGTTTCAGTTTAGGAGTTTTCGTCCAAATGGTCTCGAACATAAAGATAATAAGGGTTAAAGATAGTGATTTTGGCTAATTGTTATGTAAAAGTGAGTTTCGCCAAGTTTAAACATCCGTACATAATTTACTATAACTCCGCTTTACAAACAAACTTGTTGTTTTGAAAAATATGGCGGTGAACTTGATTTACTAGAAGACAATTCGTTCTAAAAGTTTCACAACCTTGTTAAAAACAGCCCTCAACAGGGGCGTTACGACACCGTAACACTTGTATAAGTAAAATAATATAGTGACAGAAAATAATGAATTCTGCAAGTTTTGAAAACGCATATATTTGTCGTTTCAAATCCGTTTTCTCGTATAATACGTCCTTAGTCAGACGGCAAACTAATATATTTTGAGAAGTCTAAATAATTTAGAAGCTTAAGGCTCGTTTTGACCGAACAATGTAAAATATGTTGTGAAATTTCGAAAACTATATTTTTAGTCGCCAAACTTTAAAATTCACCACGACTGGTTATAACTCCGTTTTAATCCGTTCAAGCGGCCACGATTCGTTTTAAAGTATATTTTCTAAATATCAAGGCCAAAGTTTCGTACCAACAGTCGGTTTTTCCAGAAAATCGAAACAAGGACAGAATCTATTTTTATAGTTATCGAAAATAGTTTTTCTCGGACAAAACCTATTCTAATCTCTTCAAATCAACTCCAAAGCTAATCTAATCCTACCATACACCTTCTTAGGGTGTCATGGGTTCCTAGACATCATCAAGACCAACAAATACCAAGGGGATAATTATAGGATGACCTTTTATATATATATATATTCTAAAATCATGTAAAAATGGTATAAATCACATATGTCTTGCATGTTGCTCCAAAAATGAAAAGATGAATATAAAATGATAAGGAAACATGAAAAATGAAAGAATCATGCTTACAAATGAATATGATGAGGTGAAAGTAACAAGGATAATCCTAAATACTCTTGGTTTTTATTTCAAAACCTTATAAAGAGTGTGATCTAGATTGTAATTAACACTTGAACTTGAAAAGTTTTGTGATCCCTGGAAAACCCTGAAGGCGGTCTTGATGGAGAAGAACAAAGGAAAAGATTTTCTAACTATGTGAATTATTAAGATACATGAATGATAGAAATGAATGAGATTGAGTATAGTTATATATATTCAAGGAAGAAAATTTTGCCAACCATTAATGCTACCTCCCCATAGAACCGGTTTGGGGAAACATTGTCAACCAAATATATATATATTTTTTTAATTATTGTATATATATATATACTTGTATGATTTGTCAAAGATGTGTAAGTAATTGTTGTAGGAAAATGTACAAATAAAGGTAAATGGTAGATTTTGGTACAAGTAAGTTTTTAATAGGTCAAAATAGAATGTAATGAGATAATAAAAATTGTAAAAATACATTCCTTATGAAATTTGAGTGATGTGGGTAAAATAATTATCGTGAAATTTTTAAGAAAAACATCGTAATAATTT
>OU343221.1:114973851-115118304 GCA_910596185.1 Chrysanthemum makinoi
TTCTTTGATCACTCATTGATGCTCATAAAGTCTCATCTTCTTCATAAAAGGCAATCATTAGCTACCGTCATCATTCCCTTGATCATTTAAGTCTCCTTCCATTTAAGACATGCCAGAAGACCGAAACACTCAAGATGTATAGGTACTAAGACCTTAAAACATCATTTTACTCTTTTTCTTAGCATGCCTTTGAGCCGGTCCCTAGGATAAGCCTATAGGCGGATCCCTCATTGGAGGGAACCGTGGGAACCGGCTGACAAATTAAGCTAATCCTAGCTAAAACAATCATTTCAAGCTCTCTTTGATAACTTGAACACTCCATCTTACCTCAATTAACTTTCTTGATCAGTACAAATCTAAATTTGACTATTGTGCATGCAAATCATTACATTTTGAAGGATCTTAGTAGCTTAAGCCTTGAATGTACTTTCCAAATCCTTCCTTTATAAACCATCTTGTTAAGACTTCTAAGTCACCATCTACAACTTAATTCTCAGCAACTAGAAGCCTCTATCTCACTAACCTTTTATCATCTCATCATGAGGAAAGCCCCAAGTGCTAACTCCTCCACCAAAGGACCACCTAAACTTGCCGTGTTGTTCACTTAAATTTCTTCAACCAGAATCATCTCCCGATAAATCCACACAATGCTGCTAGTTTCCCTCCACCTACTCAACTAATCAAACCAATCCTAAAAGGATTGTTCCACAAAACTACCATTACCAAACACCACTATACCTCCTAAACCAAACACTCCTATTTCCACTAAACCATCACCCTTCTTTGCGCCTGAGGGGCCATCATTCACCACTCCACTTTCATCTCCACTCTGCAACGGAGGACTTACCTTAGGCCATCTCTTCCTCCACCATTGCCAACATTCCCTCTCACCAGAGAGAATAGCACAACAAAACAATGGTGTTGAAACAACACTTGCACCCGTATCCTTTTCTCCATCACCCTCAAATAGTCCCTTTTAGATTATGAGAAATCATCAAAGTCAACCATCCGATCACATGGAAGTAGATACCTCTCTACCACCATCCTCGACACATATTCCACCACCACCACCTTTGGTTGAACCACCTCCAAATGTACATCTACAAATCCTTCCTTATTTTATGGAACCTCAACCCAACCTTCCATCTCAAGCCATTCCATTTCTACCACCACCATTTCCGAGCCATGATAAAGATTGTTATCATTGTCAACATGTTGAAGGCTTGGTACGTGAACTACGTGAAGAGCAACGTTTCAGGTTCTATCACCTCCTCGAACGTTTCAATGAGGTCAACAAACCTAAACAACCTTGAGCTTAACGATTCAAGTGGTGTCCTAGTCTTAAGCTTAACTTAGATTGATTAGGAATCATATTTCATGTTTAAGTCATTCTCTTAGTTTTAGAGATATGTAGATCATTTTTCGTGTTTTTATTGAATGAAATTACATGTTATAGGCCATATTTTCTTGAGAATATGTTTGGTGCCTTAATACATAACTCATTTTGATGTTAACATCACATTTTATCACCATTCTTCTTGTCTTAAGCATCTGGGCGTGAGCTAATCACTCACTTTAGCCTGAAGCGGATCCCTCCCGTGGGAGGCAGGTGGGATCCGTCTGCAACAAGAACCAGTTTTCTTACTATTTGAGTCTTATTGCAGTTATGCATCATATACTTGTTTTCTAACCTTTGTTTTGTAGATTTTCAATATACACTTGAAGACTTTGACATCCTCAACAAGGGGGAGTTTCTTGTCAAAGCAAAAACATTGCAAAAATACTTGCAATACTTTCATATAGGTGTACATTAGTATTTGACGTCCTCCTCACAAAGGAGCACTCGTCAAGAGGGAGCATGTTAGCCTAAAGGCTCAAACCATTTATGAAACCATATTGCAAAACACTAGTTTAGCCTTCCTAATTACTTGAGGCCCTCCAACAAAGAAGCACCCGTCAGGGGGAGCTAAGGCGAGAATCCTTCTATCTCTTACTCTCATCTTTCATATTTTTTAATTTTCACATGTTTTTCTTCAAACAATTTGTTAGTTTCTTTTCGACTTCTTCGCTTTTAGACAAAAGGGGAGAAGAGAGTAAAACTCAAATTCAAACTTTTACAAATTTTAGTTTTTCCTTAAAATAATCTTATGTTTTCTCATCAACAAAAAGGGGGGATTGTTAATACAAATAAGTCAGTAAAGCGTTTATTATATTTCACGATCTTCTAATGTTTTAATAGATAACAAACGAAAATCATTTTAAAGAAATAAATAAAATACGTAAATAGTTTGAGCCAATAATTTAGTAACACACTTACGTTTTCATGCAAAACACTAAACAAGTAATAGTGTTTACATTTTATACAAATGCATATTTATAACAACTAGTGTTTACATAATGGGTATATATATATATATATATATATATATATATATATATATATATATATATATATATATATATATATATATATATATATATATATATACTTAGAGTATATATTATGTGGGTAATATAATGGGTAAAATCTAAGTACTTCTCCCATTAACTAGATACATTAAATGTAGTTGGGTAAAACCCAAAGTCCATGACCCATACCCATGGAGCATGATCCATAACCCATGACCCATTCCATGACATCATGCATGAAATCATGTTGGGTAATATCCATAACCCATGGAGCTAACCCATGACCCATTGACTAGATGCATTGCATCTTCTAGATACATTGTATCTATTTGGATAACCATGGTCCAATGTCTATGACCCATGACGCATGATCCATGACCCATAACCCAAGTAGGTGGAGTCCCTCACTAATCCACAGATTAGGATGGGCAGATCCCGAGGATGAGTGGGATCCGAGCGATGGTGATTTTTGTCTAAATAGTGAGTCATTTCTTCATTTAGCATCACCCATTTCACACACATTCTCTCTACTCGTTGTAAACTCTCTAACCTCGATCCAAAGGATCTTTCTATGTAGTTTGTGTTTGTGTGATTTTCTAGTTCCTCTTAAAAGCTTGAGATCACCACCTTGAAGTCAAACAAGCTTCAAGTCCATGGGTTGCTAAGCTTTGTCATCATCAAGACTACTGATGTTATCTTGTTGATAGTTCTTTCTTTTTTCAATAAAAGTGTTGTGTAGAAGACATAGGCGAAAGATGTTTAAAGGGTCAAGTCGAAGGCATTAGTGAAAGGTGCCGAAGATCCGTGTCAAGGGCATTAGTGAAGGGTACCGAAAGTACGTGTTGAAGGCATTAATGAAAGGTGCATAGGTATCATGACAAAGGCATTAGTTAAAGGTGCCTAGGGTGTACATTCTGTGGAAAACTAGAAGGGAGGGGTTGAATAGTTTTGCCAATTAAAACTTCCTTTTAATCTATTTAGATTGACTTATGACAATCTATTTGGATGTGTGTGTTGGATGTTGATAAACAAGCATATAAAGGTAAGTAATGAAAAGATAAGAGTAAGAAGCACAAAACCACAACACGAGTATTTATAGTGGTTTGGCTACAAGGCACCTTCCTCGCCCTCTCCCACCCAGTCACACTAGAGAGTTCAGAATCACTACACCAATCTCCCTTATGGCGGAGAAGCCTACAACGTCGCTACCCTTTTTGGAGTGCTAGGCTAACCACCGGGTTCTTTTCACTCCAAGGTGAACCACACCTACACAGCATTAAATACCCTTTATAAGGTACTAGGCTGAGTACTTAGTTCTTTCACTCCAAGGTGAACTACACCTTCACAATGTAAATACCTTTATTAGGTACTAGGCTAAGCACCTAGTTCTTTCACTCCAAGGTGAACTACACCTTCACAACGTCGCCTACCCTTTATTAGGTACTAGGCTAAGCACCTAGTTCCATTGCAATGGAGGAACTACTACCACACTACACCAACGACTAATCCTAAAGGAGATCTACTCCTTTACAACATTATCAAGGATATCAATATCCTTGGATCTATCTTCAGTCTATCTTGTATATCGAAACACACCATATCGAATGTACATCTAAGGCACCTTTCACTAATGCCTTTGACTAGATCTACAAGACACCTTTCACTAATGTCTTGTGTCTTCACTTCTAAGCACCTTTCACTAATGCTTCTTTGTCTTGACTTCTAAGCACCTTTCACTAATGCTTCTTTGTCTTGACTTCTAAGCACCTACCACAAGTGCTTGTGTTATAGATGATAGATACCCTTCACTAATATCTTCATCTTAACTTCCAGAACATCTTTCACTAATGTCTTCAACACTACACCTCTTTGAGGAAAGAAAGAAATCATCAACAAGAAGACTTCAGTAGCCTTGATGATGAGGAAGCATGGCAACTCATGGACTTGAGCTTGTTCAAAGGTGGTGATCTTGCCTTTAAGAGGAACCTAAAATATCACACAAAAACAAAACTACAAACATTGATCTCTTGGATCTAAGGTTAGTGAGATTTAACTCAGGGGGGAAAGTGTGTTAGAAAGAAAAGATGATAAATAATGAAGCTCACTATTTATAGAGGAAAAATCTCACAGGATCCCACCGGATCCCTTCCTTGGGGGATTAGAAGCTAGCCAAAGCTAGGGATCGTGGAGGCATCTCTTACCCATGGGTATTTTGGTTATGGGTCATGGGTCATGGGTTGAACCATGGATCTTTGGCTAGATACAATGTATCTTTGAGTGCAATGCACTTAGTTACTTGGGTATGGGTTGATCCATGGGTTATGGGTATTATCCATATGTGATATAAGCATGATGTCATGCAATGGGTTATGGGTCAAGATCCATGGGTTATGGGCTTTGGGTTGTACCCAACTACATTCAATGTATTTGCCCAATGGGTTGTGATACTTAAGTTTCTACCCATTTATATTACCAATATACTACATACTAGTTATGTGTATATTTTATCCAAATATGTAAACACCAGTTGTTGTACATATATATTACTAAATCATAAAATCACTTATACTTGTTTTAGTGTTTTATGTGAAAGTTTGAATATGTTAGAAAGCGTTAGTTCAAACCATTTCGTATTTTATTTGTTTTAGTTAATATGATTTTCGTTTGTTATCGACAAAACATTAGAAGATCGTAAAATATAAATAAACGTTTTTACGGCTTATTTGTATTAACAATCTCCCCCTTTTTATTGATGACAAAACATAAAATTATTTTAAGGAAAAGCTAAAATTAGTAAAAGTTTGAATTTGTAGTTTTTACTTTCTTCTCTCTTTTTGACAAAACAAAAAATGTTTGAAGGAAGGCAACACATTGTTTTTAAGAAAAACATGTGAAAGAATTAAAAGTAAAAAAATTAGAGAGAGAAAATAACGGAAAGGATCTCGTCTTTTACTCCTCCTTGACGAGTCCATCCCTATGTAAAGGCGTCAAGTAAATGATACTAATCTAGTTTGTTTTTAAATAAGTTTGCAAAGATAGATCTAAGAGAGAATGTGCTCCCCTTGATGATTGCAATTTTGCAAAGGATGTGCAAATGTAAACCTAGTATTAGGTAATTTGCAATGTATTGCTTTGACATAAAGCTCCCCCCAGCTTTAGGATGTCAAAGTCTTCATATGTAAATTGAATAACTACAAAACAAAGATTAGAAAACAAGTATAATACCAATTTCTGCAAATGTGATTCAAGTTAATGAAAGAAAGCTTTTGTCTTACGGATCCCGGTTCCTCCTAGTAGGGGATCCGTCCCAGTATGAGGGATCCGTGATAGTTTCTCATTCAATAGGTGATATAACAAGTGATGTTGTGGAAAACTAGAAGGGGGGTTGAATAGTTTTGCCCATTTTAAGTTGATTTCAAAAACTTTAGATTCGATATTATGTGAAATCGTATGGATGTTGAGAACGTATAGATCTAATTATAATGCAAGCAAGTAAATAAAGTAAAGGGATAGAAAAGACACATTTATAGTTGTTTGCTACAAGGTCACCTTCCTTGCCCTACTCCATCCCAGAGTCACACTAGAGTTCAAGCACTATGTCAACAAACTCCTTCACTTGGCGGAGAAGCCTTCACAACGCTGCTTACACTTTTTCGGTGCAAAGCTAGAATGCAAGTAGCCGCGGTGGACCAAACCAACACGACTATTACACAACAAATATGTGAAATATGAAATACAAGATCTTTGCTCTGAAATCTTATGAGTGACAAATCAATCAAGGACCCCTTGCTTGGATGACTTGTAGAATGCTTTCGTGATCTCGCCTTAGAGAAGGACCTATATGAGGATCACAAATAGAAAGAAAGAAGAACAACTCTCTAGATCAAGTGATCTATATGTTAGAAAGATATAAGAGAGTGTATGAGAGATTTAGTAAGAAAAGGGGTGAGTTAGAATGAAGAAATGGCTCTCTATTTATAGGCAAATTTCTCCTCCTTTCCCGGATCCCGGATCCCTTCCACTTGGGATCCGTCTAGTGTAATCCTAGGGATCATTAGTGCTCCTCTTTGCCCATGGGTTTTTGGTTATGGGTCATGGGTTATGGGTTGGTCCATGGGTTTTCTTTAGATTCAATGTATCTAAGTATACATTGTATCAAGTCTTCTTTGGTATGGGTTAAGATCCATGGGTTATGGTCCATGGGTTATGGTTTTACCCATCCTAATAAACTATTACAACAAATGCTTAATTATTACATTTTTGTATTTAAATGGCTATGTAAAATGCTTTACAAAAATAACATGTATCCTTATAATTATACTTAAGATAACATTATATTTGTTATGAAACAAAACACAAAGATGCATAAAAAAATTAATAAGCGTTTTCACGGTTTATTTGTATTAACAATCTCCCCTTTTTTATTGATGACAAAACATAATGTTATGATATAAATAAAACAAGAATAGATGTAAGTTTTGAAAGCCCTAAGTTTTACTTCTTCTCCCCCTTTTTGTCGAAACAAAAAGTTAACCCTTGGAAGAGAAATAAACATACTCCTAACTCCCCTTGGTAGCTCCCCTTGTTTGGAAGTCAAGTGAAGAAAAAATAAAATTCCTACAAAAAGAAAGGTTAGTAACATGCTTATATAATCTTGTGGTTGTCGAGAATCAAGATTGGGAGCCAAGGTATGTAAACAAGGCCTTGTAATAAAACAAAAAATTGTAGTGGTATGTATGCCACTACAAACATAAAAATAAGAACAAGACTTGTTCTTGAAAATGACTTCAAAAGATAAATAATACTAAAAGTAGAAAGTAGTAGTAGTGATTCCTTCCATGCTTGCATAAGGTTATGGATGGAGGTTTTGATGAGTAATGGTATTGATGCGATCAAGGATGAGGTTGAGTATGAAGCGCATTTCTTCCCTAACTTCTATTGCAGTTTCCCTAGTGGATTGGCAATGTTCACAATGTAAATGATGTGGGTAATGAGTGCGGAAGTTTTCTAGGTTGTTTTGATTTGAGTTTCTTGGAAGTTGTGGTGGAAAAATAGGAAAATATAGATCAATATCTGGAATGTTTGTAAATGGTGGTGGAAAAGACCCTAGATGTTCTTGTAATGTGATGGGAGCTAATGGTGGTGATGTTTCAAGATCTTGAAAGATAGTATTTGGAGATGTGGGGGTGTTGAAAAGACTAATTCTTTTTCTTTAGGTTGGTTAGATCTTGTTGGAGTCTTAAGGAGTTCCAAAAGAGTTATTTTTGGTGGTGATGAAGTTGGTGTACTTGTTGGTGATGAGGGTGGTGCTATAATGGAAGCATCTTGTGGTGAGTTATTTGTTGAGGATGAACCATTTGAGGTTGGTTTTGCTAAACAACAAAATCGGATACTAATCCAGATGGGATATCCTAGCATTTGATTGTGGTATTTTGGATGGTGGAAGTACAAAGGTTTGGATATCATGATTGTTTGTACTAGATGATTCTCCTAAAGGGTTTTTGGATGACATGATGAAGTGTGTTTTGTGAGAAGGAGATGGATGTAGTAAGCATTTTGGGAGCTATATATATATATATATAGAAAAAAACATTGTAATGAATGCTTGATCCAAAATGTGGATTAAAATCTAATGATTAGATATGAATTCAAGGCATGTGATCATGAGAACACAAGCATTAAAGAGCATACTCCCAAAGATGAAATGTGGATTTTCATCCAAAGGAAAAATAGAAGTTGAAAACTTACGTTTACGGATCCTTCCTGAGGATCCGTCCGCCATAAAGGCCGGGATCCGGTGGGTCAGTGTGTTCCGTGACCAAATTTTCCTTTTGGAAACATTTTTTCCAGTGTGTGCCTCTATGCAAACTATTTGGAGTTTGGGTTATCTCGACCCCTAAAATAAATGGAAAATAAACTAGAAGTATAAAACCGTCCTATTGAGATAACCCCAAAACACATATTTAGTACATGAGTACGTAATTTTGTGTTATCAATGCTCCTAATTCATTGTTGCTTAAATGAATATACCCGAAAACACATATTAGTTATGTGTCCCCTTTAGCATTCAAAAGACATGAGATGCAATGAAAATGGGTTTTTACTTTGTATTAATAATGAAAAAAGCGATTTGTACTAGACGTGAGAAATTGCTTTTGTGAAATTGATATGGGAATGTATCATCTTTTTAGAAAACATTGTGAAAGTAGGCTTTATTTTAAAAAAAGAAAAGAAAACTATAAGTGTAAAAACTCATCTTGGGTTTTGAAAATTCCCGTATTGTTTGTGAGTTGTGCGTAAAATAGAAATCCTAGACTCAGAAAGAGGAAGGCTAGTGTTTACATACCATGTAGAGTCAATTAATGTGACAACTCGCAATTTCAGGTCATTTTTCAAATTTACTATTCATCTCGGGAATTTACTATTCACCGGTTACTATTCAAAATTTTACTATTCATCGTTTTTGGAGTCAAAGTAATATTAGGAACGTATTTCAAATTTTTACTATTCACAAAACACTATTCATTCCTGAGAAAATCACGTTCATGAGTCACTATTCATCATTTTTCAGAATTAGTTCGAGTATCAAATCAAATAATAATGGTTTAGGCTAATTCATGAACATATCATCGAGGAAATTTCATATAGACTAGATTTAGTCTACATATCATTAGTAACATCAGTCATCATACAGTTCATGCATGGAATTGCATTTTTCATTAAACGCTTACTTTTCTATTAAATAAACGTTATCACAGAAATTATTTGAAACATTGGTCCGACACTTCCAAAAATTTCTCTAATATATTTTTATACTCATTTTAAGATTATAAAAATAATATTATTAGTTTAACCGGTGTTTTAAATTTATTTGGTATATAAATTGTTATATTTATATAATTACGACGGTTTTCGTAAATACTACACAATAATCGTTTATTTCACTCAATTCTTGTAAGAAATGTATTTTTATAATTTTTATGACTCCGATATATTTTATTTTGTCCTTAAAATTTATTTTAACGCTACCTTAAATGCTTAAATAAATACACAAGTTATCAATTATCCTTAATTAACTACACCTTTACTCTACATTAATATACTTAATTACTACTAAATGCATCAAGCCTTTTTCTTCTCATATATATAGACTCATGGTGACTCACACACTTAATTTGCAAAATATCTCTTACATATATAATGTATTAAACTCTAACATAACTACACATACAACTAAAATATCACAAAGTGTAAAAGCTCTCATCATTTTCCTCTCTTCTCCTTATAACCTACCATCAAGGAGGATCAAGAAGGAAACCATGAAAATTTTTCTAGTTAAGTTCTTTGCAATCTAGACACACTCTTAGTTAAGGTTTTGAAATAAAAATCTAGGGTGTTAGGATTAACCTTGTTCATTTAACCTCATCAAGTTACTGATAAAGCATTTCATGTTCATATTCATATTTCATATTCATTTTATGTTCATTTCATCATACTTGATAAAAACATGCAAGTCATATTGATGTCTATACCACTTTTTATTGTTTTTAAGTGTTATATATATATATATATTAATCATCCTATAAATTATCCTTGAAACATATCACTTTTGGTGATGTCTGGGAACCCATGACACCCTAAGAAGGTGTATGGTAGGATTAGAATAGCTTCGGAGTTGTTTTGAATTGGTTAGAATAGGTTTGGCGCGAGAAAAACTCATTTTAGACAAGTTTAATTAAGGGTCTGTCCATATTTTTGAATTCTGGAAATTTCTTGACAAGATAAATTTTGGCCAAGATATTTAGAAAATACACTTTAAAACGAAAACGTGGCGCGAGACGGTTAAAACGAGCTATAAAAAAGTTATGCTATTTACAAGTTTGACGACGAAAACTAATTGTTTCAAAAAATTCAGCATGTATTCTCAACTTTTTACGAGTCAAAAATGAGGTTTGGGCGTTATGAAATGTTATTATCAAAATATATTAGTATACTTTGATACAAAGCTAAGGACATATAAAACGAGAAAACGGACTTTATGGAATTAAATTATACACGCTTACAGTTGCCAGAACTTTATTAAATAAGCTAAACTAATATATTTCTATTAGACAAACCTTACGGCAACAAGTGACCATGTTGAGGGTCGGTTTTTTAACAAGGATGTAGTACTTTTGTAACGTGATGTCTTCTAGTAAAAGTAAGTTCGCCTAGCCTATTTTCCAAAATGTCCAACCATTCATGAAGCGGAGTTGTAATGAATAAAATACGGTTACTTAAACTTTGCCGAAAACCACCCTTAAACGATATTTTGGACACAAGTACCATACTTTATCTATATTTCTCTCCGTGATCGAGACCTCTAGGATGAAAACTTAAATGCTAAAACTTTGAGATAATGATACAAGCTTCCCAAACCGTTGAGTTTGTTTCCCTAACACTCATGCACCATTTTACATTAGCTTTTCAAGGCGTTTTGTCACTTTCATGAAATTTTCAAATGACATTTTTTTACAATTAAAAGTTATAATTTCACAATAAATCATTAAATGATTATCGTAGATATCATTTCAACGTAAATACTTGTAAAGTATTTTATAACATGACGAGATGTCATAAACATATATTTCGACGATAAATTCTATTTTCAAAAAAGTGGTATAGATTACATGTGATTTGCATGCACGCACATTGTTTCATGATTTACATTAGAACATATCATTCATAATAGGTCACGTCGAGGAGGTTCAACCTCATTTTAGTATTGCCATTATATCATCATTATCATTGCAGGGTGAGTTTTCATAGCCCGTTTATTCAAGTTTTACTTTCAAACCTACGGGGAGAATACATTGCACATCATTTTATTACGATACCAAGTATATCAAATTCATTACATTGCTTAAGTTACCTCATTTCCAGTTAAATGTCCCCATTTCATAATCATGAACCGTTAATTTCATAGAAGCGAGGGTGAGTGGATAGATCTATTGAGGGTGACTCCTCCATCCGGTTGGTGGATTCCAACTGGTCAAACGGATGCATTTCACTTCATGTCATAATTTTGAGTTGTTTGGCAAAACACTGTTGAGGCGAACATCATGATCAGATCAAGCTTTGTGTCATGTGCTTAAGCAATTGTATCATTTTTAATGACATATTGTCATACATGGCCTATACTTGTGGTAGTCAAGTTATTAAACATTTTTTAACAACTCTATGAACTCACTCAACCTTTGTGTTGACACTTTTAGCAATGTATTTTCAGGTAACTAAGGCATTCACTTCATGGCATGCATGATGACTTATCATAGAGTCGGTGACGACGGCAGCGTCTCATGGGATTTATACACTTTAAAACATCGTTTAAATTGTATCAAATTTATTTCATACAAGTTGATTTTCATTTGGGACCTATACTTGTAAACTCACGATTGTTTTATTAAATCAAGCGATGTATTTTCCAAACGGCACTTTAGGTCGTTCAATATAACTGGGATTGTGATGCTATGACGTCACCCCGTGAATTCCATTCCGCTGCAAAAGCAGTAATTTGGGGGTGTGGCAGATTGGCATCGAGCTTGATTATAGAGAACTAGGTTGCATCATTGACCCTAGACTATAACTACATCATCATAGCATCTCATCATTTCATCATAAGTGCATAGTCACTATACATGCGGTTTCATACGCGCATTTTGCGAGTTATTTACTTTCATTTCAAATCAATTTTCACATTAATGCCTTCAAATACCCATCCCATCATACTCACATCGGACTTCTAGCGTGGAGAATGCCCCTGTCATTCCCTATCACATTTTACATCAATTGACTTAACAGATAACATCGGAATGAAAGCTGAACCCTTTGAGGAGGGCAAAGTTGCACCTACACCATCACGATCACTATTGATCCACCGTAGGATCAGGACAGTTTTTATCATTCTGTTGGGAAAGATTATACCAATTGGTAGAACTTATAGGCTTAGTCCTAAGGAACTTATTTTCTTAACTCACCACAAGGATTTCCACTATCATCATTGTCATCATTTTCATCATCATTATCATCTAGAGCACCATCCGTGCCATCACATTCCATAGATACTACTTATACATCCAACTTGCGGCTTGAGGCGTGCATGATTTGACCACCCTATTACCATCTATCACTAAGATTATAGACACTACACCATCTCATTGGTTTGAGGACTGTGAGAATTCTAAGGCTATTGCTGCTAGACCGCCTACCGCTCCTACACTTGAAACACGATTAGATCATCAACAGGAATAGATAATAGGTACCTTCCAATCGAATGTAATCATTATTCCTTATTAACTCCACGATAATCACAACCTTTGTTCATTTCATTCCTGTTCCAATTGCCCAATTTTCAATCATTTCGCGACAATACATCACTATCTTACTAGGGGTTAGGCCAACTTTATTCTTGACCAATTAAGAGACTATTACCATTCTATGAGGTTCCCCGTGTATCCTACAAACCATTCAACAAATTATATTTCAAGTTACTTTGCTACTACTTCATAACATTATTTCAATTAATTTTATTTCAAGCTATTCTACACTATCTTAGAAACATTGTTTCATAAAGTTTTAAAACAAGTTGTTTCATTACCACCCTATCAATTGGCTTTCAGTCATTTTATCAACTATTTAATACCATCATCGTAAAGCGATTTTCATGTTACTCTGAAAAATTATTGAGCCATTATCTTACAAAACTAAACGTTGAATACCATCTAAAACTTCGGAGGAACATAATATCATTTCAACAAAACCAAGCATCACATCATTTGTCCTCGATTATACATGGCCTGATCACCTATGTATAAATCTGGAAGAATTATGTCATGAAAGTAACAAGCATCATTTCAAATCTCTTAAAACAATCTTCACTCAAAAGCAAGGATTTGTAATAAGATAAATTGCTCATAAACACTTCTTTTGTCAACATTTTATAGAAGCCTACGCCATTCATCCCTCACTCAACCGATAAGTTGAAATTTTTACCGTGACCCTTTTAGGAAAGACTTTCTATACTATCTATGAGGAGGATTCCTCGATACAAGAAAATAATGAAAGGATTTCAGAATTTTCCACAAGGACTAGAAGTATGTAGTAAGATGTTTCAAAACTCAACATAAAGCTTAAGACATCATGAGACATTCAACCACTATTTTGGACTAGAAGCCAAATTATATCATTTCAAAAGTACTAGCTAGACCTAGTTACAAGATTTAGTGCAGGCGTATACACAAGCAACACTATAGGGAGCAACCAAGTCTTCTAGGCTGAGGCTATGCAGAACATTCCATTAAACATGGCCTCAACAATATGTGAACTTCCCTGGGTGAGTTTCCTTAAAGGAAAATTTGGTTAGATTAAGGTTATCGATATAAACTCCCTCTAAGGCATTGTGTTCTCTAGAAATTCCAAGTAACCTCACTTTCATATCAAGAGATGCAACATGTTTGAACATATCGGACAATCAATGACTCTCCACCTACAAGTGAAATTAGAACAAACATTCTTCGACATAGTATAAGCTGATATCTATGTTTATGCTAGCATGATAACAATATAAGTGATGAAATATTTTAGAAGCACTCAATATTGGGACAAATCTTGAAAATCAACCACTACACCACATCACTTAAACATTTAAGGTTTTGTGACTTTACAACATAGAGCATGGAAACACTTCGATAATCAAACAATAAACATTTTAGTCATGGAGAAGCTAGGGAGGAACCAAATGTTGTTTGTAATCGTTCCTTATCAATACTCGTTATGCATCAGTTTTATTTGATTCGGGAGCCGATAAAAGTTTTGTGTCCACTATATTTGCACCTTTACTCAATATCAAACCAACCACATTAGACACATCATACAACATTGAATTAGCTAATGGTAACTTAATTAGCACCGACACCATTGTCCGTGGTTGTAAACTCAATTTTCTAAATCATCCCTTCAATATAGACCTTATGCCCATAGAACTTGGTAGTTTCGACGTTAACATCGGCATGGATTGGTTATCCAAACATCGTACAAGAATCATTTGTGATGAAAAGTTGTTCATCTTCCTTACACCTAGCGAAACTTTGATCATTCAAAGGGGCACAGTGGAACTAGACTCGATATATATCATGCATCAAGACGGAGAAGTACATAAAGAAAGGTTGTTTTGCCTTCTTAGCACATATAACCGAGAAGAAGTCGGAGGAGAAGCGACTTGAGGATGTATCGATTGTGTAACACCCCCAAAATCACAAAGTGATAGCGGAAGACTATTTGGGGTATTACTTAGAGGATCACAGTCATAAGTCATAGAAAACGACTCTAAAGAGACGTTTTTAATAAAAGGTTGTTACCATTTCATAAAACTCAGTGTTTTGGAACACAAAAGGGAATACCACATGTTTTGAGTTTACATAAAAGATAGTTCAAATGTTTACGAAATGATAACTTTATTTAAAACAACACCACTTCCAACATCCCAAGGCGTCCACTCCGTGCCTTCATGATATCTTAATTAGCACCTGAGATAAGCATGCTTAAAAAGATCAACAAAATGTTGAGTGATATTCATAGGTTTAATAAATTGGTTGAACACAAGTAAGAGATGATATTTGCTTGAATACAATTACCATGGAAAAACATAGATTATTATTATGCACTAAGCTCATGACACCAAACTAACTGCATACACCTAATTCTGGTGTAAGTAATAATATTGCCCTCAGAGATGGAATTGCCAATTCCATAGTTAACCAAATATAGTGCGCTCCGGTTATTTCCGATAACCGAGTCGGGGTCGTTAATTCCCATAGTACTATCCACTATATTCGCGTTCACTAAAGTGATTAATGGTTCATGATGTAAGGGACTTATGGCGGGCAACTTAGGCTATAATAATAATGATCAGGCAGCATACGGTTTAAGAAAAGACTTGTGTTCTAGTTTATAGCATGCATCTCCCTCGCGGGGTTTTAAAAGAAATAAGTAAAGGCGAGGCTATGAACTCACCTTAGCAAACGTAATCGAGTAGTGTAAAGTCAAGTAGTATGAGCAAGTACCGTCACGCCACATAACCTATAATTAGTATGGCAAGTCTTAGTTTATTGTTTTATTCATGACTTAGTGTATTGAAAACGGTTGAAGTATTCTCAAGAGTTTGTGTTTATTATCGCTTGTGTGGCAATGGTTAAGTTTAAATAAGTTTTGAAACGTTTGTAAGTTTTGGCTCTTGGAAAAGTGCTTACGTATATAAATATGTGAAAATGGTCATGACGAATAAGTCCTCGGTTTGAAAGCAAACGAATGACTAAGTATTGAAAAATATTCACAAGAAAAGTGTTCGTGATGTTTATACGGCGCCGGCAAAAAAATAATTATTCACGTCAAGTGTTTCAAAAATACTCTATGTTAATATATAGTTACTTGAAGTGGAGGGGTTAGTTTTGCCAAAGGGTGATAGTTGCAAAATAAAAAGGGAGGAAAAACTGCCATAAGAGGGTTTCGAACCAGTAACCTCTTGCTTGAAGCCAAGCGTGCCTACCAACTGAGCTAGTGCTTGTTTCATGTTTATTCCCTACATCATACGCTATATAAGGTGCAGCTTCTGTGTTATATTCTTAAGTAAAAACATCCTACTGAACGTGGGGTTGCATGGTTTCTTTTTGGGTTGCCATTTCTATTTCTCAGTAAACTCAAGTTGTGAGTATTATTTTGTATTTCATTTTAGTTTGTACAAAGTCTTAGCATGTGTTTTGTGTAGCCATCGTACCATGGGTTCAAGTGATAGGAAAACGAAAACTAGTTTATTTTTAGACCAAAAGTGTGACTTAGGAGAGGGGTTTAGTTAGTTTTCTTAAGGTCGATTAAGGAGTTACGACTTAATATGAAGTGTCTTTATAGTTTCGCTTATCAAACAAGTGTCGGGTGTAGTTGTAAAAATGGTTATACGTGACATATACTCAACGAAAATGGTACGTGGGTTTTGTATCATCCTATGATGCTAAGTCAAGAGTTTTAGCAAGGTTTCGATATCTATTTCATTTTAACGTGACATATTATGAAATGAGATAAGCATGATTAACATCTAAATTAAACAAGAGAAAACGTAAAATTAGTAAATTTGAAATCCTTACAGTGGGTGAGGTGTTTGTGTCGACCAAGAAAGAAACAAGAAGCCAAGATTTCTAACCCAAAGTGCTTCCAAAGGTTTACCCAAAGATTACACCAAGACTTTACAAATTTCCCAAGACTCCTTGCTTATCAAGAGAATGTGTGAAAGGTTTTTAGTGATGTTTGCAAATGTGTGTGTGAGTCTAGTTGTTCAACTGAGATTTAAACACCAAGAGGGAATCTTAAAGTGATGCTTGGTTCATTGGGTAATTGTATGCATAGTTCTTTCTTTCTATGAACCATGTATTACTAGTCAAAGTGATTTATCTTTATAAGTTTTGAAAGGGTTGAAGTGTTTCTCGATGGTATCTGAGAAAAAGAGGGTCCTTTTGGCCCAAATAAACATTGGTCACTAAGATGTCATGCTCTTTAAGCTCAATTAACCAAACTCTAGTGTATAAAGTAGCCTTTTTTTACAAATGTTTAGTAAAACATGTGACCCTATAAGTTGGATGGGGCGGCACATTGGAATCTTTGAGGGAAACGAGATATTTGAATTTTTTCGTGGTGTATTTCGTGTCTCGTTTGAGCTTAAGTGTGTGTCGCGGTGTCCCGGTTTGACGCTTTTGGCGAAACGTGTAATATATAAAGTTTTGAGCACGTTTTTATAAAGGTAAAAATAAAAATATTAATTCTAACTCGTAAAAATATTTATTTGACTTTAGCCATAACTAATTGAGTGTCGATACGCGTATGCGGCTCGTAAGACAAGAAAATTTCTTGTGAGGTGATTTGCTATCAGTAAATATCGGGCATGATTAAATAAGACTACTCGGAGATGCATAAATTTTATGCAATAAAATGAAACATACATGCTAAAATGCTTAACTTGGCTCAAATAAGTTTTGATAAACAATCTAGTTTATTAATATGAAAGTTGATGATAGTGAAATTTTACAGGTGGCTCTGATACCAACCCCTTAAAGAATTTCGTCCGCGGAATTTTAGTTCGGTGGTTGTCGAGTTGAATTTGCAAATAGATGCGGTACTTAACACGCATGGTGTCTTCGCGCTCCACGTGTACTCGGTCCTCTCTTGGAGTTCCATCTAATCTTGACGATGGGAATGCGACTTTGCTTAAGTCGTTTGACTTCCCTATCCATGATTTCGATTGGTTCTTCGACAAAGTTGAGCTTGTCATCGAGTTTAATCTCTTTTAGTGAAACGACAAGAGATTCATCTGACAAGCATTTCTTCGATTTGAGACGTGAAAGGTAGGGTGCACTCTAGTCAGGTTCTTCAGGAGTTCAAGCTTGTATGCAACCGGGCCGATTCTTTCGAGTATCTTGAAAGGGCCAATGTATCGAGGATGTAGCTTTCCTCGTTTTCCAAATCGAACCTTTCCTTTCCAAGGTGATACTTTCAACATAACTCGATCACCAACTTGAAATTCCATGGGTTTCCTTCTAACATCGGTGTAACTCTTTTGTCGATCTCTAGCAGCTTGAAGTCGTTGACGAATTTGCACAATCTTTTCGGTTGTTTCTTGGACAAGTTCAGGTCCAGTGAGTTGGGCATCTCCAACTTCAGCCCAACAAGCGGTGATCGACACTTGACCATAAAGTGCCTCGAATGGAGCTGCCTTGATGCTCGCGTGATAACTATTGTTGTAGGAGAATTCCGCCAAAGGTAAGTATTTATCCCAACCCTTTCCAAAGTCGATCCGCATGCTCGAAGCATGTCTTCCAAGGTTTGGATAGTCCTTTCGCTTTGGCCATCGGTTTGGGGATGATATGCGGTACTCATATCCAAGCAAACAGTACCTAAGGCCTTTTGAAGAGATTTCGAAGTGTGAAGTAAAGCGACCGCGATCGAAATGATGGAAATTGGTACTCCATGACGGGATACAATTTCCTTCAGGTATAGTTGAGCAAGGGTTTCCATTTCATCATTTTCCTTGATGGGTAAGAAATGAGCGGATTTGGTAAGGCGATCGATGATAACCCAAATGGTATCGTAACCTCTAGCGGTCTTTGGCGTTTGGTTATGAAATCCATGGTGATTCTTTCCCATTTCAAATCGAATTTGGGTTGAGTTAACAATCCGGAGGCTTTTGACATTCGACTTTGACTTCGAGAACATGTAAGACATTTCCCGACATACGATGCAATCTCGGCCTTCATGTTTGGCCACCAATAAAGCTTCTTGAGATCTTGGTACATTTTGTCAGATCCGGGTGAATGGAATATTTAGACTTGTGAGACTCATGCATAATGAGTTCCCGTATTCCTCCATAAAGTGGTATCCAACTTCTATCGCCAAAACATAAGGTTCCAGCCGATCTTTGCGTTAAACCATTCTCGTTTTCCGGCATTCCAAAGATTTTCTCGTTGGGACGGTTTTCGGGTTTGAGAGCCGGCTTGAGCTTCAAGGATTTTTGATGGAAGGGGTGACTTAATTGTCATTCCCAAAGATCTTACTCGAAGAGGTTTAGGTCGATCCTTTCGACTAAGAGCATCCACCACGACATTTGCTTTTCCCGGGTGATAACGGATTTCACAGTCGTAATCACTAAGCAACTCTAGCCATCGGCGTTATTCGCATGTTTAACTCCTTTTGATCGAGAATGTGTTGGAGACTTTTATGGTCGGTAAACACCGTACACTTGGTTCCATATAGGTAATGTCTCCATATTTTGAGGGCGAAAACCACGGCTCCTAATTCCAAGTCATGAGTAGTGTAGTTCTTTTCGTGAGTTTTGAGTTGTCGCGAAGCATAGGCGATCACCTTGTTTCTTTGCATCAATACCGCACCTAACCCTAGGTGTGATGCATCCAGATGACCACAAAATCTTTTACTCGTCGGTAGAGCTAAGATGGGAGCTTCACAAAGCTTTTGTTTCAAGAGTTGAAAGGCTAACTCTTGTTTCTCACCCCAGTCAAAATTTTTCTTTTTCGGGTTAGCTCAAGATTAGAGGTTTAGCGATTTTTGAGAATCCTTCAATAAATCTTCGATAATAACCCGTAAGACCTAAAAATTGGCGTATTTCGGTCGGGGTAGTAGGGGATGACCAATCTTTAACAGCTTCAATTTTTGAAGGATCAACATGAAGACCATTTCTATCTATCACATGACCAAGGAATTGTACTTTTTGAATCAAAGTCGCACTTGGAAAAGTTAGCATACAGTTGTTCTTTCTTGAGTAGTTCCAGGATGGCTTTCAAGTGTTCCATATGTTCTTCCTTGTTGCGGGAGTAGATGAGAATGTCGTCGATAAACACAATCACAAATTTGTCCAAGTGAGGTTTGCACATTCGGTTCATTAGGTCCATAAATACGCCGTGCATTCGTCAAACCAAATGGCATCACTTGGAACTCGTAGTGGCCGTATCGTGTTCGAAAAGCGCTTTTGGAATATCTTCTTCTCTAACTCTCGGTTGGTGATACGGATCTCAGATCAATCTTGGGTAGAGGCTTGACCCTTGCGGTTGGTCAAACGGTATCGTCAATCCTAGGCAATGGATAGCGATTTTTCACCGTCAGTTTGTTCAACTCTCGGTAATCAATGCACATCTGAAAAGATCCGTCCTTCTTTTGACAAATAAGACCGGAGCTCCCCAAGCGAAGAACTTCGGTCGAATGAATCCTTTTTCGGAAATTTCTTGAAGTTGATCAGACAATTCTTGTAGTTCAGAGGGTGCCAATCTATAAGGTGCGTCGTGCCACGGTGCCGCTCCGGCACTAGCTCAATTTGGAATTCTACTTGCCGAATCGGAGAAGACCGAGCAAGTCTTGAATACTCGGAAAGTCCCTAGCCACGGGGACATCTTTTAGTTGTTTTTCATCCGCGGTCTTCTTCTCCGTCACTTGAGCAAGAAAAATGTGACATCCTTTTTCTATGTACTTTGCGAGTCTTGGCCGCGAGATGATATTCAATCGGGTCTTACTACGATCACCCTGAATGATTAGGGTTTCGCCATCGAGAGGAAGGTGAACGACTTTCGTCCTGAGATGATTCTTGCCGATTTTGGATAGCCAATCCATGCCAATGACATCGAAGCTACCAAGTTGGATAGGCATAAGGTCTATATCGAACGGGTGATTTGATAAGGATAGGCTGCAACCTCGAAGGACGTGTGTTAGTTCCTACTATTTTTCCATCGGCTAACTCTACTTCATAAGTGGTATCTAGTGTAGTTGGGGTGACTTTTAACAAAGGTGCAAACTTAGAGGACACAAAGCTTTTGTCGGCTCCAGAATCAAATAACACTTTAGCTAGATGATGGTTGAGTGAAAAGCGTGCCTGTAACGACGTCGGGTTTTCTTGTGCATCTCCATCTCTAGCACATAAGCTCTTGCTCTAGCGGTTGTTGTTGTTGTTCCCGTACAGCTTTGGGCATCTACTGTTGACATGCCCAGCTTCTCCACATCCAAAGCAAGTTATTCCAATGGGTTGAAGGTTACTTCGATGGCAGGCTTCGGTGATCCTTGTGGGTATGGCCCACCTTGTTACACTTTCCACACTTAATAGTACAACGTCCCACGATGCGAGGTTGCATCGAGTGCACAAAGGGTGTGGTCCAGCATAGCCTCTTCCAGATGGCGGGGTAGCAGCATAAGCCCGCGCAACTTCTTGCCTACGGTTTTGTTGATTGTGGTGGTTGTTTTGGTTTTGGTGGTATGGGTTGGGATTGTTGTTGCGGTGTTGATTGTGATTGTTGCGGCCTTGGTTGTTGTTGTCACGGTTATGGAAAGAGTTGTTGTGATGGTAGTTGTTGGAAGTGTTGCCTCGACGATCACCAAATTTCCTTTTGTTGTCGGTATTGCCTTGCGGATCCATGTTTGAGACTTGATCCATGAGTTGGTAGGAAATTGTGATCACTTCTTCCACAGTCTTGGGCTTTGATACAGTAACATTGCCCTCAATGCTTCGGGTAATCCCCAATGAGGTTTTCAGTAACTTGACATCATCGAAACCATGGAGGGCATAGAGCTTTCAATTCTTGGAAGCGCTTGAAGTAGGTTTTGAGATCATTGCCCTTAGCACCGGATGATAGAACTCATCTTCCAGTTTATTGATCTCGGTCCTTGGACAGTATTGCTTCATCATCAATTGCTTCAGATTCAGGTCTCACGTGGTTTTGTAAGCTTCTTCCATGCCAATAGGTTGGGCATGAGCTTTCCACCAAGACAATGCATCCTCTAGTAAAGTACCAGTAGCAAATTTCACCTTGCAATATTAGAGCAATCGCTTTGAAGAAACACAGTTGGATCTTCGAACCAATGAATAAGGCCAACGGCCTTCAGTTCCCTTGAAGAAAGTAGGTTTGCAATTCATGAACTCCTTGTATCCACATTTGCGATTTACCACAGTTTCATTCTGGTTGGCTTGATTTGGGGCTTCATTTGTTCGAGCCTCGGCGGGAGTCTTGCGGCAAAAGCGGCACCAATTTCATTGGTAACCACCTCGAATTGCTTGGGGTCATCTCGGGAGTTTCGGTAGAGGTAGAGGTAGTTCTTGTTCTTGCCATTTTCTAAAGACATACACTCAGATTTCAGAATCATTCAACATAATTGTGAATTATTATAAAAAAAATGATTTTATAATAGTCAAGATCATCACATTATATCAATAGAGTATAATCATCATAAGAAGAATCATAACATGTTAGAACCACACAAGAGAATATATGTAAATGATCACTTCGATTCACACAAACCGATAAATAAGGAAGATCACCATACATAAGGACATAAAGAAACGACAACCATAATGTCATAGGTCTATCATCCGTACATAGTGATACAATAACCATACAATGTCACACCAATAGCTTGTTCGATAGTTTAACAAAACATGCGACCTCTATTAGTGCCACAGTAGCGGGCTAAAGTACTAGAAAACTAAATAGGTGAACCACCGATCTAGAAATTTCAGGCTGTCGGGTGTGCTCCTCATCGGTCTTTGCGGTCGCGGACTAGCTCTGCCGGATCATCCACCTCTATCTCGTGCCTCCAATCTCGCTCCAAAGCAGTATGCAGTCTCCATGATCGTCATCCTCTCGGTGGACTGTCGGTCGCACAACTCCCTCCAACATCTCAGTATGTCAGCAGTCCTAATCTATCGACTCCACCCTCTCTCCAACACATGCTTGCTCCACTAGCTCTCTCACTCTGGGCACCAATCCTATCAAGCACTCTCTCCATCGTAGTCCTCCCTTTAAGGAGCTCTCCAACCTCATCCTCAATGTTCTCGATACACGTACCAACATTGGGAACCTCATCAACGAATGCCACAACATCCTCAAGTGATCCTCAGCTTCGCAGAACTCGGGCGACTAACAACGGAATGGTATGATGAATGGGTTCTCCGTGACAGGAGAGTCTCAGCCGGCAAGCAAAGGTGCTCTCCAAGCTCCACAGGGCTAGGTGCACCCTCCTCCGACCTCCATCGACTAATGAGCGGCATCATGTAGGACCAACGTCTAGCATCGACCCTCCTACGGGCTCTTGGCTCAGAGGTACCAAACATAGCACGGTAATATGGGTCGAATGTGGGTGAGAGACGGGCTCTCTTCCCAAGAGATGTCCGCGGCTCGGTGTGCATCACCAAGGTGATGGTGCACGGGATGGGGGATGAGGATGAAACCATGCAGTGGTGGTGCGATAAATGAATGTGGTAGGTGGTGGTAGTGGTGAGCAGTATGAGTGGTGGTGCGGTCAGCTGATGGTGGAAAAGAAAAAGGATGATGGTATGTCGGATGGTGGAACAAAAGTGATGGGTGTCCTTACTGCTTTCGGCGGTATGTATAAAGGTAGCACCCTTCTTACGGATAACGGAATGGCTGGCCAAATGGCGAGCTCGTAGGGTTTGAGAACCCTAGCTTCGCCTTCGCTTGGCGAATAGGTAGTGGTGATGGGCGAAGTGGAAGACCTGAGAGAATCAGCGGGTGAGGGTCTCGGGATACAATGTCGGAAAGGTGATAGCCCTGCTGTGACTCGGATATCGGTCATAAGTGGGGGACCAAAAGGCAAGCGCTTCGGGTATGGTCAAAGCAGGTGGGGTGGCTTAGCGACTTCACCCTCCTCGAAGGGCTCATCTCAGGAGGACACATGTGCAATGAGAGCCGGTGCCATGGGAGCAGGGGCAGAAGACATAGCATCCTCCATCTCGATGTCGGAGGTCAGGTCGATAGGGTGAGTAGCGGCGGACATGAATGCTGTAACAACAAAAATATGCACTTATAAGTAAATAATGCCATGAAGTAAATAAGATTTAGTTAGTCGCGCATAATCGCACAAATCTAATTGCCTAACTAATGAAAGCTAGCATTATAAGTTTTTATCATGCAAAGTTTTACTAGTCATGTATTATCCGCAAGCCGAATCTCATACGTCTGTCAGTACGAAGTAGAAGCGGAGGGCGTGAAGTGGTGGTGTAAAATGGTCCATTTGAAAACGTGGTTATAGTCCAATTTGTTTTAAAATACAAGTTGGTTCTCTATAACCTAGGCTCTGATGCCAATCTGTAACGCCCCCAAAATCACAAAGTGGCAATGGAAGACTATTTGGGGTATTACTTAGAGGATCACGAGTCATAAGTCATAGAAAGCGACTCTAAAGAGACGTTTTTAATAAAAGGTTGTTACCATTTCATAAAACTCAGTGTTTTGGAACACAAAAGGAAATACCACATGTTTTGAAGTTACATAAAAGATAGTTCAAATGTTTACGAAATGATAACTTTATTTGAAAACAACACCACTTCTAGCATCCCAAGACGTCCACTCTGTGCCTTCATGATATCTTAATTACTTTTGAGATAAGCATGCTTAAAAAGATCAACAAAATGTTGAGTGATATTCATAGGTTTAATAAATTGGTTGAACACAAGTAAGAGATGATAGTTGCTTCGAATACAATTACCATGGAAAACATAGATTATTATTATGCACTAAGCTCATGACACCAAACTAAATGCATACACCTAATTCTGGTGTAAGTAATAATATTGCCCTCAGAGATGGAATTGCCAATTCCATAGTTAACCAAATATAGTGCGCTCCGGTTATTTCCGATAACCGAATTAGTCGTTAATTCCCATAGTACTATCCATATATCGCGTTCACTCTTAAGTGATTAATGGTTCATGATGTAAGGGACTTATGTCAGGCAACTTAGGCTATAATAATAATGATCGAGGCGAGCATACTGATTTTAAGAAAAGACTTGTGTTCTAGTTTATAGCATGCATCTCCCTCGCGGGGTTTTAAAAGAAATAAGTAAAGGCGAGGCTATGAACTCACCTTAGCAAAAGAATCAGTAGTAGTGTAAAGTCAAGTAGTATGAGCACGCAGTACGTCACGCAAACCTATAATTAGTATGGCAAGTCTTAGTTTATTGTTTTATTCATGACTTAGTGTATTGAAAACGGTTGAAGTATTCTCAAGAGTTTGTGTTTATTATCGCTTGTGTGGCAATGGTTAAGTTTAAATAAGTTTTGAAACGTTTGTAAGTTTTGGCTCTTGGAAAAGTGCTTACGTATATAAATATGTGAAAATGGTCATGACGAATAAGTCCTCGGTTTGAAAGCAAACGAATGACTAAGTATTGAAAAATATTCACAAGAAAAGTGTTCGAGTGATGTTTATACCAGCAAAAAAAATAATTATTCACGTCAAGTGTTTCAAAAAATACTCTATGTTAATATATAGTTACTTGAAGTGGAGGGGTTAGTTTTGCCAAAGGATGATAGTTGCAAAATAAAAAGGGAGGAAAAACTGCCATAAGAGGGTTTGAACCGGTAACCTCTTGCTTGAAGCCAAGCGTGCCTACCAACTGAGCTAGTGCTTGTTTCATGTTTATTCCCTACATCATACGCTATATAAGGTGCATGAAAAATTATATTCTTAAGTAAAACATCCTCTTGACGTGGGGTTGCATGGTTTCTTTTTGGGTTGCCATTTCTATTTCTCAGTAAACTCAAGTTGTGAGTATTATTTTGTATTTCATTTTAGTTTGTACAAAGTCTTAGCATGTGTTTTGTGTAGCCATCGTACCATGGGTTCAAGTGATAGGAAAACGAAAACTAGTTTATTTTTAGACCAAAAGTGTGACTTAGGAGAGGGGTTTAGTTAGTTTTCTTAAGGTCGATTAAGGAGTTACGACTTAATATGAAGTGTCTTTATAGTTTCGCTTATCAAACAAGTGTCGGGTGTAGTTGTAAAAAATGGTTATACGTGACATATACTCAACGAAAATGGTACGTGGGTTTTGTATCATCCTATGATGCTAAGTCAAGAGTTTTAGCAAGGTTTCGATATCTATTTCATTTTAACGTGACATATTATGAAATGAGATAAGCATGATTAACATCTAAATTAAACAAGAGAAAACGTAAAATTAGTAAATTTGAAATCCTTACAGTGGGTGAGGTGTTTGTGTCGACCATGAAAGAAACAAGAAGCCAAGATTTCTAACCCAAAGTGCTTCCAAAGGTTTACCCAAAGATTACACCAAGACTTTACAAATTTCCCAAGACTCCTTGCTTATCAAGAGAATGTGTGAAAGGTTTTTAGTGATGTTTGCAAATGTGTGTGTGAGTCTAGTTGTTCAACTGAGATTTAAACACCAAGAGGGAATCTTAAAGTGATGCTTGGTTCATTGGGTAATTGTATGCATAGTTCTTTCTTTCTATGAACCATGTATTACTAGTCAAAGTGATTTATCTTTATAAGTTTTGAAAGGGTTGAAGTGTTTCTCGATGGTATACAGAAAAAGAGGGGTCCTTTTGGCCCAAATAAACATTGGTCACTAAGATGTCATGCTCTTTAAGCTCAATTAACCAAACTCTAGTGTATAAAGTAGCTTTTTTTTTACAAATGTTTAGTAAAACATGTGACCCTATAAGTTGGATGGGGTGACACATTGGAATCTTTGAGGAAACGAGATATTTGAATTTTTTAGTGGTGTATTTCGTGTCTCGTTTGAGCTTAAGTGTGTGTCATGGTGTCCCGGTTTGACGCTTTTGGCACGTGTAATATATAAAAGTTTTGAGCACGTTTTATAAAGGTAAAAATAAAAATATTAATTCTAACTCGTAAAAATATTTATTTGACTTTAGCCATAACTAATTGAGTGTCGCATGCGGCTCGTAAGACAAGAAAATTTCTTGTGAGGCGATTTAGCTATCGATAAATATCGGGCATGATTAAATAAGACTACTCGGAGATGCATAAATTTTTATGCAATAAAATGAAACATACATGCTAAAATGCTTAACTTGGCTCAAATAAGTTTTGATAAACAATCTAGTTTATTAATATGAAAGTTGATGATAGTGAAATTTTACAGGTGGCTACAGATTGCTCGAGAATTTCCTGAAGTCTTTCCTGAAGACTTACCAAGACTTCCACCGGCACGTCAAGTAGAATTTCATATTGACTTAGTGCCCGGCTTTTCCTGATTACCTGCAGCCTTATCGTCTAACACCATCTGAGATGCAAGAGTTGTCTAACCAGTTGCAAGAACTTTTAGACAAAGGATTCATTAGACCAAGTTCCTCGCCTTTGGGAGCACCGGTCTTGTTTGTGAAGAAGAAAGATGGATCCTTCAGAATGTGTATAGATTATAGAGAGCGAAACAAGTTAACGGTGAAGAATCGTTACCCACTCCCAGTCGGCGACTTGTTTGATCGGTTGCAAGGCTCTAGTATCTACTCAAATATTGACCTAAGGTCAGGCTACCATCAACTTAGAGTTCGGGAGGAGGATATCCCGCGAACGGCGTTTAGAACACGTTATGGACATTATGAGTTTCAAGTAATGCCGTTCGGATTAACTAATGCACCTGCGGTATTCATGGATCTCATGAATAGGGTATGCAAACCGTATTTGGACAAGTTTGTTATAGTATTCATCGACGACATATTGATTTACTCAAAGAGCAAAGAAAAGCACGAAGGGCATTTAAGAACGATTTTAGGACTACTCAAGAATGAGAAGTTGTATGCCAAATTTTCGAAGTGTGATTTTTGGAACCGTAAAGTACAATTTCTTGGGCATGTCATTGATAGTCAAGGACTACAAGTTGATCTTGCAAAGATTGAAGCCGTAAAAGATTGGGCTACTCCAACAAATTCTATGGAAATCCGACAATTTCTAGGACTCATGCCGGGTATTAAGAAGATTCATCGAAGGTTTTTCAAAGATAGCTAAAGCTTTGACCAAGTTGACACAGAAAAACAAGAAGTACGAATGGGGAAAGAAACAAGAAGCTGATTTTCGGTTGTTGAAGCAAAAGCTTTGCGGTGCGCATGTTTTGGCACTACCGAAGGAATTGAGAACCTTGTAGTATCTGCGATGCTTCACATGAAGGGCTTGGAGCTGTATTAATGCAAAACGAGAAGGTGATAGCTTATGCTTCTCGACAACTTAAGGTTCATGAGAAGAATTACACCACACATGACCTTGAGTTGGGGGCCGTAGTTTTTGCACTCAAGATTTGGAGACACTACCTTTACGGTACAAAGTGCACAGTGTTTACGGACTACAAGAGTTTACAATTATGTTCTTGATAGAAAAGAACTTAACATGAGACAACGTCGTTGGTTGGAATTACTCAGCGATTACGATTGCGAAATCAAGTATCACCCGGGAAAAGCCAATGTTGTGGCTGATGCTCTTAGCCGGAAATAAAGACCCAAACCTTTAAGAGTCCGATCATTAGGAATGACAATCAGTTCACCTTTACCATCACCAATACTCGAGGCACAGCTCAAGGCACTCAAGGAGGAAAACCGACCAAGTGAAAAGCTTTATGGTATGCCGAAAATGCAAATGGCTTTGTAAAGAGAGCGGATGGAGTATTATGCTTCAAGGATAGAATGTGGGTACCATTTTATGGCGGATCGAGAATTGATTGTGCATGAGTCGCATAAGTCAAGGTATTCTATTCACCCGAGATCGATAAGATGTATCGGGATCTCAAGAAACTTTATTGGTGGCCAAACATGGCGGAAATTGCCACGTCACGTTAGCGGATGCCTTACTTGCTCTAAGGTAAAAGTCGAATATCGAAACCTTCGGGTTACTCCAACAACGAAATTCCCCAATGGTAATGGGAACGCATTACGATGGACTTCGTCATGAAACTTCCTAAGACATCGGGAGGTTACGACGCTATATGGGTAATCATTGATCGTCTTACCATCGAGCCCATTTCATACCAATTAGAGAGACTTATTCCATGGAACAACTTGCTAGACTTTATGTCAAGGAAATAGTCTCAAGGCACGGTGCACCAATTTCCATCATTTCCGAGCGAGAGATAGTCGATTCACTTCAAACTTATGGAAATCATTACAAGATTCATTTGGAACCAAATTAGAGATGAGCCTGACATATCATCCACAAACCGATGGTCAAAGTGAAAGGACAATTCAAACATTAGAAGATATCTTTGAGAGCATGTGTGATTGATTTTGGAAATGGTTGGGCTAACCATTTGCCATTGATAGAATTCTCGTACAATAATAGTTATCACACCGATAAAAGCGACACCATTTGAGGCACTCTATGGTCGAAAATGCCGATCACCTGTTTGTTGGGCCGAGGTTGAAGACGCACAACTCACTAGTCGAAATGGTGCGGACAACAGAAAAGATAGTCCAATCGGGATAGAATCGAGCTGCCCGGAAGCGAGAAAAGTTACGTGATGTTAGGCGCAAACCATTAGAATTTCAAGTTGGCGACAAAGTGATGTTGAAAGTATCGCCTTGGAAAGGCGTGGTGCGATTTGGAAAGCGAGAGAAAGTTGAACCCGAGGTACATTGGGCCATTCAAAATTTTGAGCGAGTCTGTAGCTTATCGACTTGAGCTTCCGTCAGAACTTGGTCACGTACACAACACGTTTCACATTTCAAACCTAAAGAAATGTCTTTCAGACGAATCACTCGTTATTCCATTGGAAGAAATTCAACTCGACGATAAACTAAATTTCGTGGAGGAACCTGCAGAAATCATTGACCGCGAGGTCAAGCAGTTGAAACAAAGTCGTATTCCTATTGTGAAAGTTCGCTGGAATTCTCGAAGAGGTCCTGAGTTTACTTGGGAATGGGAAGACAAGATTAACTCAAATATCCTCATCTTTTCACCGACAACAGTAGGACCCAAAAGTGAATTGGACTGAATTCCTTTTGATGGGCTTAGAATGTGACAACTTCGCAATTTCGGTCATTTTCAAATTTACTATTCATCTCGGAATTTACTATTCACCGTTATGAGTCAAAGTAATATTAGAAGCGTATTTCAAATTTTACTATTCACGAAACACTATTCATTCCCGGAGAAAATCACGATTCATGAGTCACTATTCATCATTTTTCGTAAACTAGGTTTTACGAGTATCAAATTCGCGTAACCTTAATGGTTTAGCTGCGAATTCATGGACATATCATCGAGGACATTTGATATATACTAGGATTAGTCTACATATCATTAGTAACATCGTCATCATAACAGTTCATGCATGGAATTGCATTTTTCATTAAACGTTTACTTTTCTATTAAATAAACGTTATCGCGTAAACATTATTTTGAAACATTGGTCCGACACTTCCAAAAATTTCTCTAATATATTTTTATACTCATTTTAAGATTATAAAAATAATATTATTAGTTTAACCGGTGTTTTAAATTTATTTGGTATATAAATTGTTATATTTATATAATTACGACGGTTTTCGTAAATACTACACAATAATCGTTTATTTCACTCAATTCTTGTAAGAAATGTATTTTTATAATTTTTATGACTTCAATATATTTTATTTTGTCCCGTTAAAATTTATTTTTAGCTAACACTACATTAAATGCTTAAATAAATACACAAGTTATCAATTATGCTTAATTAACCACACCTTTACTCTACATTAATATACTTAATTACTACTAAATGCATCAAGCCTTTTTCTTCTCATATATGTCGACCTCATGGTGACTCACACACTTAATTTGCAAAATATCTCTTACATATATAATGTATTAAACTCTAACATAACTACACATACAACTAAAATATCACAAAGTGTAAAAGCTCTCATCATTTTCCTCTCTTCTCCTTATAACCGGCCATCAAGGAGGATCAAGAAGGAAACCATGAAAATTTTTCTAGTTAAGTTCTTTGCAATCTAGACACACTCTTAGTTAAGGTTTTGAAATAAAAATCTAGGGTGTTAGGATTAACCTTGTTCATTTAACCTCATCAAGTTACGAGTAAGCATTTCATGTTCATATTCATATTTCATATTCATTTTATGTTCATTTCATCATACTTGATAAAAACATGCAAGTCATATTGATGTCTATACCACTTTTTATTGTTTTTAAGTGTTATATATATATATATATATATATTAATCATCCTATAAATTATCCCTTGAAACATATCACTTTTGGTGATGTCTAGGAACCCATGACACCCTAAGAAGGTGTATGGTAGGATTAGAATAGCTTCAGAGTTGTTTTGAATTGGTTAGAATAGGTTTGGCGTGAGAAAAACTCATTTCGACAAGTTTAATTAAGGGTCTGTCCATATTTTTGAATTCTGGAAATTTCGACAGTAGATAAAAAATTTTGGCCAAGATATTAGAAAATACACTTTAAAACGCAAAGCGTGGCGCTTGAACGGGTTAAAACGGAGCTATAACGAAAAAGTTATGCTATTTACAAGTTTGACGACGAAAACTAATTGTTTCAGAAAATTCAGCATGTATTCTCAACTTTTTACGAGTCAAAAATGAGGTTTGGGCGTTATGAAATGTGTCGACTTATCAAAAATATATTAGTATACTTTGATACAAAGCTAAGGACATATAAAACGTAGAAAACGGACTTGTAACGATTAAATTATACACGTTTACACAAAGTTGCCGTAACTTTATTAAATAAGCTAAACTAATATATTTCTATTAGACAAACCTTACGGCAACAAGTGACCTTGTTGAGGGTCGTTTTTTTAACAAGGATGTAGTACTTTTGTAACGTGATGTCTTCTAGTAAAAGTAAGTTCGCCTAGCCTATTTTCCAAAATGTCCAACCATTCGTCAAGCGGAGTCGTAATGAATAAAATACGGTTACTTAAACTTTGCCGAAAACCACCCTTAAACGATATTTTGGACACAAGTACCATACTTTATCTATATTTCTCTCCGTGATCGAGACCTCTAGGATGAAAACTTAAATGCTAAAACTTTGAGATAATGATACAAGCTTCCCAAAACCGTTGAGTTTGTTTCCTAACACTCGCGTGCACCATTTTACGACTAGCTTTTCAAGGCCGTTTTGTCACTTTCATGAAATTTTCAATGACATTATTTTACGACGAAAAGTTATAATTTCATAATAAATCATTAAATGATTATCGTAAGATATCATTTCAACGTAAATACTTGTAAAGTATTTTATAACATGACGAGATGTCATAAACATATATTTCGGCGATAAATTCTATTTTCAAAAGCGTACAAGTGGTATAGATTACATGTGGATTTGCATGCACGACATTGTTTCATGATTTACATTAGTACATATCATTCATAATAGGTCACGGTCGAGGTTGCGCTCATTTCAGTATTGCCATTATATCATCATTATCATTGCAACAGGTGAGTTTTCATAGCCCGATTTATTCAAGTTTTTACTTTATTTCAAACCTACGGGGGAGAATACATTGCACATCATATTTATTACGATACCAAGTATATCAAATTCATTACATTGCTTAAGTTACCTCATTGCCCGTTAAATGTCCCCATTTCATAATCATGAACCGTTAATTTCATAGAAGCGAGGGTGAGTGGATAGATCTATTGAGGGTGACTCCTCCATCTGGGTTGGTGGATTCCAACTGGTCAAACGGATGCATTTCACTTCATGTCGTAATTTTAAGTTGTTTGGCAAAACACTCTGTTGGGGAGGCGAACATCATGATCGATCAAGCTTGATTGTCATGTGCTTAAGCAATTGTATCATTTTTGTGACATATTGTCATACATGGCTTATACTTGTGGTAGTCATTATTAAACATTTTTTAACAACTCTATGAACTCACTCAACCTTTGTGTTGACACTTTTAGCAATGTATTTTCTGGTAACTAAGGCATTCACTTCATGGCATGCATGTGGACTTATCATAGAGTCGTGGTGACGACGCGTCTCTCATGGGATTTATACACTTTAAAACATCGTTTGAATTGTATCAAATTTATTTCCGCACAAGTTGATTTTCATTTGGGACCTATACTTGTAAACTCTGATTGTTTTATTAAATCAAGCGATGTATTTTCCAAACGGCACTTTAGGTCGTTCAATATAACTGTGATTGTGATGCTATGACAGTCAACCCCCAGGAATTCCATTCCGCTGCAAAACAGGTAATTTGGGAGTGTGACAATTAAGTTACGACGTTTGTTCCATTAGACCAAGACCAAGACGAAGTAGGTTGAATTGTTCCCGCTTCAACGGTTTGGTGAGGACGTCGGCTATGTTGTCTTCGGATGCTACCTTCTCAATAGAGATGTTCCCCTTTTGAACATTGTCTCTTAGGAAGTGATGACGAATCTCTATATGCTTTGTGCGAGAATGTAACACCGGATTCTTGCTTAAAGTCGATGCACCTTTGTTGTCACATAGGATGGCTATGTTGCTTAGATGGATGTCGTAGTCTACTAATGCTTGTTTCATCCATAGTACTTGTTGGCATGCTTTGCGGAGGAGGCGTACTCGGCGGTTGTTGATATTGCAAGTGCCGTTTGTTTCTTAGAAAACCATGATGTTAAACAACATCCCATAAAAGTACATACCCACTTGTACTTTTTCTATCAACGTAATCACTGCATGGTAGAATCTGCATATACAATTGTTTCTACTTCCGTGCCCTTAGGATACCATAATCCTAATTGTGTTGTACCCTTAATGTATCTAAATATCCTTTTTACGGCTTCTAGGTGTGATGTTTTAGGGTCTTCTTGAAACCTAGCACATAAGCAAACACTAAACATGATATCCGGCCTACTTGCCGTGAGGTAGAGAAGGCTACCTATCATGCCACGATATTTAGTATTATCAACGGATTCTCCGTCCTCGTCTTTTGTGAGTTTGGTGTCGGATGACATTGGAGTCCTAATTGGTTTTGACTCTTCTAGACCGAATTTCTTTAACATCTCCTTGATGTATTTAGATTGATTAAAGAAGATACCATCTTCTACTTGTTTTATTTGTAGACCAAGAAAGAAACTAAGTTCTCCCATCATACTCATCTAGAACTCGTCATGCATGATTTTAGAGAAATCATCACACATGTCTTGACAAGTGGATTCGAATATAATATCATCTACATATATTTGTACTATGATTATATGTGACTCTCTTTTCTTAGTAAAAGTGTGTTGTCAACTAACCCCATGGTGTAGTTGTGTTTAACTAGAAATGACTTGAGTCTATCATACCAAGCTTTTGGAGCTTGTTTAAGACCGTAAAGGGCTTTCTTTAATTTATACACATGTTTGGGTTTTCAAAATCAATGAAGCCTGGAGGTTGAGCTACATATACTTCTTCATTTATGACACCATTTAGAAAAGCGCTTTTGACATCCATTTGATAAAGCTTTAGATCATTAGCACAAGCATACGCAAGAAGTATTCTTATAGACTCTAATCTAGCCACGGGGGGTAGGTCTCATCAAAGTCTATTCCCTCTTGTTGGTTATACCCTTGAGCAACGAGTCTAGCCTTGTTCCTAGACACTACTCCGTTTGCATCTAATTTGTTTTATAAACCCATTTGGTTCCTATTATGGTTTGATTACTAGGTGGAGGGACAAGTGTCCAAACATCATTAGAAACAAATTGATTTAGTTCTTCTTGCATAGCCATTACCCAACTTTCATCTTTTATGGCTTCTTGTGTATTCTTAGGTTCTAAGGTTGAAACGAAACAAAACAAGCTACTTTGGTTTTGAACTTGAGACCTTAATGTTCGTTCGTTTAGTTTTCCTATGACTTTATCTACGGGGTGATCTTTGGACTCTTTAATGTTTACTATTTCATCACTTAGAGGTTCTTCTTCTTCACTTATCTTTTTCTTTATTACTATGGCTTCACTTTCTATAATCTCGTCATCGACAAGAGGTGGAGAGGGTTTGGGTGGACTTTCATCAAATTTTATATTTAATGACTCTTCTACCTTCATTGTTTCTTTGTTTAATATGACGTAAGCTTTGCTATTTGGCTAATAACCTAAAAAGATACCTTCGGTTGATTTAGGATCAAATTTTGTAAGGTAATCTTTAGTGTTAAGAATAAAACATTTACTACCAAAGACTCTAAAGTGATTTAACGTAGGCTTTTTGCCTCGAAGTAACTCATATGGAGTTTTTCCTAAGATTGGTCTAATCAAGACTCGATTAAGTATATGCGTTGAAGTATCAACGGCATTACACCAAAATTTTGAGGTATGGATTGTTCATTAAGCATGGTTCGACTCATTTCTTGTAGAGTTCTATTCTTTCTTTCTACTACCCCATTCGATTGTGGAGTACGTGGAGCCGAGAAGTTGTGAGTAATACCATTAGCGTCACAAAAAGCTTCAAATTGCACTTCATTATCGAATTCCCTACCATGATCCGTCCTAATAGACACTATGGGACTTCCTAGTTGTCTTTGGATCTTTTTGCTTAATATTTCAAAATAGTTAAAGGTTTCGTTTTGTTCTTTAAAAATTTTGTCCATGTATACCTAGAGTAGTCATCCACTATTACCAAAGTGTAGTAGTTGCCTCCATAACTTTGGATAGCGGATGGACCAAATAAATCCATATGTAGTAATTCTAGACACCTAGTTGTGGACACCATGTTTTTAGCTTTATGACTCGAATGAGCTTGTTATCCAACATTACAAGCATCACAAAAATGATGTTCATATTTTAACTTAGGTAGGTCTCTTATTAGATCTTTGGATGATAGCGATTGAAGAAGTCGCATGTTGGCGTGACCCAATCTTCGATGTCATAAGGTCGAAGTATCATCCATAGAGGTAAGACATAGTTTGTCTTTAGGTTCATTACCGATTTTAATGACATAGACTCCATGTTTCCTAATTCCTCTTCCTATGGTTATGCCATATTTAAGTATCTTACTACGGTTTCGGTAAAAAGTACATTGCACTTTTTATCACATATTTGTCCTATACTTAAGAGATTAAAGTTTAGGTTTTCTACGTGACACACATCGTTAATGGTTAGAGATTTGTTAGAAATCGTACCTTTACCGATGATTCTACTTTGCTATTTCCAAACACCACATTACCTCCATTAATGGATTCATATGTGGAGAATAGATCCTATTGCGGTCATGTGCCTTGTGCACCCGCTATCCTTGACCCATTCATCGGGGTCAAGGTCGACCTTTAAGCACACCTAAAACAATAATAAACTCAAAAGTTTGGTCCCCATTTGTTCATGGGTCCATTAGTGTTAAACATTCCATTCATGTTAGACATGTATGGATAAGATGAGTATGCATTCCATGGAGCAAAGTTTTGGAAAGGAAAACCGTTTTGCATGTTTTGATTCCATCCCATTTGATGGTTACTTTTCTGGTAAACGTTATTAGGTCTCCTAAATGAGTTAGGTTTTGAAAAAGATGGAGCTTTGTTTCTTGCAAACGTAGGATTATATTTTGGAGGTGGTTGTCTAGTGGTGACATGATTTGGTTTCTTCCTATTAACTATGACAAACTCAGTTCTAGATGAAGAAGCTATATTATTGCTAATGTTTGCTACGGCAGATCCACGGATCCCTTTTTCTACACTGGCCGGTTCCCTTTTTGGAGGATCCGTGGGATCCGCCACAACAGTGGTTTGGTTTTCTAGTTCTTTAACAAATTTTGTTTCTTTACTTTCACTAGTTGATGGATCAAGTTGTTGACTACCTAGACCCTTTTGATTGTTACCGGTTTTAACGCTATCGAGTATTGTATCTAAAGTGTTCGTGCTCATTCTAGCAATTTTAGAATCTAAGTGATCCACTAGTGTTTGAAGTTGAACGTAAAGTTCACATTCACCACTTGCTATTTTACCTTTCTCTAAACGTTTTAGTTTTGCTTTTAATTCTATGACTTCTTTATCTAAACGTTTATTTTGACTCTTTAAAAGCTTGTTTTGTTAACTAGTTTTAAGCTAATATTGCATAGTTTATCATATTCATTATGCAATGAGTCGTCATCAAGTGATGAGCTACTATAGTATTCGTGACATACCTCGTCATTTGCCATAAGACAAATTTCTTCATCCTCCTCGTCGCTCATTCCCACGTGCCGCTCACGAACGCCTTTTGATCATCCCGTTTGGGATACTTACTAATAAAGTGGTTTGGGTCCCCACACTTAAAGCAAGTACGATCATCCTTTGGCTTCTCGTCCTCTTTGCTTTTCCGAAAGCCTTTCTTATCGTCATATGGTTGTTTGACGTATCTACCCTTTCTTCTAAAGAAATTTTTAAAGTCCCTTACCGCCATAGCGTACTCTTCGTCGTCACTACTCGAAGATGAGTTCTCCTCATCGCTCGAAGCCTTTTTGGCTTTAAGGGCAAGAGATTTGTGTTTCTCTTTCACCTTTGAGGCTTCGGAATCTTTAGAAAGGACAAGCTCGTAGACTTTTAGGTTGCCTATGAGTTCATCGAGGGTGAGGATTGTCAAATCTTTTGACTCTTCGATTGCCGTCACCTTGGATCTCCACTTCGATGGAAGTGCCCTTAGATATCTCCTAACATGGTTACGGCTAGAAAAAGATTCATCAAGTGCTTGTAAAGATGTAATAATAGTATTAAAGTTAGCAAATGAATGATCTATAGTTTCTTCATCCGATATTGAAAATTGTTCATATTGTTGAACAAATAAATCAATTTTATTATTTTTAACTTGTTGGTTGCCTTGATGAGTTACAACTAAAGAATTCAAAATTTCTTTAGAGGTTTTAAGCATAGAAATTCTTTCGAATTCCTTTTTCGGTAAAGCATTATATAAAACCATTTTTGCTTCACTATTTTTAGAAAGCTTTTTCTTCATTTCATCATTTAGTTTATCATGAGGTATGTGAACTAAATTTCCTTTATCATCATTTGAGGTAGCCTCAAAATCACCTTCAACAATAATGTACCAAAGATCAATATCTTTAGACTTCACATATGTTTCGAATCTATTTTTCCAATATATAAAACCATTAGTTTCAAGTAGTGGTGGTCGTTGCATAGATTGCCCTTCCTTATAATTTTCAGAACCCATAGTGATCGAAAAGTTTTTAAAATACAATTTTATTTTAAAACTTTTATAAACTTAGCTCTTGATGCCAATTGTAGAAAACTAGAAGGGGGTGTTGAATAGTTTTGCCGATTTTAAGTTGATTTCAAAAAACTTTAGATTCGATATTATGTGAAATCGTATGGATGTTGAGAACGTATAGATCTAATGATAATGCAAGCAAGTAAATAAAGTAAAGGGATAGAAAAGACACAACCGATTTATAGTGGTTCGGCTACAAGGTCACCTTCCTTGCCCTACTCCACTCCCCGAGTCACCTACTCGAGAGTTCAAGCACTATGTCAACAAACTCCTTCACTTGGCGGAGAATCCTTCACAACGTTGCTTACACTTTTTCCGGTACAAAGCTAGATACCGAGTCCGTAGCACAGTGGACCAAACCAACACAACTATTACACAACAAATATGTGAAATATCAAATACAAGATCTTTGCTACAGAAATCTTGCGGAGTGACAAATCAATCAAGGACCCCTTGCTTGGATGACTTGTAGAATGCTCGTGATCTCGCCTTAGAGAAGGACCTATATGAGGATCACAAATAGAAAGAAAGAAGAACAACTCTCTAGATCAAGTGATCTATATGTTAGAAGAGAATGAGAGTGTATGAGAGATTTAGTAAGAAGAGGGGTGAGTTAGAATGAAGAAATGGCTCTCTATTTATAGGAAAATTTCTCCTCTGTTCCACGGATCCCACGGATCCCTTCCACTTGGGATCCGTCTAGTGTAATCCTAGGGATCCGTGGTACGCTCCTCTTTGCCTATGGGTTTTTTGGTTATGGGTCATGGGTTATGGGTTGGTCCATGGGTTTTCTTTAGATTCAATGTATCTAATTATACATTGTATCAAGTCTTCTTTGGTATGGGTTAAGATCCATGGGTTATGGTCCATGGGTTATGGTTTTTACCCATCCTAATAAAATATTACAACAAATGCTTAATTATTACATTTTTGTATTTAAATGGCTATGTAAAATGCTTTACAAAAATAACATGTATCCTTATAATTATACTTAAGATAACATTATATTTGTTATCAACAAAACACAAAGAGATCGCAAAATATTAATAAACGTTTTTACGGTTTATTTGTATTAACAGTTATCACACAAATCATATGCTCAACAAAATAACAAGTAGCATGTAATTCCATTTAATAAAACTAGAGTTATGATATACATGACTCTAAAAACTAAGAAAATACATGACTAGGAATTTCTAAACAAACTATCGCTTGATGCTAGGACACCACTAAAATCTTCTAGCTCAAGTTTTGTTTAGGTTTGATCTCGTCGAAACGTTCGAGGAGATTATAGAACATGAAACGTTGGTCTTCTCGTACTTCATGTATCAAACTTTCAACATGTTGACAATGATAGCAATCTTTGTCATGGCTAGGTAGTGGTGGTGGAAGAAGTGAAATGGCTTGATGCGAAGGATTAAGTGAAGCGGCTTGTGGAGCTTCAAACGATGGAGGGATTGGTGGAGGTGCATTTGAGAATGACTCAACCAAAAATGATGGTGGTGGTAGAGAAGTGTCAACTTCCATATGGTCGGGTGGTTGACTTTGATGATTTCTCATAATCCAAATGGGATTGTATGATGGAAACGGCGAAAAGGAAGCCTGAGCAAGTGTTGACTAAACACCTTGATTTTGAACCATTATTTCTCCTAATGAGGAGAATGTTGTCGGCGGAAGCAGATGAGACGGCCTAGGAGGCAAGTCCTCTAAATTGTAGAGGTGAGGTGATGATAGTGGGGATGTAAATGAAATAGCTCTAGGAACCAATGGTGATGGTTTAGTGGAGATGATATTGTTTGGCCTAGGAGGTATGGTGGTGTTTGGCATAGGTAGTTTTGTGGGTACTATCCTTTTAGGAATTGGTTTGATTGGATGATGGAGAATTCTATCATTTGTTGGCTTGACGGAGATGATTGATTGAATAAATTTCGTGTATAACACGAGCCTTTTTCATGGGTGGTTCTTTGGTGGATAAGTTATTACTTGGGGTTTTCCTCATGATGAGATGATTTCAAGAGGTTGCAAGAGCTGAAAGTTAGGATGAGAGTGATGACTATGGAGGTCCTAACAAGGTGGTTTATAAACAAAGAGATTTGGCAAGTGCATTTAAGCCTTAAGCCACTAGGATTCATTGGAATGTGATGATTGATATGCAGAAGAGTCAACTTCAGAGGTTGCACTGATCTAGAAACTCATTTAAGATGAGATGGAGTGTTTGAGTTTGGAAGATGAGTTGAAATGATTGTTTTAGCAAGATTTTACATAAACTGTCATCCGGATCCCACGGTTCCTTCCTCAGAGGGATCCGTCTAGGCTAATCCTAGGGATCCGGCTTTCAACAGTTATGAAAGGGTGGAAATGATGTTTCTAAGATCTAAAACCTATATCATCTTGAGTGTTTCATTCCTCCTAAGTGTTTTAAATGAAGGGGTGCTTGAGTACTTGAAGGCAATGAATGATGTAGCTAATGATTGTTATTTATGGAAGGATTTGGAACTTTCAAGAGTACCAATGGATGAGCAAGGATGGCACTAAGGATTTATAGTGTTAATTGAAGGTAAATGATCCTAGAGATCAGGTTGTGTTTTAGGAAGATATCCTAGAAGCTTTGAGATGGGAAAACTAGATTTTGATCAATTTTGAGGCGAGGATGATTAATGATCAATTTTGCCATAATTGAAAGATCTCTAAGGCTAGATGGGAGAGATCAAGTAAAAAATGAAGTGTGAGTTTAAGAGCGGAAGAGTAATGGATTAAGGACAAAACGGTATATCTACAATCGTCTTAGAGTGTGATTTAGGTGAGTTATGTATGAGTAGAAAAGATTAACCTATCTTGATAAGGGCTTAATTTTGCCTTAAGACAATATGTTTAGCTTAGTGTGTGAGGTGTTCTAAGGATATGTTTGAAATATAATGCTTTGCAATTGCATTTTCTGTTTGCCGGATCCCACGGTTCCCTAAGAGTAGGGATCCGTCTAGTACACTCTTTGGGATCCGCCTATCTGCTCAGCAGGACCTTTATTAAAGATATCCAATGATCTTGACAATGCATTATATCTCAAGGATAGTCTAAAAAGAGTTCTAATGTTAAGATATCAAATGTAAAATGTTTTATTTCATGAAGAAAATTGGATTACATTGATAAAGCACGAGCACAAGAGATTTGATCCTATTTTGGAATACCATTAGTTTCCTTGAGTGTTTTCGCTAGGAGGATCATTATCTGATTGATGAGTGTTGGTGGAATCAAGAATGAAGAAAGTCTTCATGAGAGATATGTTTAGCGGTTCCATCATCTTGTTCACAAGTACGTATAACAGACTTTGAAATTAAGGATGGAAGTGCATAACATTATGATAGAGGCGTGTCAAGAACATTCCATAAGGGATGTTATTCTTGGAGCCTTGAAGATTTGCAATTCGCCTTGAGAATAAGTAGGCGAGATTGTATGGTTGTTGTGTTAGCAAACAGTACAACATGTGAGCACAACAAGCGGGAATAATTTCTCGATTTCCCCTAAGACTCGAAAAATTTTCACGTAGGATGAGTGCAAGAGGCTTGTACTCTTCTCGGATATCCCTTGTAAAGATAATGTTTGGATCGGAGTAATATGGTCGAGGTTTGCATATTATGCAATTTAAATCTTCAGGAGAGGGTATGTGTGAACAATATGGACTATTTTATTCACGAAAGTTGAAGAGAGAATCAAGAGACCAATCTTCAGTAAAGGCACATTGTCCATGATTTGGAATCTGGAGGATGTGAGCAAAATGCCCAAGGGTTAGAGTGAACTTTTGGTTTTTGATATAAAACCAAAGAGATAGAAAGCGATCCTCGTTACGAACGAGTTCGACTTGACGGAAGAATTCCATTATGAACCTTGGACATATCTTCTCGTTGATTTCAAGAAGGCATTCTAGTCCTATGGCTCGAAAGGAGGTATTGATACCTTCTTCGAATTGTAGAGGGGTGTCTACAATACATCCTTCGTGGAAGTGACGGTTTTCGAGATTATTGAACCCACGGACATGATTGCCAGGTGTGTTGGGTTCGAGAGAGATTTTCGGAGTGTAGACGCTAGTGAGTGAAAAATCAAACTCATATTCATGCGTCATAGTTGAACCTATAAAAATGATGAGTTAATAAAAAGAGATGTTTGTGGTCAACCTATGATAATCTAATGTTTTTACTAGATTTTTATTAACAATGGTATTTAACACTTTAACATACTCAAGGTTTTGACTTTCTAGTGGATTATTACATTTAGAAAGATATTGGTTTTTAATCTTGCATGAAGACTGTTTTCCAGTAGGACGGATCCCACGATTCTTTTACAAAAGGGATCCGGCTAGTATATCTTCCGGGATCCGTGGATCTGTAGTAACAGAAACAGATTTGATAAAAACATAGGTTTTACAAATTTTTTATACCACGAAATATGTTTTATCATACATTTTCTTTTAGCATGCATACATGACTTCTAATGTATCACGAAAGAATATAAAACATATAAATCAAAATAAGTGACACACATTATGATAAAAATAACCTAGATAAACTAGATTATTAATAATATTGCATTTCAATACTAAGGATGATCCAAAGGATTAGGCATATTATCCCAATGTAGATTAACAACACAAAGTAAATGTCTCCATATGTGAACTTCATCATAGGGAACACAAGTGCGATGAGTATTAGGGCGATGAGCACGAGTACGATGTAAACCATGTTGAAGATGGATCTTCTTGTTTTCGGTTGAGATGAAAATGAGGAGGAAGATGAAGTTTTTGAATAAGAGAAAATTTTGAAATTGGAGGATTTGAAAAAGTGAGGGTTTGGTAGAGTCGTCGACGGTGGGGTTATTTATAGGGAAGGAGGAATTTTTGAAATTCGTGTTTTGTTTTATTATTGGATTTAAAAGAGACAAAACATAAGTTTTATATACCATGACTTTAGACGAGAAGTAAAACACGTATGTGAGAAAAAAGGCTTCCTAATGAAGCTTCATGTAAACTATGTACAAGTACATAAGATAATCATATAAATACCTAAATAGGTATACTTAATTATCAAGAAAAGTAAAAGGAAAATCATACCTCTAGCGCACTTAGGAATGTCTTTACAAATGACACAGCAAATGTCACTTTAGACGATTCCCGCTCCTTTGCGTTTGAGATACCTTCTTAAGGAAGGTATTCTTGTTACCAAGCGATTCCTAAAGCTTGGTGGGTATGAGCTTTGACTAATCAACATGACAAAGAAGATTAGTACAATTAAATGAAAGAGTAAAAAAATGTTGTTATCAACTCAACATCCAAACATATAGTTTTGAAAGACATGGTGTTTACTTTTATGAAAAGCCTTCTTTGTAGTTTTAAATTAACTATGGATCGTATCAAGTTTTTAAAGTACAATATACTTCAAGAAACTTGGTAACGAAGCTCTGATACCAATTGTGGAAAACTAGAAGGGGGGGGGTTGAATAGTTTTGCAAATTAAAACTTCCTTTTAATATATTTAGATTGACTTATGACAATATATTTGGATGTGTGTTGGATGTTGATAAACAAGCATATAAAGGTAAGTAATGAAAAGATAAGAGTAAGAAGCACAAAACCACAACACGAGTATTTATAGTGGTTCGGCTACAAGGACACCTTCCTTGCCCTACTCCACTCCCCGACTCACCTACTCGAGAGTTACTAATCACTACACCAATCTCCTTATGGCGGAGAAGCCTTCACAACGTCGCTTTACCCTTTTTCCTGCTAGGCTAACCACCGGGTTCTTTCCCTCCAAGGTGAACCACACCTACACAACGTCGCCTACCCTTTATAAGGTACTAGGCTAAGTACCTAGTTCTTTCACTCCAAGGTGAACTACACCTTCACAACATCGCCTACCCTTTATTTGGTACTAGGCTAAGCACCTAGTTCTTTCACTCCAAGGTGAACTACACCTTCACAACGTCGCCTACCCTTTATTAGGTACTAGGCTAAGCACCTAGTTCCATTGCAATGGAGGAACTACTACCACACTACACCAACGACTAATCCCAAAGGAGATCTACTCCTTTACAACATTATCAAGGATATCAATATCCTTGGATCTAATACTAGTCTATCTTGTACATCGAAACACACCATATCGAATGTACATCTAAGGCACCTTTCACTAATGCCTTTGACTAGATCTACAAGACACCTTTCACTAATGTCTTGTGTCTTCACTTCTAAGCACCTTTCACTAATGCTTCTTTGTCTTGACTTCTAAGAACCTTTCACTAATGCTTCTTTGTTTTGACTTCTAAGAACCTACCACAAGTGCTTGTGTTATAGATGATAGATACCCTTCACTAATATCTTTGTCTTAACACTTGAGACATCTTTCACTAATGTCTTCAACACTACACCTCTTTGAGGAAAGAAAGAAATCATCAACAAGAAGACTTCAGTAGCCTTGATGATGAGGAAGCATGGCAACTCATGGACTTGAGCTTGCTTGACTTCAAAGGTGGTGATCTTGCCTTTAAGAGGAACCTAAAAGATCACACAAAAACAAAACTACAAACATAGATCTCTTGGATCTAAGGTTAGTGAGATTTAACTCAGGGGGGAAAGTGTGTTAGAAAGAGATGATAAATAATGAAGAAATGACTCACTATTTATAGAGGAAAAATCCTATTGTTCCCCGAATCCCATGGATCCCTTCCACTTGGGATCCGGCTAGCACAAAGCTAGGGATCCGTAAAACGCTCCTCTTTACCCATGGGTATTTTGGTTATGGGTCATGGGTCATGGGTTGAACCATGGATCTTTGGCTAGATACAATGTATCTTTGAGTGCAACGCACTTAGTTACTTGGGTATGGGTTGATCCATGGGTTATGGGTATTATCCATATGTGATATAAGCATGATGTCATGCAATGGGTTATGGGTCAAGATCCATGGGTTATGGGCTTTGGGTTGTACCCAACTACATTCAATGTATTTGCCCAATGGGTTGTGATACTTAAGTTTCTAACCATTTATATTACCCAATATACTACATACTAGTTATGTGTATATTTTATCCAAATATGTAAACACCAGTTGTTGTACATATGTATTACTAAATCATAAAATCACTTATACTTGTTTTAGTGTTTTATGTGAAAATGTGAATATGTTAGAAACTATTAGTTTAAACCATTTACGTATTTTATTTGTTTCGTTAATATGATTTTACGTTTGTTATCGACAAAACATTAGAAGATCGTAAAATATAAATAAACGTTTTTACGGCTTATTTGTATTAACACATTCGATATGGTTCATCGATGTAGAAGATAGATTAGTTTGGGTCAAAGGATATCAGTTGATGTTGTAATAAGGAGTATGTCTCCTTTGGGATAGGTGTTGTGTAGTGTTGGGTAGTAGTTCCTCCTTTGTAATAGAACTCGGTGTCTAGCCTTGTAACGGATAAAGTGTAGGCGACGTTGTGATAGGTTTGGTTCTACCTCGTGGAAGAACCCGCATTCTAGCCTTGTACCGGATAAAGAGTAGGTGACGTTGTGAAGGCTTCTCCGCCACAAGGAGTTTGTGTTTTGTAGTGATTACGAACTCTCGAGTAGGTGACTCGAGGAGCGGATTAGGGCAAAGAAGGTGTCCTTGTAGCCGAACCACTATAAATACTTGCGTTATGGTTTTGTGCTTCTTACTCTTTATCTTTGCTTTACTTATTTATATGCTTATCTATCAATATCCAACACACACATTTAAATAGATTGACATAAATCGATCTAAATAGTTTAAAACGAAGTTTTAATCGGTAAAACTATTCAACCCCCTTCTAGTTTTTTGTCACACCCCCAATTTACCTGTTTTGCAGCGGAATGGAATTCCTGGGGATTGACTGTCATAGCATCACAGTTACAGATATATTGAACGACCAAAAGTGTCGTTTGGAAAATACATCGTTTGATTTAATAAAATAATCAGAGTTTACAAAGTAGGTCCCAAATGAAAATCAACTTGTGCGGAAATAAGTTTGTTACAATTCAAACGATGTTTTAAAGTAAGTAAAACCCAAGTGAGACGCGTCGTCATTCGCGACTCCATGATGTGTCCAAATGCATGCTATGAAGTAAATGCCTTAGAAACCTGAGATAAAAACATGCTAAAGTGTCAACACAAAGGTTGAGTGAGTTCATAGAGTTTTGAGTTGAAATGTAAAGCCTTTAAAAATCGTTTATGTAGCAAAGGCATTGTAAATCCACTCCGTTCCAAGTCCCGCCCATACAAAACTTGCAACCTGTGTGTTCAAAACCCACTGCCAGAATATGCATAGTTTATGTTCAAACAGAAATCGTCAAATGAATACACAAAATAGTGCATGACTCAAGTAATCGAAATCGTATGCAGCAAAGGCATGTAAATCCACTCAGTTCCAAGTTCCGCCCATACAAAACTTGCAACCTGTGTGTTCACAACCCATTGCCGAAATGTATATATAGTTTATATTCAACCACACACCGTCAAATGAATTCACAATAGTACCTAACTCGACGTAAAACCATAGGTTTAATTAAAAGGTTGAACACAATCATCGTAGTGTGAGTTAAATTGTTTCACACTCATCGTTTAAAAACAACATCGTATTTATTTCACTAAGTTCATGACACCAAAGCGTAAACATCGCACCAATAAAATTGGTAATCATCGTTTCATCGCCGCCCTAATAGGTAATTTGCCAAATTACCTTACTGGTTCAAATATAGTGCGCTCGATTTCCCCTAAATGGGTCAATAGGAGTGGGAGTGTTAATTCCAATAGGCCTATTCACTATACTCGCGCTCACCCTCAAGTGACTAATGGTTCATGATGTAGGGACTTCGAACATGGCAAATACTTAGTGACAATAAAACATCGGATATAGCATACAGTTTAAAGCATTTGTGTTCGATTAAAAATGTAGCATGTATCTCCCCAAGAGTTTGTAAAACAGTTAAAAGAGTAAAAGTGGGGCTATGAACTCACGGTAATCCTTAAATGTTTAAAGTAACTATGAAAGTAAATGAAAATAGTTTGAGCATGTATCTCCCCCAAAACAGTTATGAAAACAAGTAAAAAGTGGGGCTATGAAAAACTCACCTGTTGCAATGATTACGATGACAAAAGTGGATACACTGAAATATAGCGTGAATCTCGAAAAATGACCTATTATGAATGATATGATATGTAATGAGTTGCAATGTAATGTTATGCATGCATTTCGTAGGTTATTTATACCATTTACGAGTTTTGAAAAAATAGTACTTGTCGTTAGAAAATACTCGTTTGACGTCTTGACCCTTCAAAAATGACCTTACAAGTTTTTACGTCAAAATGTCATCCTACAATGGTTTTATAATGATTATGGTGAAATTTTCACTTTTCGTCGCAAAACAATGTCGTCGGAATATTTATAAAAGTAACAAAAATGGCTTCGAAAAACTAGTCGTAAAATGGTGTACGTCGATCGTTAGAAAACGAACTCGACTGTTTTGGAAAGTTTGTATCGATATCTAGAAGTTTCAGTTCAGGGGTTTTGTCCAAAAGGTCTCGAACATAAAGATAATAAGGTTTAAGATGGTGGTTTTGGCTAATTGTGTGCAGAAAATTAGTTACGGCAAGTTTATGAAAAAGTGCATATCTTTGTCGATTCAAATCCGTTTTCTTACGTTTATACGTCCTTAGCTTCGTATCGAAGTAAACTAATATATTTTGAGAAGTCGAAATAATTTGTGAAGCTTAAGGCTCATTTTTGACCCGAACAAACTAAAAACATGTTGCTGAAATTCTGAAAATATATATTTCGTCGTCAAACTTAAAAAATTCACCACGGCTTCGTTATAGTCCGTTTTTATCCGTTCAAGCGGCCACGGATTCGTTTTAAAGTATATTTTCTAAAAATCAAGGCCAAAGTTTAGTACCAACTGTAGGTTTTTCCAGAAATTCGGAACAAGGACAGAACCTATTTATATAGTTATCGAAAATAGTTTTTCTCGGACAAAAACTATTCTAATCCCTTCAAATCAACTCCAAAACTAATCTAATCCTACCATACACTTCTTAGGGTGTCATGGGGTTCCTAATCACCATCAAGACCAACCAATACCAAGGGGATAATTATAGGATGACCATATATATATATATACTCTAAAATCATGAAAAAAAAAATGGTATAAATCACATATCATGCATACTTGCTCCAAAAATGAAAAGAAACATATGAAATGATAAGGAAACATGAAAATGAAAGAAATATGCTTACAAATGAATATGATGAGGTGCTAGTAACAAGGTTAAACCTAAACACTCTTGTGTTATTTTCAAAACCTTATAAAGAGTATTATCAGATTGTAAATAACTGAACTTGAGAAAAAAGTTATGATCCCTTGGAGAACTCTACTATGGCCGGTTCTAGATGAATGAACAAGAGAGGAAAAAAGCTTTAAACACAAGATGATTATTGTGAAGTGAATGGGTGGTTGAAATTTAGTACATGGAGTATAGAATATTTATCACAAGACTTATTGTACCAAACCCATAAATGCATCATCCCCCCCCTATAACGGTTTTGGGGGGATATTGTTCCTCAAAGATATTATTTTTTTTTTAAAATGTGTATATATATATACTTGTGTAATATTTGTTAAAAGGTGTAAGAAAATGTAAGTAAATTGTAGATAATTGTGACTTTTTGGTACAAGTAAGTTTTAATAGATCAAAATAGAATGTAATGAGATAATAAAAATTGTAAAAATAATTTCCTTGTGAAATTGAGTTGATTATAATAATTGTCATGTAGTTTTTAAGAAAAGTGTCGTAATAATATAACTTTACGATTTAGTACCAAATAAATTTTGAAAAATAGGAAAACTAAAAATATAGTTTTATAAACTAAATGTAAGTTAAAAAATACATAGGGATCATTTTTGAAAAGTACGGATTAAATATTTAAAATAATAACTCACGCGATAACATTTATTTAATATAAAAATAACGCGTAAAAAGTGAGATGAAAGGTCATGAAGAATTATCATGATGCAAATGATGTCAAGAAATGTAGACTAATCTTAGTCCATAGAAAATGTGGTGTGATGTATGATCATGAATTTGCCGCTAAACCTTTAAGGTTACGCGAATTTGGAACAAGTAAACCAAGTTTATGGTAAATGTTGAAATATGAAGCTAAATCGTTTTAGAGGAAATGACTGAAAGTACGGGTTGTCACATTCGCCCATCAAAAAGGAATCAGTTCCCTGAAAATTCAATCCGTTGTAGGTCTAAGGGGTTTAGGGTTTGATGTGTGGCAAACTTTCCCATTCCGGCAAAATCCTCCAAAAGACTTTTTTTTTTTTTTGGTAACCGATTTTTGCTAATCCAACAACTCATTCAAACAAGAGCGTCATACGATTAGGCTAAATCGGTTTAGGTAACAACTTGTTTCTAGCTCGATCTTTGCAACTCATCAACCAAGAACTTCACGCGGATCAAAACTGGAAACAAGTGGTTTGAAGAAAATCTTTTGAAAATTTGGCTCGATTACGGATTTGCTTACACATATAAAGCTACTACTCGCTTCATTGCATGATTCTTCCTGAATTAGACATAGGTGATCAGGCTATGTATAATTACGGAGAAAACTATGCAATGCGGACTAATCGACTCATATGATGTTTGGTGTTGAGTCAAAATGATGTTAAAATTGTGCTAGGAAATGACAGGGCATTCTCCATGTCAAAGTGATGTGAGTATGATGGGATGAGTATTTGAAGGCATCAATGTACAATGATTTGAAATGAAAGTAAATAATCAAAAAAAAATGTACATTATAAATCCATGCAAAGTGAACATGCACTTATGATGAAATGATGAGATGCTATGATGATGTAGTTATAGTCTTGGGTCAATGATGCAAAACTAGTTCTCTATAAACCGAAGCTTGATGCCAATCTGTCACACCCCGAATTTACCTGTTTTGCAGCGGAATGGAATTCCTGGGGATTGACTGTATTAGCATCACAGTTAAAGATATATTGAACGCCCTAAGTGTCGTTTGGAAAATTAAATGTTGATTTAATAAAATAATCAGAGTTACACGTAGGGTCCCAATGAAAATCAACTTGTGCGGAAATAAGTTTGTTACAATTCAAAGCGATGTTTTTAAGGAAGTAAAAAAACCAAGTGAAGACGCGTCGTCATTAGCGACTCCATGATGTGTCCAACTGCATGCTATGAAGTAAAATGCCTTAGAAAACTGAGATAAAAACATGCTAAAGTGTCAAAACAAAAGGTTGAGTGAGTTCATAGAGTTTTGAGTTGAAATGTAAAGCCTTTAAAAATCGTTTATGTAGCAAAGGCATTGTAAATCCACTCAGTTCCAAGTCCCGCCCATACAAACTTGCAACCTGTGTGTTCACAACCACTGCCAGAATATGCATAGTTATGTTCAAATAGGAAATCCGTCAAATGAATTCACAAAATAGTGCATGACTCAATGTATCGAAATCGTTTATGCAGCAAAGGCATTGTAAAATCCACTCAGTTCAAGTCCCAGCCCATACAAAACTGGCAACCTGTGTGTTCACAACCCATTGGCCGAAATATATATAGTTTATATTCAACCAACACCAAGTCAAATGAATTCACATAGTACCTAACTCGACGTAAAACCATAGGTGTTTAAGAATCGTTTGAACACAATCATTCGTAGTGTGAGTTAAATTGTTTCACACTCATCGTTTTAAAAACAACATGTATTTATTTCACTAAGTTCATGACACCAAAGCGTAAACATCGCACAATAAAAATGGTGGTAATCATCGTTCAATAGCAGCCCTAATAGGTAATTTGCCAAATTACCTTACTGGTTCAAATATAGTGCGCTCGATTTCCCCTAACTGGGTCAATACGAGCGGGAGTGTTAATTCCAATAGGCCTACACTATATCGCCGTCACACGCAAGGAAAATTGGTTCATGATGTAGGGACTTCGAACATGGCAAAATACTTAGTGACAATAAAACATCGGATATAGGACATTCAAAGCATTTGTGTTCGATTAAAAATGTAGCATGTATCTCCCCAAGGTTTGTAAACAGTTTAAAAGAGTAAAAGTGGGGCTATGAACTCACGGTTAATCCTTAAATGTTGAAAGTAACTATGAAAGTAAATGAAAATAGTTTGAGCATGTATCTCCCCCAAAACAGTTATGAAAACAATTAAAAGTGGGGCTATGAAAACTCACCTGTTGCAATGATCACGATGACAAAAGTGGATACACTGAAATATAGCGTGAATCTCGAAAATGACCTAATATGAATGATATGATATGTAATGAGTTGCAATGTAATGTTATGCATGCATTTCGTATGTTATTTTTACCATTTACGAGTTTTGAAAAATATTACTTGTCGTCGAAAAAAATACTCGTTTGACGTCTTGACCCTTCAAAAAAAGATTTACAAGGTTTTACGTCAAAAATGTCATCCTTACAATGGTTTATAATGATTTTATGGTGAAATTTTCACTTTTGTACGCCACAACACAAATGTCGTCGGATATTTATAAAGTAACAAAAAATGCTTCGAAAACTAGTCGTAAAATGGTGTACGTCGATCGTTAGAAAACGAACTCGACTGTTTTGGAAAGTTTGTATCGATGTCTAAAAGTTTCAGTTGAGGTTTTAGTCCAAAAGGTCTCGAACATAAAGATAATAAGGGTTAAAGATGGTGGTTTTGGCTAATTGTGTGCAGAAAATTAGTTACGGCAAATTTATGAAAAAGTGCATATCTTGGCGTGTCCAATCCGTTTTCTAGTTTTATCGTCCTTCGACTGCGTACGAAGTAAACTAATATATTTTTGAGAAGGCGAAATAATTTGTGAAGCTTAAGGCTCATTTTTGACCCGAACAAACTAAAAATATGTTGCTGAAATTTCTGAAAATAATATATTTCGTCGTCAAACTTTAAAAATTCACCACGGCTTGTTATAAGTCGTTTTATCCGTTCAAGCGCCCACGGATTCGTTTTAAAGTATATTTTCTAAATATCAAGGCCAAAGTTTCTTACCAACTGTCGGTTTTACAGAATTCGAAACAAGGACAGAACCTATTTATATAGTTATCGAAAATAGTTTTTCTCGGACAAAACCTATTCTAATCCCTTTAAATCAACTCCAAAGTAATCTAATCTACCATACACCTTCTTAGGGTGTCATGGGTTCCTAATCACCATCAAGACCAACCAATACCAAGGGGATAATTATAGGATGACCATATGTATATATATATACACTCTAAAATCATGAAATAAATGGTATAAATCACATATCATGCATACTGCTCCAAAAATGGAAAAAAGAACACATATGAAATGATAAGGAAACATGAAAATGAAAGAAATATGCTTACAAATGAATATGATGAGGTGCAAGTAACAAGGTTAAACCTAAACACTCTTGGTTGTTATTTCACCTTATAAAGAGTATTATCTAGATTGTAAATAGCTTGAACTTGAAAAAATGTTATGATCCCTGGAGAACTCTACTATGGCGGTTCTAGATGAATGAACAAAGAGAGGAAAAGCTTTTAACACAAGATGAATTATTGTGAGTGAATGAGTGTGTTTGAAATTTTAGTACATGGAGTATAGATATATATTATCACAAGACTTATTGTACCAAACCCATAAATGCATTCATCCCCCCCCCCTATAACACGGTTTGGGGGGATATTGTTCCTCAAAGATATTTTTTTTTTGACAAATGTGTATATATATATACTTGTGTAATATTTGTTAAAAGGTGTAAGAAAATGTAAGTAAATTGTAGATAATTGTGAATTTTTGGTACAGTAAGTTTTAATAGATCAAAATAGAATGTAATAAGATAATAAAAATGGTAAAATACATTCCTTGTGAAATTGAGTGATATAATAATTGTCATGTAGTTTTTAAGAAAAAGTGTCGTAATAATATAACTTTAACGATTTATGTACCAAATAAATTTGAAACACTAGGAAAACTAAAAATATAGTTTATATAAACTAAATGTAAGTTTAAAAATACATCGGGATCTTTTGAAAGTAAAGCAGTTAAATATTTAAAATAATAACTCACGCGATAACATTTATTTAATATAAAAATTACGCGTTAAAAGTGAGATGAAAGGTCATGAATGAATTATCATGATGCAAATGATGTCAATGAAATGTAGACTAATCTTGGTCCATATGAAATGTTCGGATGTTATGATGAATGAATGCGCAACCTTTAAGGTTTACGTGAATTTGGAACAAGTAAACAAAGTTTACGATAAATGTTGAAATAGTGAAGATAAATCGTTCGAGAAAGACCGAAAGTATGGGTTGTACATTTTTCACACAAGTATTAAGTAGCGCTGAAAAAAACCGCAGCTTGTTGTTGTGCAAGTTGTTGTACCGTGTCGACTTGCCCTCTAAGCAGCAGTAGTATAGTGTTTTCGTCGATGATCATAACTCAAAAACATATTTTTTTTTTCTGATAAACACTACGCGTGAACGGTACCCGATGAACATTTTTTCTTTTCTTTTTCTTTTTCTTTTTTTTGGGAACCCTAACTGGTAGCCTAATAAGGATTTAAAACGTACACTTTTAAGGGGTCATTTAAGCCCTTAATTACCCACTTTTATATCCGTTACTACTTAATTTCATTCCATTTCATTTTTTAGGTCTCTTGAAGGCAAAATGCTGGAATGATGCTTATTTGGACGAAAAGGAGTGAATATTTGAAGAAAATGGCTAAAGTCAAGATCAAGACACTCAAGCTGCTGGAGATGCACTTGATTCCGTCGCTATATTTGTGACGACTCAGGAGTGAAATTGCTATTTTACACCTGACGGCGTCAGGCTTTGAAGATTAGGGCGCCACGAAGACTTTTCTCCTCAAACGGCCTAGATCCAGATTCGATCTGCCAGCTGAAGTAAGGCTAATCACATTGCTGAACCACAACGTGACGCCGTCGTATAAGTTGACTAAACCTTAATGGTAGGCGATCTCGATCAAGCACAATTAAAAGGTGACGCGGTCAGCAGCTTGTAACCTATATATATAATTCGAATTTTCAGACTTTGAGAGAGGTAGACTTGTGGAGAAAAAACCTAAAACGATTTTAGTCCGTCTTGGATAGTATTTTAGGGTTCTAATACCCTATTTTACATCGAGATAAGTTATTTATTTCCTTGATTTCATTATGTCTTCGGATTGAATGTGTATGCTTGCATGTTTAACATGTCCAGCTAATTTACTTGTGTGTTTGCTTAGATCTATGAAACCTAGTTATTAATAATTGATTGGTTGTCTCTTATCTTAATTGTAATTGGCTTAGGAGTGCTTAAAGCCATTGTTGTGTTTTTAATGCTTAATTAATCTTTGTGAACATTAGTTTATAATTTCTAGTGGAATTGTAGGCTAAAAAACCAAAGATAACCTTAGGGCCCGTTTGGTTTGTAGATGGGTTTTGGTTTTGGATTTGGATTTGGATTTATATTTGGATTAGGATTTGGATTTTGATTTGATGTAGGAGAGAGAAATGTATTATAAAAATATAAAAAGTTAAAAATATATATATAATAAAACAATCTTGTGGCTAAGAATATTCAAAAATTAGCAAAGTTGTCTAAAAATTCAAATCCCACTAGGTTGGGTGGGGCTGGAAATTTGGCATGATCCCCTCGTGTGACTCCCATGCAAAGTAACCAAACAATTGTTTTTGCATAGCTTTGAGTCTAAACCGGTTGAAACCATCATACCAAAGATACCCTTAGTGTTAAGTTTATGAATCCAAGAGATTTCGTAGTCATTAACCTTAGGTAGCTTCAAAGAGTTAAGGATAAAATCACACCCTACGACCTTAGAAAACACAGCGCGTTAAGAATAAGGACGTGACAATTCAACCATCAATAAAAGATAACTAGGGAGTAATAGTATCTAGGTAGACACATTTTTAATCATCATACGAGCACACATCAAAAGACTTAGACTACCCATTAGTTAGATAATTAGAATAGTAGAGTAATCGGTAGAAGTACCACCCCCCAAATCCAAACCCCGAGATCGTACCTTTTATTTTCTAAAAAATATAAAAAAAGATAAAAAATAATCTTTCTCAACCCCAACCTTAGCGTAGTAATTTCTCACTAGCATTCTTATTCCCTTAGAGAACGATATCAATCCCCGCGGCTTACCCTAATACTACACTACAACGATTAGGTTCACTGCCTAGGTGGTTGAAAAACTTGCTCGAAGAAAAGGAATTTCCTTTGACCCCGAACGCGCGTTCTACGAGTATCATAGCCCTATCAACAAGGACTCTCAATTAAAGCACCAATTGATACGACCCGTTAAGGTTGTATCAAGATAGGGCACTACTTCAAGCGGGCGTGGGCTCCTTAAGAAAAAAGATTGTAGAACTAGAATATATTATTGTCTTTAAATTTATATGATTACATTGATTGCAATTGCTTAAATAGACATGACGAAACCCTAGATACCTTAAACCCATAAACCGGGATTGGGCCAAACACTTATTCCTGATAAACATACACACAAATCCTAAAACGAACCAAACATAAAACATAAAACACATGATAGATATCCTAGCCCAGGACGAAGTCCCAAGCGTATCAGGATGACATTTAACCAAAAATGGTTGTTAAGAAAGAAGAAAATATTGTTGCTAAAACCGAAGATCTAGGAGACTGCTTCTTTAATTCCTATGGCCAGGCCCACTCGACTTTGATGTGGCATTACCTCCATTTGGTCCCAAGAGTTCAAGTGAGGCGCGTAATGAAATTTGTGAAACCTTAACGTAGTGTTTGGTATGTAGTAATCAAAGTCGTAATGGAAAAGATTATTACGATGTAATGAATAAATGTTGTTTGTTTACATTTATAGAATGTAATGATTCATTACAAATAATAACCCATTACACCAAAATCATTCCTTAACGTAGTGTTTGGTATATCGTAATTAAAGCCGTAATGGAAAAGATTATTACAATGTAATGAATAAATGTTGTTTGTTTACATTTAAAAAATGTAATGATTCATTACAAGTAATAACCAATTACATCAAAACCATTCCTTAGGGTTCCCTACTTTTTTTTTTCATTACATCTTGTAATGTAATCAAAATTACATAAAACTTCATCATTAATTAACCCCATTAAATAAATTTTCTATCATTAATGGGTATTTTAGTCTTTTTATTATCGATTCCAATACGTCTTATCATACAAACCAAACATTATTAATAACTATAATGAATCATTACATTACACTCTTCATTCCATTACATCGTTTATTGCATTCAGTTGACATTTCATTCCGTCCTACCAAACGAACTCTAAGGGTCCCCTACTTTTTTTCATTACATTTTGTAATGAAATCAAAATTACATAAACTCCATCATTATTAGCCACATTAAATAAATTTTCTATCATTAATGAGTATTTTAGTTTTTTTATTATCAATTCCATTACATCTTATCATACCAACCAAACATGATTAATAACTACAATGAATTATTACATTACATTCTTCATTCCATTACATCGTTTATTTAATTCAGCTAATATTTCATTATGTCCTACCAAACGAACACTAAGACTCTATTCTTTTTGGCAGGCTATATTATTTTTATTTATATTATAAAAAATGATACAATCTTAAAAATATATTATTTAATTAATATACACTTTTAATGACAATTGTCGTCGCTACAACTGTCGGTCCCTTGGTCAACCCTGTAACCAAAACTTTCGTAAAAAGCCACAAGCAAAGTTTTTTTTTTTTTTTTTTTCGTTTTGTGACTATTAACAGCGTGACGACACGTGTCGCCGTTAAAAGATGCCATCGTCAAAAGTTGAAATTGTTGTAGCGTAAATGCATTCAACTCGGAATCCAATAACTTATTCTCACTCGGGACTCCGACTAACATGGCGTATTTCTTTGTCATAGATGCATCCGTTTTAATCTACGACTCACATAGGTTCTAATCATAGATGCATTCGTTGTACAATCACTGAGCATAAAGAAACTTATGCACGTTGGTGTATTAGGCTCATATCGACTTTTTTTTAAGTGCTTTAAGAGACATGTTTTGGTATATAACAGATTGGCCATAAAACGTTTTGAAATATTAGTATCGAATGTATCGGTTAGAATCATGACTCCTCTTGCTACTCTTCTTTTTGAACGTGCGAAACATTGTTAACTCAAAGCCTTATTTACACATATTAAAATTGCTTTCTCATAGTAGTCAAGAATATTTTGTTACAAGTTTTTGACAAAAACGCTAAGGGTAAAAGCAATAAAATAGTCACGTACTTTTATAAATATATTGATTTGAAGTATTTACTATTTTATTAACAGATACACCAACGTACTTTTAAATTTTGTTCCGACTTGAAACACATTATATACCCTCAGTCATCATATGGCAACGTTAATCCATGTAGTCAACGAACGTTTGCAAAATTGGTCCTCTATACTAATGGTCGTTTTTAATTAACTAAAAATTTGGTTCTTACGTTTTCTTATGGCCTTGTCCGTTTTTATACGTATTCATCCATTTTTACATGTTTTCATCCGTTAATATACGTTTTCGCCCGTTTCATTACGTTCTCATACGTTTTATACGTTTCTGTTCGTTTTTGTACGTTTTCATCCGTTTTCGTTCGTTTTCGTCCGTTTTTATACATTTTTCTTACGTTTTCATAAGGTTTTATCCGTTTTTATATGCTTTATACGTTTTATTACATTGTTGTACATTTGTTTCCATTTTTCTTACGTTCTTATCCGTTTTTTTACGTTTTTGTCCGGTTTTACACATTTTTGTCTGTTTTTCATAGGTTTTCATACGATTTTATCCTTTTTTATCTGTCTTTATACTTTTTTGTTCGTAATTATACGTTTCCGTCCGCTTTTATACATTTTCGCCTGTTTTCTTACATTTTTCATACGTTTTGTCCATTTATATACATTTTCGTCCGTTTTTTGTACATTTTCGTCTATTGTTACATGTTATCATCCGTTTTTATACATTTTCTTATGTTTCACCTGTTTTCTTACGTTTTAATACGTTTTGTCCATTTTCATACGTTTTCCTCCGTTTTTATACGTTTCTTTTGTTTTTATACATCTTCATCCATTTTTATACGTTTTCGTCCGGTTTTATACGTTTTCGCCCGTTTTCTTATGTTTTCATCCATTTTATTATGTTTTCACACGTCTTTTCCGTTTCTACACGTTTTTTGTCCGGATAAGAACGTATAAAACGGATTAAAATGTAAGAAAAAAAGAAAAGCGGATGAAAACGTATAAAAATGGACGAAACTTATTAAAACGTATCAAAGCATATTAAAAGGGGTAAAAACGTAAGAAATACTTATATAAACGGAAGAAAACGTATAAAAATGGATGAAATTTATAAAAACGGATGAAAACGTATAAAAACATATAAAACGGGTAAAAACATATGAAAACGTCAGAAAAACGTATAAAAACGAACGAAAACATATAAAAACGGATGAAAACGTGTAAAAATTGACAAAAACGTAATACAACAGGCGCTAACGTAGAAAAACGGACGAAGACATAAAAACGGCCAATAACGTATGAAAACGTATAAAAACAGATAAAAGTGTATGAAAACGTATAAAAACGGACGAAAACTTATAAAAACGGATGAAAATGTATAAAAACGTAATAAAAACGTATAAGAACGGACAAAAACGTATAATAACGGACGAAAACGTATGAAAGCGTATAAAATCAGATAAAAACGGATAAAAATGTATAAAAACGTAGGAAATGTATAAAGCGGACGAAAACCTGTAACAACGAACGAAAACATATAAAACGGAAGAAAATATATAAAAACGGATGAAAACGTATTAAAACGGACGAAAACGTACAAAAACAAACGAAAACGTAATAAAACGGGCGAAAATGTATAAAAACAGAAGAATAAGTATAAAAACGGACTAAAACGTATGAAAACATAAGAAAACCAAATTTTTATTTAATTAAAAACAACCATTAGTATAAAGAACTAACTTTTTGCAAATGTTCGTTGATTAAATGGACTAACGTTGTCACATGATCACTAACGGTATATAATATGTTTCAAGTCGTAACAAAATTTGAAAGTACGTGAATGTATTTATTAATAAAAAAAATAAGTGTTTCAAGTCGGTACATTTTTTAAAGTATTTGGTTATTTTATTGCTTTTACCCGAAGGCATAATATAAAGTTGGATTATACTATCGGCTAGAAAGTGTTAGTTGGATTATACTATTTTTTAATTTTATTTTTAAAACGAGATCATCTATCTAATAATATATCTCACAAATACTTCCGGCGAAGATTGAACTCACAATTTTTTTCACACTTAACGAGTTTTATTTCTAGTTGAAGGGTCAAAAGATTCAAATGGTACTTTTTATTTATAATAAATCCAAATGTGTTGGAACGTATCTAGTAAGTTATTACTTATTAGAATTCAACAATGGAAAATAAGATGGTCGTTATTCTTGAGTCAAAGTGATTTAGCCTTTCTTTTGTCCATTTAATTTGAACCTCATAACTCGTACTTTCTTCTTAATTTATATGGGCTCACCAAACTTATATAAACACAGAGTTTCAACTATCTAATTCAAAAAAATGGAAGGAATTAACAAGAACATCGTGTGTGACTTCTACAAGGCATTGGCTGCCCGTGACACTGAAATGGTGCACCATCTCCTAGCTCAAGATATCGATTGGTGGTTTCACGGCCCACCCGCTCATAAATACAACCTTATGCAACTCCTCACCGGTAGATGTGTTTTTAATGAGATCGACTCTTATGAGCCTCATGTTGTTGTGAGCATTGGGTCGATAGTGGTGGCGGAGGGATACCATATTCATGAGAACCGGAAAACTTATTGGGTCCATGTTTGGACTGTGGAGAATGGGAAGATTATAACAGAAGTGAGGGAGTATCTTGATACTTCTGTTACAGTAAAACTTATTAGAAAATCTAGTAATGTTTGTTTGGCTTCTCCACGGTCTCCTAAATGCAAGAACATGTGGGAAAGCAAACTTGCTGATAATGCTTCAGTGCCTAGTCTTCTTCTAGTTGTTTGAGTTTATTAGATTATACAAGATGAAGATGACCAATCATGTAATCTTGTCTATGTCATTTTTACATGCGTTATATAACTTAAACTTATCAAAGGTTGTTTGATTATTAATGAGTTTGACTAAAATTGGTTATCACTAGCTAGTATAGTAGTCAAACTTGTGACAAACTTTAGCACGCAAAAAACATCTGTTAGTGATGTCCTAATATAATGGTTTGGCTATGCATATTTTGATCACAAGATTTCATTATTAAAAGATTTGTCTATGAGTAATCGACATAACACACTTCAAGTTGCTGTACAGTAAGCTATTTTGCACTAATTTAATGGACTAGTTGGCAAAAGATATTTGATAAAGCTAAAATTTACAAAATATTATCATGTAATGCAGCAAGTTCTTTACCTTGATTATTTAATGGACTAGTGCATATCAACTAATACGTTTTTCTATTTATATAAAGAAAAATCATGTGTGCAACAAAGGGTTATCTTATACTAATTTATAAACAGTGTTACATTTAACCTTTAACTTCGTAAATAAACACTAGCCCCTTGCTTTTGTTACCTGCATTTAAAAGCCCTTTAGATCGCCGAATCCTTGCGAATGTACTTAAACTTAACAAAATGGCTGTTCAAGTTTGCTTTCAAGTTTGAAAGCCATTCGCAATGCGTCTCCTTGTAACCAAATAATGATACACAAACATAAACATCCCCGTATTTAATTCAACTAGCTAGCAAACTACTCGCCCAAATCGGCAACAATGAATGATATGTTGGCAGTTTTTAATGATCACCTTATAATCTTTCGAAAAAACGATGAAAGTTTAAAGATTAAACACTAGTTAAACAATTAATTAATTTGAGAAAATACGATCAATATGTTCAAATGTTAGTTGGAGGTTGCTTTTTCTATGGATGAAGTTAGACAAGCCGTGTAGAATTGTTGTGGGTAAAAAAAACCACGCTAGACGGGCTGAATTTCAAATATATTAAGTGTTGGCCCAATTTTACGGATCTTTAATCAAGATATACCAAAATATGAAATAATCTCTATTTTCTATAAATCTGTCAATAATGTAATCGTTACATGTTCTACTCTATTTATACAAAATGAAACGGTACATAGTGAACCGTTGTGATGGTTCAAGATATGGCAGTTATGTTTGTAACTGTCATATAACCGTTTTGTAACTGCTATTTGGTAGTTATTCAAGTAGTTTGACTTTTCCATGTTGACTTTGACTTTCGTTGACCGGGTCGTTTGTGGGTGTTGACTGGGTCGATTGGGTATCGTGATGGGTAGATTGGGATTAACCCAATATTCTCCCCCTTAATCACAATCGCTGCGACGTAGATCTTTAAGTCTTTTGTAGTCGTCTCACATAACTCCATTTTGCTTCCTTCTGCATTCTCTGCTGTTTCTGCATTCTCTGCGGTTTCTGCAATCTCTGCTGGTTCTGCACTCTCTGCGGTTTCTGCACTCTCATTGTTTTTGCAATCTCTGTCGTTACTGCAATCTCTGCTATTTCTGCAATCTTTGTTGTTACTGCAATCTCTGCTGTTTATGCAATCTCTGCTGTTTATGCAATCACTGCGGTTTCTCATTGTATCATTTCTCTTCAGTTATAGTCGCCATAAGTAATGTTGGCTCTAAGTCTTCTTCAATAAAATTGGAGTGTTCTCTCGACTTGATTCTTATGTTATTTTGACATTCATATGCATAATGTCCAAGTTTGTGACATCGGTAGCATGTAACTTGAGATTTGTCTCTATCTTCAAAAAGACGCTTTTCTTCTCTTTTAGATTGATAACTGTTCTTGTCTTGTTCTCGGCCTTGGGACTGGTTAAATCTTCCCTGACCATATTCTCTAAAAGGTTTTCCTTGTCCTTTATGTCGTGTGAACATCAAAGTCTCTTGATTGTTTACTTGTTTATCCTTCTTAAACTTGATCCTTTCTTCATAAGTCTTAAGTCTTCCAATTGCTTCTTCCATAGTCATTTCACTTAGGTCGGAGTATTGCTCTATTGATGCAACTATTTGCAGATACCTATCGGGTACAGCATTTAATAGTTTCGTATAAGGTTTCATCTTCTATGGTGTGTCCTAGACTAGCGGCTTTGTTTATAAGGGTTGTAAGTTTTGTAGTGGGTGTCGATTGCTCCTTCATGTATAACATCTCAAAGTCGGATTTGAGTGTTTGAAGTCGTGCTTGTTGAACTCTGTCTTCGCCAACGTGTCTAGTTTTCAAAGCATTCCAAATGTCCTTCACGGGTACTTTGTTATTGAAGTAATTGTTCTCGGGTAAGGCTTGATAAAGGAAAGCAATAGCGGTTTTCTCTTTTGTCTTATTCGGTTGAGTCGACTCAATCGGCTCTATTGTTTCCCATAAGTTATTTGCTTCGAGAATGATTTGCATTCGAATTGCCCATAATGAGTAATTCGCGGGCTTTAGGATTGGGCATTGAAATTGGGGTGTACTATTTGTAATATTAGTACTAGGTTCCTTATTTCCACTTCCTTTCGTCATATTTTAAATTTATTGACAATAAAAAATATCTCCAAAAATTTAACACGAGGTGTGTTGAAAAATGTTTTATTTTTCCTTATAGGCTATAAAACTTTATAGGACTAGTTTTTTAATCCAAAACTATACTCGGAGATTATATATTTAAAAAATGAATAACCTAAGGTTAATTCCTCATTAAATGTTATTCTTAATTATAATAAGCAGCGTTAAAACACTAGGTTATTATATTAAAAAAAATTGATTAAGTACTAAATTTAAATTAAAGTAACTTATCAAGCAAAAATAATATATATAAAAAATGAAATATATACTATAAATAAAAAAGTGAAAGAGTGGTTGTGTGTGAGATATATCTCTTTTTATTTTTGAGATATAGAAAAAATAAGTCTCTCTTGTGTGTGAGACTGTATAAAGTCTCTCTCCTTTTCTGGGAACGAGATTCGTTCGTCTTCTTCTCCTAATCTTTGTGGTCAAAGCCTGTGATAAGGCTTGAGTGGCCTTCTTCTCTTCTCCGGTATGTGGTGATCTTCGCGAACACTAAATCCCTTCAATCAAAACTTTAGGGTTTCGGTGAATTTGGGGGTTTTCAAACCGTTAGAGATATGAATGATTGAAGACTTTAATTAAGTCGGTTTTTGGCTTAATTAATGATCTGGGCTTGATTCTTGAATCGGAACAGGTGTGTTTGTTCTAATTTGAATATTTTAATTCTGCCCCTTGATGATGACTTAGCGTTATCCTCTCGATGTTATTTTTCTGTTTTGAATCTTGGGTTCGGATTTTTGACTGTGCCTAACCCCTTGATAATGATGATTTATGGGTTATGTATTTTTCGGTTTATGTTCTTGACAGAAAAGTTTGCAAAAAAAAATGAAGCCCTTTTGTTACCGGTTAAAATTAATCACGAAAGTGATTAATCCCTTGGTGACAAGAGTTGGATTCTCCTGATGATAAACACAAAATGATTTCAGTGATTGTGTTTTAATCGGATTTGCAGTCTGTTTTTTACCGAAAAAAATGCGGTTTTTGATTCAAAAAATAGGAAAAAAAATAATCTTGGTATATGATGATTTTGGATCTGATACCAATTGTTGGCCCAATTTTACGGATCTTTAATCAAGATATACCAAAATATGAAATAATCTCTATTTTTTATAAATCTATCATGAATGTAATCGTTACATGTTCTACTCTATTTATACAAAGTGAAACGGTACATAGTGAACCGTTGTGATGGTTCAAGATATGGCAGTTATGTTTGTAACTGTCATATAACCGTTTTGTAACTGCTATTTGGTAGTTATTCCAGCGAGTTTGACTTTTCCATGTTGACTTTGACTTTCGTTGACCGGGTCGTTTGTGGTTGTTGACTGGGTCGATTGGGTATCGTGATGGGTAGATTGGGATTAACCCAATATTAAGAAATATTAGGATATCATGAGGTCTAAATTCTTCAACTTTATCAGATACTTTGAAAAAATTGGTTGTTTGGCAAAAGGGGTATAATTCCTCATTTATAGTCCTTTTCCAAAATATTCGGATCTGCTTGATATGGGTGATGTCCCAAAAACTTGATTGGATGTATGTATAAGGTCTTATCAAAGCTTCTCGCTACAAGGCTTAAGGTCATGTTTAAACTGATTCATCAACATGCAGGCAAATATTTGATTGTAGTTTGATTGCTAATGATATTGTAAATTATTCTAAGAGGTCAATTTAAATTTCTTCTCTTTAAAATTGATCTTGAAAAAGCTTTCAATAGTGTAAACTGTAAGTTCTTTCGTGATATAATGTCTCATATAGGTTTTGGTCCTAGATGGCATAAATGGATTTTAGCTTGTCCCTCGTTTGCTTTGATTTTGGTATTTATTAATGGTTCCCTCCAATTGGAGAGAGGTCTTAGACAAAGAGACTCTCTCTCTTTTCTTTTTCTCATTGTTGTAGAAGCATTACAAGTCATGATAATTAAAACTTGCTACAAAGGAATCTTCAAAGGTCTCTCCCTCTCGCCAAAGATGGTGCGAATATATCTCTTCTCTGATATGCATATGACGCTTTGTTTTATGAAGAATGGTCTAAATCAAATATGATCCACTTGCTACATATCCTTAATTGTTTCCACGATGTTTTAGGTTTTAAGATAAATCTGCTTAACACTGTGTTTTCAAGAAAAATTTTGGATGCAAAGTAAAGGAATGTAAAGACAAGTAAAAGAAAAAGTAGTAAATGAAAGAAAGTAAAAAAAAAAAGAAACTTGTGTGTTCTTAAGTGTAAAAAGAAGAAGGAAAGTGAAGTATGTTGTTTATAGAATTACGATTATACCTTTAAAACAAATAAGGAACCTAAACGAAATCAATAATACTTTTGTCATTTACTTAATAGTTGTACTCATTTACTCACCTTTCATCCTAAATATGAGATGAAAGTATTCACAACAAAAACCTCACCACTTTTATCCCTTTTACCCTCTATTTTCACTTTCATCATCTTTAAAAAAACTAAAGAACATAAAAATTTTAGTTTCTTTCATTTTACATCCTTTTCATCTCAAAACCAAACTTGATAACAGAGTGTAAGAGTCATCTTTATGGAATTAGGGTCTTCGAGGAGGAAGTTGTGAATACTCAAAAGGATGTTAATTTTTCTCATTATTCGTTGCCATTTTATTATCTAGGACTCCTTGGGTGGAAATATTAATAAGATTGATGCATGGGCCAATATTGCTAAGAATTTTACAAAGAGGCTTTCTTCTAGGAAAGCAAATCTGCTCTCTATTAGAGAGAGACTCACTCTTGTTAAATAGATTCTCAGTAGCTTGCCTTTATATATTCTTTTCTTTATGTAAGGCTCCAAAGGTGGTTATATCTCATCAAGAATCAGTTAAAAGACGATTTTTTTACCTGGGTTTCGACTCGACATTGCGAGCCGACTAATCTCAGGGCGACTAGCATTTTGGATAGCCCGGAGTCGGCGCAGGTGAACCTCTGTGGCCAATTAGGAATTAATTTTCTCCTTAGAGTTCGAACCCAGTACCTCTAGGCACTTTCGTCCTAAAAGGCTAAGCCCTTACCACTTGCTCTTTCTGGGAAATGAAAATGGCGTTTCTTCAATGAGAATGATGATTTATCGAGGAAAGTTATCATTGAGATTTATGGTTCGAGTGGAGGTTTTAATTCTAATGGTGCTACTTTTCCTAAAAGAGGCCTTTGGTGAAGCATTGGACTGCTGTTTGAACTTTAAACAACTAGATCCCTCTTAATAACCTTATGGTTAGAAAAATATACAATGGAAGGAAAGCTTTCCTTTGGTATGACAACTGGATTAGTGAGCATGACTCTTTAAGATGTCATTTTCATCACTTATTTGCTCTTGAGAAGTACTATATAGTTCTTGATTAGTTTCATACCGTTGGATCCTCGTGGATGTAAATTTGCAACCCGATTGGGCTTGCAATGACAACCTTCTGGCAGATCAATGGGGAGGTTTCAATGCTCTTAAATCTTCTCGATAGGCTGGTCTTAACTCCTCTAAGATGATAAATGGGTATAGTCTTTAGAACAGTGTCTTTAAGAGGAGATTTCTCTCATTGTCTGTAATTCTATTCATAGAAAAAGCTATTGATAAGAAGATTTTTGATTTTGATGCCAAAGGTGTAGATCAAATATTTTCATGGAATTCGTGGGTTCCTCATAAAGTAATTCATATGTCTTTGGTTGGTTTTTTAGATCGTCTTCCCACTCGATCTAATCTATCTCGACGAGGCATTCAAATTCAGAATTATTCTTTTGCTTTATGTGATGATAATGTGGAGACTAGGGATCATTGTTTTCATACTTACCTGAAAATCAAGATTACATGGTTAAGATTTGGAGTTGGTAGAAGGTTCCACCTTCATTTAACCTTTCACTATATGACTTTTTTTTACAAGAAATCTTTGATTCTTCAACCGATAAAAGAAAGTCTAAGATTTGGAGTTGTATGACTTTTACTTGGCATTGATGAGTGTCTAAATACTCATCATTTTTGTACCATTTAAACTGCAAAAACATCTGAAAACACTCAGAAATGCATCAAAATGATAAAAATGTCACAAATAAGTGTTTTATGTGTTTTAAATGCAAAAATATCAAAATCTGGTGAAAAACGTATAAAGTTTGCATAATTAGCAGTTTTAGTCCCCCAAGTTTCAAAAGTTGTCAAAAACAGTCCCTGGTAAATCTAAATAAAGAAAAATACCATTTCAAGTCCCTAGGGATTCATGAGTTGTCAAAATTGGTCCTTGAGATTTAAAATTGCAAATTTACAACTTAGGTCCCTAAACTTTGAAAATTGTCAAAAATAGTCCTTGGAAAATTAAAAATTTCTATTTTAGTCCTTGTACTATTGAAGTTTGTCAGTTTTGGTCCTTGTGACAACTTTAGAATATTTGAAATGGTCCCTCTAGTTTGGCAGAATTACAACTTTGGTCCTTGTTATCTAAACCAATCCAATGACCCTTTACCCATTTAGACCCCTGCCATGTATACCATTTGGACCCTTGACCCTTTCTTTTTGAACCCCAAGTCAAACAAAAGTCAAACTCTCAGCCTTTACCGCCACCTCCTGTTTATCTTCCCCAACCTCTGCAACCAACTTGCCTGCTCTCTCACCCATCACCTCACCTTTCCACCACCCCCTCATCATCACCATTACCCACTTTACCCACCACATTAAATGCCACCCCCCCCCTAGTTGATGAAATGCAGAGCCACAAGTCAAATCCCTTTTCCCGCCAAATTGATAAAACGGCCAACTTGCTCAAAACTCACCCATTGGTCAAAGTTAGAGGTGGGATGCGCTTTCGTCAGAGGACACGTGTAAGCCATTTTGAAGTATAAAAGGAAGAAGAAAGAGAGGAGAAAGCACCTTGGCATTAGGCCATTGTCACGTAGATATAGAATTTACTGCTTATCTTTAATTCAATGTATTTTATTGCTTTCAATGATGTATTAAACTTTTCTAAAGCTTAATATACCATTATTACAGATTTATTGGATTCCACTTTAAATTTCAAGTTTCTAAATTTCATGTCATTTACATACCATGTCTTTCAATTATGTTTGATCAAGGATTTTAATGGACTCTATATGACACTACTTAGCTCTCAGTAAGCTTTAGCAAGCCTTTAGAAGCCATTAAACAGATTGTGATCTTTTAAATTAAGAAAATCATTAAAAATAGAGAAAATGGAAAAATAATCAAAAATATTGGGATAATGAAGAAGATGATGAAGCAGGGTTGAATTTGGAGTGCTATGGGTATTAGGAGCTTATTGGTAAGCTAATAGGTGTAACCTTGTCCATTTGTTCTATGTCTCAGTCCTATTCTCATTTGTAAGCATTTTTCTTAATTTTTGCAATTTACTGTTCCTATTTATTATATGTTGTGATTTCTGTATCTTTATGCTTATTTGTTGTTGTTAAGTGTTTGTAAGTTTTAAATTTGCATGTTTATGTATCAGTTTGTGAAGTTGCCTTTTATTTCATTTTCTAGCTGTAAAATGGATCATGAGTGATCTTTGTTGGATTGTTGTTATGTTCATTGTTTTTCTGTTATATTGTTGTTATTATATGTTATGATGATGTTTGGATTCAAAGTTATGGTCTTATCAGTCTCATATTTTAGAATTCCAAAATTCATTAAGTTTTAAGTGTGTTTGGATTGGCTGAATGTTTTGTGCTTAACTGAGTCTAGGGTGTTAATTGTGGTTGATACATGGTACACTAAGTTCCTTGAGGTCAGACAAGCCATCAAGTCTATGGTATACTTATGCAAAAGTCAAATCAACAATCTTGGTCCTTAAGTGGTCACTGAATGAATTTCACAAGTCTAAAATTTATATAAGTGTTTAAATGTTGTTAAGCTTTGTTAATTTCATGTTCCTTAATCTTAATTTAACATATTGTGTCAGTAAATTAGCTTGTAAATTCATTTTAGTCAACCTTTTAAGTTTTTGTCAAAAGTCAATTTTCCTATTTCCAGGTTTTTGATTAAAAAGTCTGATTTTACTGTGGCTTTATTATGAAGTTTTAATCTTAGTGCTTTTAGGGTTTTAATATTTTGTTGCTTATCTGTCTAATTATAATTTTGTTAATTTTTAGTTTTCTTGTTTAAGTGCTTAATTATGTGCTTATTTAAGGTATTTTTTGCCCTGTCTCACAGCTTCAAGGCCATGATCACAAGCTTTCAGCTTGTTGATCATGGAGCTTGGGGTTGTGTTTATTGTTTCTTTTGAAACCCTACTAGCTTGTTTATTCATATCTATACTTATTTTCTTCTTATTAGCTTATTTGTTAGCTTTTTCGCCACACCTTTTGTTACTCAACTCACTTCAAGCAAACAAAGTGAAGTGAGCTGATATTCCAAAGCTCTTAACAAGCTCCTTAATGAGCTTGAGCTTGTGACTCTTGGATTTTCAAAAAGCCAAGCAGTCCATCTCAATGCCTCAATATAAGTTGAGCTTGTTGATGCTTATTTGATAGGTTCAAATGAGGCTTGATGTTTGCCCTCTCATAACAGATGACTGATCACTCAGTTATCTTACACCATTTCCATCATGTCTCACAAGCTCATTTTTGGTCTAAAGCTTGTGTGGCTTAGCTTTTCTTGAAGCTAAGCCACCAAACTTCAAGATCATGTGCATTATTTTTAGATTGTAGCTTATTTGCATAGGTTGCAATCAACTTAAACCTATCACCATTTGGATGAGTTACTGTTCATTAGTATACTCATCCAAAATCACTAAATTTCATAAGCTCACAAGAAGCTTAGTACTTGGCCTCAGCTTGTGCAATTTGGTTCAATGTGGAGCTTATCCACTAGTCTCCATGATCCAAGCTTAATCCCATGCTTGCAGCTTATTTATAAGAGCTTGCAAGTGGCTTCTTTTGTGTCCCATTTTGGTTTGTGTCTTTGGTACACAGTCACATGTAGTCAAATGGGAGGTTTTTCATAAGCTTTTTACAAGCTCACTAGTGGGCCCCACTAGGTGAGCTTGGGCTTTTTGGAATCCTTGCCAACCCAGCTTGCAACCTCAATTCACAATTTGGGTTTTTAAGCTCATTTACTGAGCTTAATTGTGCCAACTAAAAGGTTGCAGGGGTGTTTGGATTGCTGTTACACTGGAATAGCTTATAAGCTTGTTTCAAGCTTATGGGTCAAAACCAGTGTTCCAGCTTGTAAATATTGTTTAAAATACTTGTACAAACATACTTTTTCACTTTCTTTTTAGTATGGAGCTTATTACAGGCTTTAGAGGTCTCAATTCCATCCAAGTTTAGCTCAAAAAGCTAAACTGACTAAACCATAAGCTCATGCTTATAAGCACTTCTCAGTGCTTATTCTTGTATATTCTCACCTGTTATACCTGTACATATATACACATACTTTTGTTTCACCCTTTATAGCTTTTTCAAGCTTATACCAAGCTTATTACTCCACTTGAGCCCAAAAGCTCAACTGTGTGGGTAATAAGCCCACGTATTGCTTATTTTTATGTTTAAACAGTTTTGTTTTCATTAAATATGTATAATATCAGTATTTAGTTAGTTCCAGAAATAGAAAAGCCAAAAAGAATCATTTTTAAGCTAAGTGATAGCTTTTGTTTAAAAGTTTATTTGCTTATTAGCTTATTTTTGTTAAGAACATAGTGTTTTTAGATTTTTCTTAGGTTCCTGTATTTATTTAATAATTTTGTAAAAAGTTTCAGATTTTTCTTTATTCATTTAATATTTTTAATAAATCAATAATAGTTTTTAGTAATTAATAATAGTAAATAATTAATAATAAATAAATAAAAAGTCTAAAAAATATATTTTCAGTTTTAAAATAAATTTTATCATATTTTAGATTTTTCTAAGTTATAATTTTATTTTTCTAGGTTAATTTTGTATTTTCTTATATTTTAGTGCATTTTAAATACTTAATAAATAGTTTTTAATTAATAATAATTAAATAAATAGTTTTAAAAATAATTTTATTTTTCTAATAATTTTCTTTTATTATTAGGATTGTAAAAATTTCATTTTCATATTTGTAGGCCTTTTATTTCTTTTAACTCACGTTTTATTTTTATACGTTTACGTAATTTTATTTAAACGTACGTTTTAGGTTTTAAACGTTCATCATTTTAAAAATAGTGATAGCGTTTATTTAATATATTTTATCTTTTATTTCCTTTAATTTGCATTTAAGTCACTAAAACATGTAAATCCCTACTATAGTTATATTCGATTTGTTTTTATACGTTTACGTTTAATTAAAGTTAAACGTACGTTTGTATAGCTTTTACGTTTTTAGGTTTCGATTTATGCGTTTTTAACGACATAGCTGTGACAGAGCTATTACTATTCACATTCCTAGTGTTAGTCAATCAGATTCCTGTTTTCCTATACTAATATTATTTTCAACTATTCACAAGTCATTGTATTCGGATATCACGCCAGGACATAAACGATCCAAGGATATTTTAATCCTTGGTAAACTATCATTCTCCCGGCATCGCCCTTTTATCATCTGTTACGGTTGACCGTTCACAAGCGGTTGATAAGTGTGACGGAGAAATTAAAAGAAGCTAGTTCGGGAGGAATCAAATTTTTACATTGCGGGGAGGCTGTGTACGTATTATGACTTGTATTTTGTATTTTGTTGAAATACCTATCCTTGTTTGTATATTATACTTTATCATTCAACTTTGTCAGGGCATATTTATTACAGTTAATCATTCACAAGTGATTAGCTAGCGTGGTAAACCCGACACAAGCCTGGAGGTAGTGATTACTTATTGTATCATATTTCTTTTCAATAAAAAAACATTTTTCCTTTGCACACAACTTGCCCAGTTTGATGAGTCCCTCGGTTACAACATTTGGTTGTTGGTCTGTTTCTGATTGCTGAGCTCTGTCGGACCTGATTCCCTTTCGGGCGGTTGTAAGGAATTTTCTTTCTTTTGTACATATATATATAAAAGATAAAAATACAAAAATATTTTCCCTTTCTTTTTATAAGTCAAAAATCAAAAAGATTCTTCTCGCTTTTTCTGAGTTTCTTTCTAAGATTCTTAGACTCATCTTAGTGATTATTATTCATAATTCTCGTGAGTGCAATCCCACTCCAATTTCTCACCAAATCCCAGTGGCAATTCCACTCGCCTTCCCCATGAACCAATTTAATTCGGGTCGAGTCAATTTAGTGACTTGGTTATCAAAAACAAGCCATACAATATGGGTTTTCACCCATATTTCTGTCTTTTTCCCTTTTCTACCACCTAAGTGCTGGGTGTGCCCACATGTTGTATATATTTTGAAAAAAATTTAAATACAGAAAAATAAAATAATTGTTGTATTATTCCACTTAGCTTTGAATATTGAGGACAATATTCATAATAAGTCAATGGGGAATTCTCACGAATTTTATCATATAATTATACCAACTCCCCCGTTTTTGGCCAAATTTTTTTTGTTTTTCACTTACTAAATTGGTTATCAGTCCGCCATGTCTAATAAACAAAAGGATTGGCTAATCCAGGAGCAAACGGCTCTTGGTAAAGATATCTCAAATCCTTTGACGGCTTGCAATTTGCCCAAAATTGTATGGTATTCAGCTCACCATATCCTAAAAAGTGAAGAGTTGGCTAGCCCGCAAGTTTATGGCTTGTGGTAAAGGCAGTGGAAAAACCATAATTGTTAATCGACTCACCAAAGATAATATTGATAATTTATCTAAGAGTTGGCTAGTCCAAGAAGCAAACGGCTTCTGGTAAAGACAAATCAAATCCGTTGGAAGCTGATGGTTTGCTCAAAATCATTTGGTTATCGTTGTACCAAGGTTCTTACTTGAACTGAAACAATTGGCTACTCCAGAAGTAATGGCTTTTGGTAAAGAGATGAAATCCATTAATTTTTCTCAAAACATTGCTAGGGACTAGCAATATCTTAGTGTTGGGGATTGATGAGTGTCTAAATACTCATCATTTTTGTACCATTTAAACTGCAAAAACATCTGAAAACACTCAGAAATGCATCAAAATGATAAAAATGTCACAAATAAGTGTTTTATGTGTTTTAAAAGCAAAAATATCAAAATCGGTGAAAAGCATATAAAGTTTGCATAATTAGCAGTTTTAGTCCCCCAAGTTTCAAAAGTTGTCAAAAACAGTCCCTGGTAAATCTAAATAAAGAAAAATATCATTTCAAGTCCCTAGGGATTCATGAGTTGTCAAAATTGGTCCTTGAGATTTAAAATTGCAAATTTACAACTTAGGTCCCTAAACTTTGAAAATTGTCAAAAATAGTCCTTGGAAAATTAAAAATTTCTATTTTAGTCCTTGTACTATTGAAGTTTGTCAGTTTTGGTCCTTGTGACAACTTTAGAATATTGACAAAAATGGTCCCTCTAGTTTGGCAGAATTACAACTTTGGTCCTTGTTATCTAAACCAATCCAATGACCCTTTACCCATTTAGACCCCTGCCATGTATACCATTTGGACCCTTGACCCTTTCATTTTGGACCCCAAGTCAAACAAAAGTCAAACTCGGCCTTTACCGCCACCTCCTGTTTATCTTCCCCAACCTCTGCAACCAACTTGCCTGCTCTCTCACCCATCACCTCACCTTTCCACCACCCCCTCATCATCACCATTACCCACTTTACCCACCACATTAAATGCCACCCCCCCCTAGTTGATGAAATGCAGAGCCACAAGTCAAATCCCTTTTCCCGCCAAATTGATAAAACGGCCAACTTGCTCAAAACTCACCCATTGGTCAAAGTTAGAGGTGGGATGCTCGGAGGACACGTGTAAGCCATTTTGAAGTATAAAAGGAAGAAGAAAGAGAGGAGAAAGCACCTTGGCATTAGGCCATTGTCACGTAGATATAGAATTTACTGCTTATCTTTAATTCAATGTATTTTATTGCTTTCAATGATGTATTAAACTTTTCTAAAGCTTAATATACCATTATTTACTGATTTTATTGGATTCCACTTTAAATTTCAAGTTTCTAAATTTCATGTCATTTACATACCATGTCTTTCAATTCTGTTTGATCAAGGATTTTAATGGACTCTATATGACACTACTTAGCTCTCGAAGCTTTAGCAAGCCTTTAGAAGCCATTAAGCGGTGTGATCTTTTAAATTAAGAAAATCATTAAAAATAGAGAAAATGGAAAAATAATCAAAAATATTGGGATAATGAAGAAGATGATGAAGCAGGGTTGAATTTGGAGTGCTATGGGTATTAGGAGCTTATTGGTAAGCTAATAGGTGTAACCTTGTCCATTTGTTCTATGTCTCAGTCCTATTCTCATTTGTAAGCATTTTTTTTAATTTTTGCAATTTCTTGTTCCTATTTATTATATGTTGTGATTTTTGTATCTTTATGCTTATTTGTTGTTGTTAAGTGTTTGTAAGTTTTAAATTTGCATGTTTATGTATCAGTTTGTGAAGTTGCCTTTTATTTCATTTTCTAGCTGTAAAATGGATCATGAGTGATCTTTGTTGGATTGTTGTTATGTTCATTGTTTTTCTGTTATATTGTTGTTATTATATGTTATGATGATGTTTGGATTCAAAGTTATGGTCTTATCAGTCTCATATTTTAGAATTCCAAAATTCATTAAGTTTTAAGTGTGTTTGGATTGGTTGAATGTTTTGTGCTTAACTGAGTCTAGGGTGTTAATTGTGGTTGATACATGGTACACTAAGTTCCTTGAGGTCAGACAAGCCATCAAGTCTATGGTATACTTATGCAAAAGTCAAATCAACAATCTTGGTCCTTAAGTGGTCACTGAATGAATTTCACAAGTCTAAAATTTATATAAGTGTTTAAATGTTGTTAAGCTTTGTTAATTTCATGTTCCTTAATCTTAATTTAACATATTGTGTCAGTAAATTAGCTTGTAAATTCATTTTAGTCAATCTTTTGAGTTTTTGTCAAAAGTCAATTTTCCTATTTCAGGTTTTGATTAAAAAGTCTGATTTTTTACGTGGCTTTATTATGAAGTTTTAATCTTAGTGCTTTTAGGGTTTTAATATTTTGTTGCTTATCTGTCTAATTATAATTTTGTTAATTTTTAGTTTTCTTGTTTGAGTGCTTAATTATGTGCTTATTTAAGGTAGTTTTTGCCTTGTCTCACGCTTCAGGCCATGATCACAAGCTTTCATCTTGTTGATCATGGAGCTTGGGGTTGTGTTTATTGTTGCTTTTGAAACCCTACTAGCTTTTTTATTCATATCTATACTTATTTTCTTCTTATTAGCTTATTTGTTAGCTTTTTCGCCACACCTTTTTGTTACTAATCAACTCACTTCACTGAAGCAAACGGTGAAGTGAGTGATATTCCAAAGCTCTTAACAAGCTCCTTAATGAGCTTGAGCTTGTGACTCTTGGCTTTTCAAAAAGCCAAGCAGTCCATCTCAATGCCTCAATATAAGTTGAGCTTGTTGATGCTTATTTGATAGGTTCAAATGAGGCTTGATGTTTGCCTCTCATAACAGGATGATGATCACTCGTTATCTTACACCATTTCCATCATGTCTCACAAGCTCATTTTTGGTCTAAAGCTTGTGTGGCTTAGCTTTTCTTGAAGCTAAGCCACCAAACTTCAAGATCCTGTGCATTATTTTTAGATTGTAGCTTATTTGCATAGGTTGCAATCAGCTTAAACCTATCACCATTTAGATGAGTTACTGTTCATTAGTATACTCATCCAAAATCACTAAATTTCATAAGCTCACAAGAAGCTTAGTACTTGGCCTCAGCTTGTGCAATTTGGTTCAATGTGGAGCTTATCCACTAGTCTCCATGATCCAAGCTTAATCCCATGCTTGCAGCTTATTTATAAGAGCTTGCAAGTGGCTTCTTTTGTGTCCCATTTTGGTTTGTGTCTTTGGTACAGTCACATGTAGTCAAATGGGAGGTTTTTCATAAGCTTTTTACAAGCTCACTAGTGGGCCCCACTAGGTGAGCTTGGGCTTTTTGGAATCCTTGCCAACCCGACTTGCAACCTCAATTCACAATTTGGGTTTTAAGCTCATTCTTGAGCTTAATTGTGCCAACTAAAAGGTTGCGGGGGTGTTTGGATTCTGTTACGGAATAGCTTATAAGCTTGTTTCAAGCTTATGGGTCAAAACCAGTGTTCCAGCTTGTAAATATTGTTTAAAATACTTGTACAAACATACTTTTTCACTTTCTTTTTAGTATGGAGCTTATTACAGGCTTTAGAGGTCTCAATTCCATCCAAGTTTAGCTCAAAAAGCTAAACTGACTAAACCATAAGCTCATGCTTATAAGCACTTCTCAGTGCTTATTCTTGTATATTCTCACCTGTTATACCTGTACATATATACACATACTTTTGTTTCACCCTTTATAGCTTTTTCAAGCTTATACCAAGCTTATTACTCCACTTGAGCCCAAAAGCTCAACTGTGTGGGTAATAAGCCCACGTATTGCTTATTTTTATGTTTGAACAGTTTTGTTTTCATTAAATATGTATAATATCAGTATTTAGTTAGTTCCAGAAATAGAAAAGCCAAAAAGAATCATTTTTAAGCTAAGTGATAGCTTTTGTTTAAAAGTTTATTTGCTTATTAGCTTATTTTTGTTAAGAACATAGTGTTTTTAGATTTTTCTTAGGTTCATGTATTTATTTAATAATTTTGTAAAAAGTTTCAGATTTTTCTTTATTCATTTAATATTTTTAATAAATCAATAATAGTTTTTAGTAATTAATAATAGTAAATAATTAATAATAAATAAATAAAAAGTCTAAAAAATATATTTTCAGTTTTAAAATAAGTTTTATCATATTTTAGATTTTTCTAAGTTATAATTTTATTTTTCTAGGTTAATTTTGTATTTTCTTATATTTTAGTGCATTTTAAATACTTAATAAATAGTTTTTAATTAATAATAATTAAATAAATAGTTTTAAAAATAATTTACTTTTTCTAATAATTTTCTTTTTTTATTAGGATTGTAAAATTTTCATTTTCATATTTGTAGGCCTTTTATTTCTTTAAACTCACGTTTTATTTTGTACGTTTATGTAATTTTATTTAAACGTACGTTTTAGGTTTTAAACGTTCATCATTTTAAAAATAGTGATAGCGTTTATTTAATATATTTTATCTTTTATTTCCTTTAATTTGCATTTAAGTCACTAAAACATGTAAATCCCTACTATAGTTATATTCGATTTGTTTTATATCGTTTACGTTTAATTTAGGTTAAACGTGCGTTTATATATCTTTCACGTTTTAGGTTTCGATTGTATGCGTTTTAACGACATAGCGTGACGAGCTATTACTATTCACATTCCTAGTGTTAGTCAATCGATTCTGTTTTCCTATACTAATATTATTTTCAACAAATCACAAGTCATTGTATTGAGGATATCACGCCGAACATAAACGATCCAAGGATATTTTAATCCTTGGTAAACTATCATTCTCTCCCGGGCTGTCGCCCTTTTATCATCTGTTACGGTTGACCGTTCACAAGCGGTTGATAAGTGTGACGGAGAAATATAAGAAGCTAGTTCGGGAGGAATCAGCATTATTAGCTGTACACTAGCTGTTAGTTATATTAGGAATAAGTTAAGCATTTATTATTGTAAATATGGCATGTATATTATGTCCATATATTAGCCAAAGTTTGTTATTATGTAGATAGGCAATCATGTGTATATATAGAGATTGATATCAATGAGAAATGCACGGTGATCAATCTTTCATGGTATCATAAGTCTACCACAAACCTTAAGGTTTTTTTTTGGTTACGATCCTATTCTCCACTCAATCTCTCTTAAAACATATCCCATCTTCCTCAATCACCATGACTGAAACAAAAACTCACACTGCCCTAACCATCAACAACATCAACCAAATCAACCAAATCATTTGAATCCCACTGGATATGGAAACGAGTGAATACTCGTCATTGGCAGAGCTCTTCAAAATTCATTGTCAAGCCCATCAAGTGCTCGATCACCTCACATCTGAACCACTTGCTATCTCAAAAGAAAAAGACAAAGAAGCGTCTTCAACTTTGGCTTTTGAAACCTGGTCTCGTCTCGATGCTATTGTTCTTGAATGGACCTTTGCAACTATTTCCAAAGATCTTATTCAAACCATATTGGAACCTAATGCAACCGCAAAACAAGCATGGGATCGCTTGAAAAGCATATTTGAAGACAACAAAAACTCAAGGGCAGTTTACTTGGAACAAAAATTTTCAAACACCCATCTCGATCAATTCTCCAATATGTCTTCATATTGTAAGGAATTAAAAACCCATGCTGACCAACTCTCTAACGTTGGTTCTCCTGTCTCCAACCATCGTCTGGTCTTGCAACTTGTCACGGGGCTCAATGAATCATATGATACCATTGCTAGTCAAATCCAACAAAGTGATCCATTACTTTTATTCTATGATGCTCGATCCAAACTTGTCCTTGAAGAAACCCGCAAAGCCAAGATGGCGGTACGCCACTACCACCACTACTGTTGGCACTGCTCTTATCACCACTTCTTCCGCTTCCAACTCTACCAAGCAACCCAATTCTAATCAGAACCATGGTCGAGATCGAAAAAATAACACAAATAATAACCGCGGTCGACATAATAATGGTCGAGGACATGGTCGAGGAAACAATCAACAACATTATACCAATGGTGGTTCTTCAAGATAAACATGGAATGCTACTGGTGGTTCTGCTCGTTCTGAACACCCCATGTGGGGACCCTTTCCTCCGTGGTTTTGGTCGAATCAACAATGGACATTACCACCATGTCCATATCCAACCAGCTCTTGGACTCGGCCTAAATTCACTGAATACTTACATCGTGCGGAGGATATTCGGGCTGTGCTGGATGAATGCGAGACTCCAGATGGCGCGGTTGCGGCGAGGCTGAAGATGGAGCCGAAAGATGGGGAAGAGAATACGATGTACGACTATTCCCCTAAACTAAAACAAGCAATGGAAGACATAAAACAAGCCGTACAATAAGACAATGCACGGAACTACTCAAAAGCCTTGTATTTATACATGAACGCACTCGAATGTATCACAACCCATTTAAAATATGAGAAAAACCCTAAGATTCGTGAAGCCATAACTTCAAAATTCACCGAGTATGTACGTCGTGATGAGGATATTAGAGCTTTCTTAGATTGTTGTGTTGAGGATATCAGAGCAGTGTTAGAAGAAGGTGGGACGACCGCGGCTTCGTCGAATGTAGGAGATGGCGCGGTTGCGGCGAGCCTGAAGACGGAGCCGATAGATGGAGAAGGAAGTGCTGGAGGGGGAAGAGAACTCGAAATAAAGGGCATGGTTGAGTTGAATTCGGCGATTGTGAGAGATAAGCCGGACGCAAAGTCAACGGTGAGTGAACGGTTATGTTCATGCTTTTGTGGAAACACATAGTTATAATACGGAATTGAAGAAGCACCATAAGGCATCCGTATCAAGTTTTTTACGAGTGGATACCGGACGAGAAGGGTTCCCAATGATATTGTCCAATGGATGATCATGTGTCCATTTTTTGAAATGCTCGCGTGGCTGTTGTTGAGGAACTGAAGTAGCAGAGTTGGGTCCCCTGATAAAGATGGTTCGGATGATGGATCAGGGGCAAAAATGTTTTCAAACGGTGCATCTTCTAGAGTGGCAAAAGGGTTATCTCCATCAGAGTAGGCAGTAGCATTACCATGATGTACACTTGAAGATTGAGGATTTGAGGATGATGATGAGTGATCTGCAGCAGGCGCTTCTTGAGATAGTGACACATAAATTGATGGATTATCTGTGTTGACTGGATTAGGAGTCACCACTGTTGATGGTGTAGATTGATCATTAACACGAGGTTCATAGTATTCATCAAACATCGGATCAAACAATTTCTTCAAATCTTCTTCAGAAGGAGGTACATATGGAACTCTAGGTGAGGGATTATGTACAAGAGAAGAACTAATGGGACTACTTAATGAATGTTGAAATGAAGGTCCAAAACTAGATTGTCCAGGAGCCATTTGCTCAGACAGCTCATCGAACGTGACGTGAATAGTTTTCATGATATCTCGGGTTCTTTTATTGTAGATTCAGTAACCCTTCTGGTTTGGTGCATAACCAACAAAAACTCCATTGTCCGCCTTAGCTCTTAACTTTCCTAAATCTTGACCATTATTCGTTAGATAGCATAAAGCACCGAATACACGAAGGAAAGACATATCTGGTTTTCGATTGTGGACAAGTTCGTAAGGAGTTTTTCCATGAGTGGTATGGATAAGGGAACGGTTTTGGGTATAGCAAGCAGTGGCAATGGCTTCAGCCTAGAGAAACATTAGAACCTTTGAGTAGATCAGCATAGTCCTTGCAGCTTCGACAAGAGTTCGATTTCGTCTTTCAACTACACCGTTCTGTTGAGGAGTATGTGGAACACTTCTTTGATGACTAATTCCAATGCTTTCATAAAACTGACTTAGTTCTTTGTTAACAAACTCAGTTCCATTGTCTGTTCGGATAATTCTGACAGTTTTATTAAGTCGAACCTGCAGCTATTTGATAAGTTTGATGATGACATCTGGAGTTTTATCCTTTGACCTCAAAAACTTAATCCAAGGAAACCGAGAGTAGTCATCAACCACGATTAGCACATATTTCTTCCCGTTTATAGTTTGCACTCTCATAGGTCCTCATAAATCCATATGAAGAGTATGAAGAACTTCCATAATTGAGTTTGTAGGTTTGGGTTTATGGGCGTATTTCTTGCTTTTTCCCAATTGGCATGCTGAACAAAGATGATCTTTCTCATATTTCAATCTGGGAAAACCTCTTACGAGGTCCTTTCTAGAAAGATCATTTATGGTTTCGAAGTTCAAATGATTGAGAAGACGATTCCATAACCATGAATTTGTTTTCGAAGCCTTTGACAACAAGTAGATTGGAGAGGACTTCATCATGTATTCGATAGAGATAGTGTAAAGATTGGTTCCACGGGTTCCATTTAAAAGTTCAACACCATCTAGTTCTCTAACAAAGCAAGTATGTTTTCTAAAGGCCACTTCTATATCAGAATCACAGAATTGACCAACAGAGAACAAATTATGACCAAGACCTTCAACATAATAGACCCTGAAAATTACATTGTGTAGCAACCGGTAATTTTCCTAATATATTTTAATAGTAAAATTATATTTATTATTAATTGTTTTTCACTTCGATCAATTCCTGAGCCAATTTAAACTTGAAAACGGGAAGTTATCTCGTTAATCGTGGGAGATGACTCACAACGCGCACCGGTATAACCATAAACTCGTTAAACAAATAAATTTATGATTTTATATATTTACGTGAAAATTAATCGTGTTAATACTCATTTTTACCAAAAAATTATTTTAAAAACAATGGCGTAGGTTTCAAAAATTTTATCGCATTTTTTCTAGTCCAAATAAGTCTCGAGCCTAAAATTTGCAAAAGTTTACAAAAAATTACACTTCTGGTCCCTGGGAAACATTTTCGTCCGCCCTTCTATCCTTGGCTTAATTGTAAAAATCGTCCTTGTGTCCATATAAATAGAATTAGGGTTTTCCTTTTTATTATTTCCTGAAACCTAATCACAAGATGCAACCCTAGCAGCTTGTATCCATCTTCTCCCTCCTCCATTCAACCTGCAGCCACCATCACCTCGCCACCTTTGCCGCCACCATCAGCATCACGACACCACAGTCACCATCTCATCACCACCAGCCTTAGTTCCACGCCACTACTTTTTATTATGGATCGAAAAGAGCAAGAAAAGCAGGTGGAGATCGTGGTGTTGGGTCACGTTAGGGTTTTTCTAGAGGTGGTTTGGTTCGTGTCCAGGAGACGTCACCACCACAGTTGATTCACCATATCTTCCAATCTCTTTTTCTTCCGCCTCTAGGGTCTGTCGACGCACAATCCCATCTTTATTAGTTTTGTTAGTTTAAAACCGATTAGTAAGGTTTTCGTGGATATTATATCGGATTAAAACGTGTTTTTTTTAATCGTTCGTGTGGTATAAAATCATTAAAGGGTGCTTGTTTGTCAATTTATTGTATGTACGGGTGTGTTAGATCTCTTATGGGTCAGTTTATTGTATGCACATGTCCTAGGTTATTTTGGTCACGGGTCAAAACCCTATCGGAAGGGTGTCTGTTTTGATTTGGGTCGAGTCGACCGGTTAGTGACTGGTCTAAGTCGTCCACCGCGAGTTGGATTTGGACTTGTCTGATTAGGTAGTTTTGTTTCGGTCCGAGTCAGTTTCACTTCTTTTACTTGTGTGTGGATTCGTTTTCATTACGGGTCAAAATGGTAATAGGTTTAAAACTGCAAGAATGATAGTAATTGGTAATGATGTAGTCTTTTTTATACGATATAAATGTGTTTGCAATGGATTTAGCATAGCTAAATGCAAAACCAACATCGTGATACTGTGTCGAAAATGGAAAGTCTTCTACACTTAAGATTCATGACTGCCCAAATGAATATAAATATCTTCACTTTTTTTAATTTTATATGCAAAAGATCATGTGAATACAAATTAGTTAATGAATTTGTGACTCTATCATTGCTAAATGAAATTTCAATTCTGTTAAATATTAAAAGTGTGCTAATTATTAGACTAAAATAATTAACTTGAAGATGGTACTCTCGGTTAATGAAAATTGTAAGTAATTGTTTTGACTTGGATAGTGGTACGTGTCGGATATGTATGATTGGGATTGTGAGTTGGAATTGTTTACGGATTGTGAATTGGTTACTGGACATTTGCGAATTAATGTTATTCGATAAAAGCTTATTGGATTTACGACTCGAATCATTCGGACAAATCATTGGAATTGTAACGGATTTAAGTTGGACTTAACATTTTACTAAATAAATTATGGACTGTTGACGGGCCATAAAACCCGATAATTAGTAAACACCTTCAGCTCATTAAATTACCTAACCAAATTAATTATTATCAAAATCTATTTTAATCAACTAATAATATCAAACTTTTATCTATATACTTTTTATCGTCGAAGAAACTGATTTTTTTTGTGCAAACCCGATAATAAAAATGAAAAGTATATTTTTATTCTATATAAAACCTCTCTATTTAATTTATATGCTAGAACTTATGTTTCGTACAAAACATGCAATTCTTAAACATTCTATTTGAGGTTACCGAGTAAATGCCTAAAACTCTATCAGTTAATTACTTATTACTTATTCGCTAATTGATCCCTACTTGTTTAATTTCTTATAGATGTTTTATTGCTTTAGCGTGTGTTCTTGAGTATTAGTCAATATTTCTTGATTATTCATTATAATGTATTGAAATATATATAGTTTGTCTTGATGTGAGTTACGTTTGGCGTGAGTTGTATGTCGAGTCTTTGCTTTCTTACCACCACACGAAATGTTAAAACTAAACTTTTTGAGATATTCATAACGGACTTTTGAAATTAACAATACAAGTATTCCACGAAAACTAAGACACGTTGTCTTTCGGAAATTCATTTGCTCTGCTAGATTCATTCTGAGATAACTATATACTTATTAGGTTATCCCGTACCATTGTACATGTACTTTCGATTCTGTTGTGTTACCTTTTTTCGATGCCAGTCGTGTTAGTGATGATTCTTGCATTTCTTCGGACTGAGGTGAGTTCATGACCCCTACCTTACTTGTTTTTGAAAACACTTTTGGGGGAGAATACATGCTTGATTTACTAAATTCCAATATTTTCAAATGACTTGATTTTTGAGAATTTTATGTGCTTCGTTAAATAACTTATTCAGTTATTCAATTATCATTTCAATAACATTATTTCTTTCGCTGTGCTAAATTTATATTATTTCAATTTTGGACATATTTGTGTACGTAATTGTGTGCATGAGTGTTTGTAGTGGTTGACAGATTTCATTTAGCCAACAATCTTCGGGACTGGTTGGATATCCATGATTACATTTAGCCAACAGTCTTTAGGACTGGTTGACATATTTCATTTATCCAATAGTTTAGCTCCAGCTGGTTTGCGATAATAACTGATTGGATTCCTATTGTGCACGGGACCACGTGGTGGTCGGATTTCATGATGTGGATTACATGACCTGGATTGCATTTCATTTTACTACTTGTTCAGCACTATTACTTATACATATGTCCTACTGGTTTATCATTGCACAGCAAACTGACCAACCTCGTGTTGACATTTTTTAGCATGTATTTTTAGGTTTAAAGCGACATCTTACTTTGGAGGCTTTTGGCATGGCATGACATGGTCATAGAATACTCTGTCATATTTGGGACCGCTTTATTGTTATTATGGGCCTGTATTTTCGCACCAATTTTGAATACTCTAAATTTTATACATTTGTTTATGAAATTTATTAATGTAAAACTGTGTTCTATACTATGTGTTGTGATACCAATTAGTAGCACCCCACGACCCGAATGCTTCCGCTGTGCCAAATTTGGGTTTGTTACACACTGTCACCAACAACATAGTCACCGTAACCCATAATTGTCCCAAAGTGGTCTTTCCCGAATCTAACAGTCCCGATGAATTTACTCACGAAGTTCATGAGCCGCGAGCGATCTCCAGTCATATGCTTGGAACAACCTTAGTCCAAATACCACAGAACGATTTGTACGACATGCAGTTGAACACAGACAAGTATGGATGACTGGATAATTTGGATCCCCATGCAAGAATGGGTTCCATTTGGTTAGTAAACGAGATTGGAACACCCACATCAGAAGCAGAATCAATGATATCATTAGAGGTAGACGCATGACTAGTAGTGATAGTAGATCTATTCAAAGTGTGTTCATTTCTTAAAGGTATAGTTCTACCAGTGGGCATCCATTTTCTAATGGGCATTGATCTAGATAATTTAGGGCATAATTCATTAAGATTGAATTTACGGCCAGTAGGTTTCCATTGATAACCTACATTAATAAATTTTCTTCCTATTGGTTTCCAATGTTTTTTTAACCTTTTTCCACCTTGGTTTTCTGACATCCTTAACCTGATTAGCAGTTCTAATGGTTTTGACTGGAGACTTAGCAACATATTTTACTTCATTCACAGCACATTCATGATAAGTATCAGAAACCAAACATTCATAACATGATTTGCAAATCGTAGCAGAATTCAAATTAATTATAGTACGCTTATAGCTAATACTAGAATCAACACGATTCGTCTTATTAAACTCAAACTTATTGTTCCTAGGATGGTCTTCTACTTCCTTTCCTTGATCACTCTTAGCTTGCGAGGTCCTATATTGCTTTGTATTGCCTGAAGGCTTTGACCTGCTTGCCTTAGTGTCACTGGTTACTCCTGTAGAGGGAACGATGGGAACATTAGTTGGTTTCACTACTTTCTGCATTCCTGGTCTAGAAGTGCTGGAATCTGAAGTACTAGGAGGCACATCAAAGGACACTTGCTTGACTTTGGGCATAGAGCAAGGCATAACTAATCTATCTTTATTGGTACCAAATTTAGGACATATAGTTATTAGGCATTCTAACAGCTCCTGAGATCGTTTGGTATATAAGCATGCACCCTTAATCGCACTATCAAGTGGCTTCTCTATCTTATCCTCTTCAACAATCTCACGGAGACATTCTAGACTATCCTTAAGGTACAAAAAATATGTTTGAAGTGCAAGTTCATTATTCCTAAAATGAGGTGGAATGTACTTCACAGTCATAGCATATTTAGCACAAGCAGGCACCTTTGGTGCAGTATTCTCACAATTGGTGATTGGCATTTTCCCTTTTACCTGACTCTTCAGATTCTCAATTTCATTTTGCAAAGAAGTTACCTTTTCGTTGTTCTTGTCACGAGTGACTTTAACTGATTCATATAATTCTTTGAAATGCAATTTAACCTTTTCATTTTCCGCTAGAAAACATTCACTTTCATGTTGTAATGCATTAATGATGTTTTGAAGATGAAAATTCTGAGAGTTTTGAGAATCTAGAGGAGGAGGCATTTGGGAGCCAGTCACATCATTCTTTTCACACTTCAATTGTGAAATTTTGGTTTTCAATCTTTTGATCGTGTTACAATGAGCTCGAATCTGTTCATCACGTTTGCTAATTTCAAAAACTGTATCAAACTCAGGAGCATCCGAGGATGTCTTGGCATTTGAGGTTTTAACATTTTTTTAGATGTTGATATTTTAATTGCAAAGCAAGATGTTCAACTTCCAATTTAGAAAAATGCTTGACCAAGTTATCATGATCATCTTGTTCTTTTTTCTCATATAATTTTGAATTTGTGGACTCAAGCTCAATGACACAATCATGGGAAACTTTCAAGGAAACAGATAATTCATGAAATTTAGAAGCAATGATAGAATAATTTGTAATAGTATAAAACACATCCTGAGCAACACATCTAGAAATCAAGTTATCATTTAAGATATGCAGATTTTTCCTCTCAATTTCATTACTTTTAAGCTCACGTTCATAATCTTTGACCTCAATTTCCATTTCATTATATACCTTTTTCATTTCTTTAATCTCTGTATCAATGCCATTTTGAAGACTCTCAAATTGTTCTTTTAGTAGTTTAAAGAAAGGCATGGCCTCAGTTAAATAACATTCTTTAGTTTGCTCAAAACCTCTTTCCCCTTCAGTAATCCCTGTGGGTGTAATTCTTTTCTTACATGTTTTCTCAAAATCAACAAATAATTGATAAACCACATATAGGTTGATTAAGGTCTTGCTTTGATTCGAAAGGGTTCTGGGTACTAAATGCATAGGTGTATTTGGGGGATACACAGTGGCTGAAGGCATTTTCCTACAAGGAGGATTCTTCTCAATAAGATTATCAATTTTTTGTTTATCCAAATCTTTCTTCCAGAATACTTGCTCAGGGGTTAATTGAGTTTGAGGATTAAACTTATTCAAGGCTATCCAATTTTCTTTAGTGTAATCATGGGATTTAAGCGTTATATTATGCTTTATACACCAAGGATCATTTAACCTCTTTGCCATTTTCTCCCTAGAGGCATCTTCTAATTTTCTATCCTCTTTAGTGCTTCCTATACATGATGGTGTTTGCCTAGGCTTAAGAATCTCATTACCATCATAGACTACCTTTTGAGCAGCTCTAGCTATTTTATTATACTCAGGATTGGGTTCCTCTACAAGGGGAATACTATGCTTATCGCTTAAGACTCTATGCTTAGTGATCATGTGAGCAGTCTGAATGGTGTTCCCTTGTATGTACAATTTGTTTTCAAGCTTGTTTTTCAAAGTTTTTAGGTTGGAAAATTCATTTAAAAGTTTTGATTCCTTAGCAGTAAATTCTTGTTTAAGCACTTTTACATTTTCTTGAAGTTCTTGCTTTTGCTTAACAGTTTTATTGAGCTTTCCATGTAAGGAGTTTAACTCTTGTTTTAACATTTCTTCCCTAAAATTAATTTTTCTAATAACTGTACGTATTTGGTTATCCATCTCCTACTCACGGTAGTCAGTTCAAATTTAGCACGCTGTTCATATATGGCAACTTGTTCTTTATAGGCATTTAGTTCAGAGGTTATGGAATCATCAGGAGCAAATGCAGTGTATTCATAAAAAATATAGTCATCATTGACTACAGAAGATGCATCACTTGGTACAATTTCACCTTCATCTTGTTTCACATATTGATCATATGAGACAACATTGCTATTACCCATATTTTCAATATTTGATTCAATGATTTCAGTTGATTGTACTTTTTCATGAATCTTTTGCCCATCAATCTCATCGTATAATTTTAATACCTCTGATATGATCGATTTCTTGGATGGACTGGCCTGTTGTGGTGAAGAGACCTTTGGAGAGACCATTGGTGAAATGCTAGCCATGAAGATGGTCTGGGCAGTTGGTTCATCGTCGACATCAGAGTCAAACGCATCACAGTCTGCAACTTGAAATGCATTGGGATTCTTCTGACCCATACCCTACACTGGCTGTTCATCCACATCAGCATCATAAGTTTTGGCATTTCCCTCAGCTAGGAACAACAATTCTTCCTCATTCAACACAGCTCCACTATCTTGAGCTTGCACTAGTAGCATTTTGTCCCTGAAGTACTCTACATTTTGTGGACATTTTGGAAGAGTGCAGTTCCTTGCTATGTGTCCTTCTCCACCACAGTTGTAGCACTTGATTGGCTTAACTTGTCCATGGGCCATGTTCCTTCCACGATTCTGATTACCCACATATCCTCCACCTATAGCAGCATTTCCATAACCACCACTAAACCCAACATTTCCTTGCTCATTATGTGGAAGATAAGCATTCTGCCTTCCCTGCACGTTTTGCACAACTACCCTTCCATCTTTAACCGTAGCATGATTGTGAAGGTTAGAAGCAGTTTTGAGATGATTGTTAGTGGATGGGGTAAAGTTCAGGTTTTGCTTAACCATTAGAGCCACTTGATGAGCAAATTTTTCCACGAATGAGTCCTAAGGCTTATAACTTGGATCTGGAATAAGTTTGTGATTACCATCCCCAATAGGTATGACTTGTGATGCTTTGGTGGTTATTCCTACATTAGTGCAGAATGCTGTTGAATCATTTGAAGAACTTGCATCACCAGTACTGGTATTAAACTTTTCCATGATCATTCGTTCAAATGCAGCATGCTTCTCATTTTGGAGCAACTAAGCATACAGTTGCTCGTAATTGGTGTTCCTTAATCCTTTGTTCAGTTTGACCGCAGTGACAAATTTTTGTCATTCGGGATTCATGTTGTTTACAAACTTTGAATTGAGCTGGATATTTGGCATTGTCATTTTGATATTCCTCATATCATTCACAAGTTTGTGGAATCTCACATAATATTCAGTAACACTTTCCCCTGGTTTTATTTTAAAGTTCTCAAAGTCATCATACAGCTGAGACTCCCTGTCTTCTTTAGTCAATTTAGAACCAGAGAGAAGCATCTTAACATTGTCCCATACTGCCTTAGCTTCAGTGTTGTGATTGATCAACTTGTAAATGTCCTTAGGTAAACCCTGAAGTATAATTTTGAAGCCCTGATGTCTGCATCGTATCTCTTCTTCTCCTTATCATCAAGCTCATCGTACATCTTTGGTCTATCCAATCCTAATATAACTGAACTATCAACAGCAGTTTCAAGGATATCTCTGGTAGTCTCAATTTGATATGGTCCTTCATCAATTGACTTAAGGATGTTAACCCCATTTTCCTTTCCTAAGAAGTACAGTCTGATTATTTTAGCCCACGAGTCATAATCGGTTCTATCCAGCATGGGAGGACGAGTATCAGATCCTGCAGCTTGAACGTCATCAGCAACGGAAGAAATGATTGTAGACATGATTACAGATTCCACGGGATTTTACTACTCTTTGATTAAACCGGGAAATAGATTCTTTCACGGGATTTTACTAAATCAAGAGAAAAACCGTAAAACGTAACATGAAGAAACGACAAGTCTCAATAGACAAATCGCACACTTGACAAATCGCACCCTAGACAAATCGCACCCCAAACAATCGCACCGATGACAAATCGCTTAAGTGTCAAAACGCTTAAGTATCAAATCGCTTAAGAGACAAATCGCTTAAGAGACAAATCGCATAACAGTCAAATCACATAAATAGACAAATCGCATAGTACACAAGTACACCCACTACTTCCACTACTTTGTCTCAATAGACAAATCGCATACTAGACAAATCGCTTCACAAAAATGACAAATCGCATACGAAATATGACAAATCGCTTCAAAAAGCGTTCATTAAAAACACAAATCGCATAGTATTTAAGGACAAATCGCATAGAAGAAAGTCTATACGAGACTCAAATCGCATGCTAGAAACTTTCAAAAACACCACTTTTCAATCCGAAAACAACCCAACCACGATGATTCAAGCCTTCCAAACCAAAACCTAAACACTTATAATGATTCTAAACACAAAAGTACTATCAAAATTCAAACTTTAACACAAGAAATGATCCAAATGATGCAAACTACTCTAAACTCATTCAAACCCAAAAACCTTATGAAAACCACTAGAAATCCAAGAACATGAAAAATGAGTGATCAAACCATGGCTCTTGATACCAATTGTAACATATTGGTTTTCACAAACGCATAAATACACAAGTTATAGGGCGAATGAGATGAGGTTTAGAGAGAGAAAGTGGAAGAGATTTGGGAACTAAGTGAGACAAAGAAAAATGATATTATGAAAAGCTCCAACCCTTTGCCTTGCAAGGCAAAGGGTATTTATAGTTACAAGCTTAAATGCCCTCCTTCGGGCTGTGGATCAGGTATACAGTGGGTAAAGACTCGTCCGTCCTCCACGGTGTTACTTATCAAACTACTTACTAACACTAAAATGACTACGACTACAAGCTTTCTAATGCGTACATATACTTGAGGTGATCGACTCTTTAACTACCGGATTTACTAAATCCTAACACACCAGATGACAATTGGTATATGGATACCAGCGCCTCCTCTCACATGACCGCAAACCAAGGTGCTCTCTCGTCTTTTTTTAATATGAGAATTCCTCGACACATTATTGTTGGTAGTGGTCACACTATTCCTATTCGTGGATTTGGACATGCATCTCTTCCTTTATCTCATTACCCTTTACGTTTAAAAATGTGCTTTATGCGCCACAACTTGTTAAGAATCTTATTTCTGTCCGTCGACTTGCCATCGACAACCATATTTCTATTGACTTTGATCCCTTTGGTTTTACTATGAAGGAATACGGGGATGCCAATCCTGAGATGTGATAGCATTGGGGATCTTTATCCCCTCACATCTTCCGTGCTTCAACAAATTACTTCTCCATCTACTTTTGTCGCTTTTTCACAAGACCTGTGGCATCATCTTCTAGGTCATCCGGGTGTAAACATATTACGATCTCTTAATAAAAATAAAGACATTCAATGTAATAAATCTAATGTTTCTTCTGTCTATGAGTCTTGCATTTTTGGTAAACAAACAAAGTTACCATTTTCTGATTCCACTTCTTGCACCTTATCTCCTTTTGATATTGTACATAGTGACTTATGGACATCCTCAATTGCTAGCTTAAGTGGTCATCGTTATTATATATTTCTAGATGACTATTCTAATTTTCTTTGGACTTTTCCGCTGGGACAAAAATCACAAGTTTATGATACCTTTCTCGCATTTAGCAACTTTATTCGTACTCAATTTAAATATACTATAAAATGTTTTCAATGCGACAATGGAAAAGAATATAACAATAACTTGTTTCATCAGTTTTGTAAAACCAATGGCATGGCATTTCGCTTTTCTTGTCCTCACACTTCCTCTCAAAATGGAAAAGCCGAACGAAAAATACGAGCCATAAACAATAGTATTCGCACACTTCTCGCTCACTCTAACATGCCACCACAATTTTGGCATCATGCACTTGAAATGGCCACATATCTCCTCAACATCCTTCCTAGCAAACTACTATCCTATAATTCCCCAACACAAATCATATACAACCGTCACCCATTTTATGATCACTTACAAGTTTTCGGTTGTCTGTGTTACCCTCTCAAACCCTCCACCACAATCCATAAACTACAACCTCGATCATCTCATTGTGTTTTTCTCAGCTACCCCTCTAATCATCGTTGATACAAATGCTATGATTTGTCATCCAAGAAAATAATTCTTTCCCGCCATTTCAACTTTGATGAAACTAGTTTTCCATTCTCTAAACTTCACCATCCATCACCTGTAACATATCAATTCCTTACTACCCCTATTAATCCATTATTCCACCACTTAATTAATTCCTCAGGTACAAACTCTCCATCACCAAACCCATCACCTATTTCCCCCCAAAGTAACAATCGTGTAACCACTCCCTCTCCCACTAGGCTGGATTTCTCTCAAGCCCAACATCATCCCACTTCTTCCCCTACAATGAACTCAACTCCAACCATGTCTCCTGCTAATGAGCTTGAATCTATCTCGAACCCATCTCGGTCCATTGCTTCCCAAAGTTCACTCCTTCACTCTCCTAGGCCTACCACCACCACCACAACTCGTTTTACTCATATTCCTGAAGCCTCTCGGCTTAGCTCTCGACCCCAAGAAGCGCTGCCCAACCAAGCCCAAACACCCCTTCCGTCTAGAACAATGACCACTCGTAGCATGTCGGGTATTTCTAAACTAAAGAATCCGTTTAGTCTCACCACCTCTCCTACTCCCTCTCCAGTACCTCGTACCCCAAAAGATGCATTGTTTGACCCACATTGGAAGTTAGCTATGACTGGTGAATTTAATTCTCTTATTAAAAATGAGACTTGGGAATTAGTACCACGTACATCAAATATGCATGTCATTCGTTCTATGTGGATTTTTAGACACAAATTAAATTTTGATGGTTCTTTTGAGTGGTACAAAGCTCGTCTTGTTGGTGATGGCAGGTCTCAACAGGTTGGAATTGATTATGAGGAGACATTTAGCCAGGTCGTCAAACAGGCTACCATTCAGACCGTTCTCAGTCTTGCTCTTCCCAAATCATGGCCTATATACCAATTGGATGTTAAAAATGCTTTCTTACATGGTACATTGAATGAGATAGTGTACATGCATCAACCCATGGGATTTCGAGATCCATCTCGTCCGGATCACATGTGTCGACTCAAAAAGTCGTTATATGGTCTCAAGCAAGCCTCACGGGGCTTGGTATCAACGTTTTGTGGATTTTGTCACGACGATCGGTTTCTTACATAGAAAATCAGATCACTCACTTTTTATATACAGGCATGGTCATGACTTGGCTTATATTTCACTTTATGTTGATGATATAATTCTCACAGCTTCATCTGATGTTCTACGACGTCATATCATGCATCAAATTGCTGCTGAGTTTGCTATGAAAGATCTTGGTCCTCTTAGTTACTTTCTTGGCATAGCAGTTACACGTAACCAAGATGGTCTCTTTCTAAGTCAATCCAAATATGCCACAGACATCATTGCTCGTGCCGGTATGTCTTCATGTGACAACCCGTACTTTCAGGTCATTTCTCGAAACAATTTATGCCTTACAATTTCAACATTTATCGTAAACTAGGTTTGCGTGTTCCAAATTCGCGTAACCTTAAGGGTTTAGCGGCGAATTCATGATCATATCATCACGAACATTTCATATGGACTAAGTATAGTCTACATTTCATTAGCATCATTTGCATCATATTAATTCATTCATGATTTTTCATTTCACATATAACGCGTAAATTTTATATTAAATAAACGTTATCGCGTAAATTATTATTTTGAACATTTAATCCGCTACTTCTAAAAATGATCCCGATATATTTTTTTATACTTACATTTAGTTTATAAAAACTATATTTTGAGTTTACCTAGTGTTTTGAATTTATTTTGTATATAAATCGTTAAAGTTATATTATTACGACGTTTTTCTTAAAAACTACACGAAAATTTTTATATCACTCAAATTTCACAAGGAATGTATTTTTACAACTTTTATGAACTCATTATACTCAACTTTGATCTATTAAAAATTACTTTCACCTAAAATTTCCTAAAAGACACTAAAGTATATACAAAACCTTACAAGTATTTCTACATGTACACTTTACTTACATTTTCTAATAATTACATACAAGTAAAAAAAAAAAAAAAAAATTATTTTTATCAAATCCCTCCCCCCTTGGCCGACCAAGGGGGAGGTGACATTAATGATGGTATGGTTTCTTTGATTGTTAAGATTTTTACACAATACATAAAGTCTTACTCTTTCACTTACTCATTTCATTCACTAATAATTCACAAGTAGTAAAAATCTTTTTCTCTCTTTGTTTCTCTCCTTCATAACCGGTTCATCATCAAGGGTGTACAAGGGATCAAAATTTTTCTCAAGCTCAAGTAATTACAATCTAGATTACACTCTCATTAAGGTTTTGAAATAAAAAACCTAGGGTGTTTAGGCTAACCCTTGGTTCTTTGCACCTCATCATATTAACTTGTAAGCATATCATTTCATTTTACATCTTTCCTTTTCATTTCATAAGTATTTTATCATTTTCATAGCAAGCATGCAAGACTTGTGTTTATTTATACCATTTTTACATGATTTTTAGAGTTATATATATAAAGTCATCCTATAATTATCCCCTTGTTATATATTGGTATTGATGATGTCTAGGAACCCATGACACCCTAAGAAGGTGTATGGTAGGATTAGATTAGCTTTGGAGTTGATTTGAAGGGATTGGAATAGGTTTAGTACGAGAAAAAAACTATTTTCGATAAGTATAAAAAGTGTTCTGTCCTTGTTTTATTTTTCTGGAAAATCCGACAGTAGGCACGAAATTTTGGCCTTGATATTTAGAAAATATACTTTAAAACGAATCCGTGGCCGCTTGAACGGATTAAAACGGAGTTATAACGAAGAAGTTATGAATTTTTAAAGTTTGACGACGAAATATATATTTTTCTGAAATTTCAGCATACTATTTTTACGTTATTCGAGTCAAAAACGAGTCCTAAGCTTTACAAATTATTTCGACTTATCAAAAATCTATTAGTATACTTTGATACGAAGCTAAGGACGTATAATACGTAGAAAACGGATTTGAAACGACTAAGATATACACGTTTTCATAAAATTGCCGTAACTATTATTTTCTGAAAAACTATATTATTTTTACGAGACAAGTATTACGGTAACTAAAACGACCATGTTGGAGGCTGTTTTTAACTATGATGTAGAACTTTTTGGAACGAAATGTCTTCTAATAAAATCGAGATCACCAAACATATTTTCCAAAACGACCAACCGTTTGTATAGCGGGGTTGTAATGAATTATTTACGGTTGCTTAAACTTTGCCGAAACTCACTTTTTTAAACCACATTTGGACAAAATCACCATATTTAACCCCTATTATCTTTATGTTCGAGACCTCTATGACGAAAACTCATGTACTAAAACTTCTAGATTTTCATACAAGCTTTCCAAAACCGTCGAGTTCGTTTCCTAACGTTCGACGTACACCATTTTACGACTTGCTTTTCGAAGCCATTTTTGGTCACTTTCATGAAATTTCCGACGACTTTATTTTTCGACGAAAAGTGATAATTTCACAATAAATCATTAAGAAACCATTGTAGGATGACATTTTGACGTAAAAACTTGTAAAGTAATTTAGGAATGGTCAAGACGTCAAAAGAGTATTTTTCGACGAAGGGTATTATTTTCAAAACTCACAAATGGTATAAATAACATACGAAATGCATGCATAACATTACATCATAACTCATTACGTATCATATCATTCATAATAGGTCAAGGTTAAAGTATCACGCTACATTTCGGTGTACTCACTCTTGTCATCATACCAATTCATCAAGTGAGTTTTTCATAGCCCCACTTTCAATTGTTTTGTACTATTTTGGGGGAGATACATGCTCAATTATTTTTCACAAGTACTTTATATTTTTAAGGATAACTTCTATCATGATCACCATTGTTTCTAAATCAAATGTTGTACTATATCAATTGTTCTTGTTTGCGTGCTATAGTTCTACGTCGTATAACGTTCTAAATCAGTTGACTACTGATACATCGTCGAATAAAGTACTATGTCAGTTGACTACTGATACATTGAGTTAGGTGCTATTGATTATGTGCTATCTACGTCGTATAATGTTCTAAATCGGTTGACTATCGATACATTGAGTCTAGCCCTATTGATTAAGTGCTATTGTTCTACGTCGAGTTAGGTACTATTGTGAATTCATTTGACATCATGTGTTTGAACATAAACTACACACATTTTGGCAGTGGGTTGTGAACACACAGGTTGCAAGTTTTGTATGGGCGGAACTTGGGCTGGGTGGATTTACAATGCCTTTGCTGCATAAACGATTTTGAAAGGCTTTACATTTCAACACAAACTCTATGAACTCACTCAACCTTTGTGTTGACACTTTTAGCATGTTTTATCTCAGGTATCTAAGGCATTCACTTCATGGCATGCATTTGGACACATCATGGAGTCGCGATGACGACGCGTCTCACTTGGGTTTTACGTACTTTAAAACATCGTTTGAATTGTAACAAACTTATTTCCGCACAAGTTGACTTTCATTTGGGACCTATATTTTGTAAACTCTGATTGTTTTATTAAATCAAACGATGTGTTTTCCAAATGACACTTTAGGTCGTTCAATATAACTGTGATTGTGATGCTATGACAGTCAATCCCGAGAATTCCATTCATTTGCAAAAGGTAATTTGGGGGTGTGACAGTTGGCATGAGCTTCATTATAGAGAACTAGGTTGCATCATTGACCCTAGACTATAACTACATCATCATAGCATCTCATCATATCATTATAAGTGCATACTCCTTATACATGCGAACTTATGACTCAACACCAAACATCATATGAGTCGATTAGTCCAAGCATTGCATAGTTACTCCTAAATTATACATAGCCTGATCACCTATGTCTAATTCAGAAAGAATCATGCAATGAAGGGAGTAGTAGGCTTATATGTGTAAGCAATTCTATGACCGAGCCAAATTTTCAAAAGACCCGTTACTCAAACCGATTTAGCCTAATCTCATGACAGTTCTTGTTTGATGAGTTGTGAGATTAAGTAAAAATCGGTTACCTAAAAGTCTTTTGAAGGTTTTGCTCGAGAATGGGAAAGTTTGCCACATCAAACCCTAAACCGTAGAGACTAACATGGACTGAATTCAGGGGTGAATTCCTTTTTGGATGGGAATGTGACAACCCGTACTTTCAGTCATTTCAAACAATTTATGCCTTACAATTTCAACATTTATCGTAAACTAGGTTTGCGTGTTCCAAATTCGCGTAACCTTAAGGGTTTAGCGGCGAATTCATGATCATATCATCACGAACATTTCATATGGACTAAGTATAGTCTACATTTCATTAGCATCATTTGCATCATATTAATTCATTCATGATTCTTCATTTCACATATAACGCGTAAATTTTATATTAAATAAACGTTATCGCGTAAATTATTATTTTGAACATTTAATCCGCTACTTCTAAAAATGATCCCGATATATTTTTTTATACTTACATTTAGTTTATAAAAACTATATTTTGAGTTTACCTAGTGTTTTGAATTTATTTTGTATATAAATCGTTAAAGTTATATTATTACGACGTTTTTCTTAAAAACTACACGAAAATTTTTATATCACTCAAATTTCACAAGGAATGTATTTTTACAACTTTTATGAACTCATTATACTCAACTTTGATCTATTAAAAATTACTTTCACCTAAAATTTCCTAAAAGACACTAAAGTATATACAAAACCTTACAAGTATTTCTACATGTACACTTTACTTACATTTTCTAATAATTACATACAAGTAAAAAAAAAAAAATTATTTTTATCAAATCCCTCCCCCCTTGGCCGACCAAGGGGGAGGTGACATTAATGATGGTATGGTTTCTTTGATTGTTAAGATTTTTACACAATACATAAAGTCTTACTCTTTCACTTACTCATTTCATTCACTAATAATTCACAAGTAGTAAAAATCTTTTTCTCTCTTTGTTTCTCTCCTTCATAACCGGTTCATCATCAAGGGTGTACAAGGGATCAAAATTTTTCTCAAGCTCAAGTAATTACAATCTAGATTACACTCTCATTAAGGTTTTGAAATAAAAACCTAGGGTGTTTAGGCTAACCCTTGGTTCTTTGCACCTCATCATATTAACTTGTAAGCATATCATTTCATTTTACATCTTTCCTTTTCATTTCATAAGTATTTTATCATTTTCATAGCAAGCATGCAAGACTTGTGTTTATTTATACCATTTTTACATGATTTTTAGAGTTATATATATAAAGTCATCCTATAATTATCCCCTTGTTATATATTGGTATTGATGATGTCTAGGAACCCATGACACCCTAAGAAGGTGTATGGTAGGATTAGATTAGCTTTGGAGTTGATTTGAAGGGATTGGAATAGGTTTAGTACGAGAAAAACTATTTTCGATAAGTATAAAAAGTGTTCTGTCCTTGTTTTATTTTTCTGGAAAATCCGACAGTAGGCACGAAATTTTGGCCTTGATATTTAGAAAATATACTTTAAAACGAATCCGTGGCCGCTTGAACGGATTAAAACGGAGTTATAACGAAGAAGTTATGAATTTTTAAAGTTTGACGACGAAATATATATTTTTCTGAAATTTCAGCATACTATTTTTACGTTATTCGAGTCAAAAACGAGTCCTAAGCTTTACAAATTATTTCGACTTATCAAAAATCTATTAGTATACTTTGATACGAAGCTAAGGACGTATAATACGTAGAAAGCGGATTTGAAACGACTAAGATATACACGTTTTCATAAAATTGCCGTAACTATTATTTTCTGAAAAACTATATTATTTTTACGAGACAAGTATTACGGTAACTAAAACGACCATGTTGGAGGCTGTTTTTAACTATGATGTAGAACTTTTTGGAACGAAATGTCTTCTAATAAAATCGAGATCACCAAACATATTTTCCAAAACGACCAACCGTTTGTATAGCGGGGTTGTAATGAATTATTCTGTTGCTTAAACTTTGCGAAACTCACTTTTTAAACCACATTTGGACAAAATCACCATATTTAACCCCTATTATCTTTATGTTCGAGACCTCTATGACGAAAACTCATGTACTAAAACTTCTAGATTTTCATACAAGCTTTCCAAAACCGTCGAGTTCGTTTCCTAACGTTCGACGTACACCATTTTACGACTAGCTTTTCGAAGCCATTTTTGGTCACTTTCATGAAATTTCCGACGACTTTATTTTTCGACGAAAAGTGATAATTTCACAATAAATCATTAAGAAACCATTGTAGGATGACATTTTGACGTAAAAACTTGTAAAGTAATTTAGGAATGGTCAAGACGTCAAAAGAGTATTTTTCGACGAAGGGTATTATTTTCAAAACTCACAAATGGTATAAATAACATACGAAATGCATGCATAACATTACATCATAACTCATTACATATCATATCATTCATAATAGGTCAAGGTTAAAGTATCACGCTACATTTCGGTGTACTCACTCTTGTCATCATACCAATTCATCAAGTGAGTTTTTCATAGCCCCACTTTCAATTGTTTTGTACTATTTTGGGGGAGATACATGCTCAATTATTTTTCACAAGTACTTTATATTTTTAAGGATAACTTCTATCATGATCACCATTGTTTCTAAATCAAATGTTGTACTATATCAATTGTTCTTGTTTGCGTGCTATAGTTCTACGTCGTATAACGTTCTAAATCATTGACTCTTGATACATGCGTCGAATAAAGTACTATGTCAGTTGACTACTGATACATTGAGTTAGGTGCTATTGATTATGTGCTACAGTTCTACGTCGTATAATGTTCTAAATCAGTTGACTACTGATACATTGAGTCTAGCCCTATTGATTAAGTGCTATTGTTCTACGTCGAGTTAGGTACTATTGTGAATTCATTTGACATCATGTGTTTGAACATAAACTACACACATTTTGGCAGTGGGTTGTGAACACACAGGTTGCAAGTTTTGTATGGCGGAACTTGGGCGGGTGGATTTACAATGCCTTTGCTGCATAAACGATTTTGAAAAGGCTTTACATTTCAACACAAACTCTATGAACTCACTCAACCTTTGTGTTGACACTTTTTAGCATGTTTTATCTCAGGTATCTAAGGCATTCACTTCATGGCATGCATTTGGACACATCATGGAGTCGCGATGACGACGCGTCTCACTTGGGTTTTACGTACTTTAAAACATCGTTTGAATTGTAACAAACTTATTTCCGCACAAGTTGACTTTCATTTGGGACCTATATTTTGTAAACTCTGATTGTTTTATTAAATCAAACGATGTGTTTTCCAAACGACACTTTAGGTCGTTCAATATAACTGTGATTGTGATGCTATGACAGTCAATCCCCAGGAATTCCATTCCGCTGCAAAACAGGTAATTTGGGGGTGTGACACTTCATGTATACCAGTTTGTGAAAAACTAGAAGGGGGGGTTGAATAGTTTTACCAATTAAAACTTCATTTTAATCTATTTAGATCGACTTATGTCAATCTATTTGGATGTGTGTGTTGGATGTTGATAAACAAACATATAAAGGTAAGTAATGAAAAGATAAGAGTAAGAAGCACAAAACCACAACGCAAGTATTTATAGTGGTTCGGCTACAAGGTCACCTTCCTTGCCCTACTCCACTCCCCGAGTCACCTACTCGAGAGTTCGTAATCACTACACCAATCTCCTTATGGCGGAGAAGCCTTCACAACGTCGCCTACTCTTTTTACGGTACTAGGCTAACCACCGGGTTCTTTCACTCCAAGGTGAACCACACCTACACAACGTCGCCTACCCTTTATAAGGTACTAGGCTAAGTACCTAGTTCTTTCACACCTTAGGTGAACTACACCTTCACAACGTCGCCTACCCTTTATAAGGTACTAGGCTAAGTACCTAGTTCTTTCACACCTTAGGTGAACTACACCTTCACAACGTCGCCTACCCTTTATTAGGTACTAGGCTAAGCACCTAGTTCCATTGCAATGGAGGAACTACTACCACACTACACCAATGACTAATCGCAAAGGAGATCTACTCCTTTACAACATCATCAATGATATCAATATCCTTGGATCTAATACTAGTCTATCTTGTACATCGAAACAAACCATATCAAATGTACATCTAAGGCACCTTTCACTAATGCCTTTGACTAGATCTACAAGACACCTTTCACTAATGTCTTGTGTGTTCACTTCTAAGCACCTTTCACTAATGCTTCTTTGTCTTGACTTCTAAGCACCTTTCACTAATGCTTCTTTGTCTTGACTTCCAAGCACCTACCACAAGTGCTTTATCCTATAGACAATAGATACCCTTCACTAATATCTTCGTCTTGACTCTTAAGACATCTTTCACTAATGTCTTCAACACTACACTTCTTTGAAGAAAGAAAGGAATCATCAACAAGAAGACTTCAGTAGCCTTGATGATGAGGAAGCACGGCTACTCATGGACTTGAGCTTGCTCGACTTCAAAGGTGGTGATCTTGCCTTTAAGAGGAACCTAAAAGATCACACAAAAACAAAACTACAAACATAGATCTCTTGGATCTAAAGTTAGTGATATTAAACTCAGGGGAGAAAGTATATTTGAAAGGGGTGAGAAACAATGAAGAAATGACTCACTATTTATAGAGGAAAAACCTCTACTATTCCCCGGATCCCACGGATCCCTACCACAAGGGATCCGGCTAGCACAAGGCTAGGGATCCGTGGTCCGCTCCTCTTTGCCCATGGGTATTTTTGGTTATGGGTCATGGGTCATGGGTTATGGGTTGATCCATGGTTTTCTTTCTAGATACAATGTATCTTAAGGATATAATGAATTTGGTTAAGTGGTATATATAAAACCATGGGTTATGGGTCAAAACCATTTGCTAGTATTTACCCATTTAGTATATACTTGTATTTACTCATTTTAGTATACTTAGTTTAAGTATATGTTTAACCCAATATGTAAACACTAGTTTTTGTACATATGTATCTAAATCATAAAATCACTTATACTTGTTTTAGTGTTTTATGTGAAAGCGTAAGTGTGTTAGAAAACTATTAGTTCAAACTATTTACGTATTTTGTTTGTTTCGTTAAAATGATTTTACTTTTGTTATTGACAAAACATTAGAAGATCGTAAAATATAATAAACGTTTTTACGGCTTATTTGTATTAACAATCTCCCCCTTTTTGTTGATGACAAAACATAAAATTATTTTAAGGAAAAACTAAAAATTCGTAAAAGTTTGAATTTGTAGTTTTACTTTCTTCTCCCCCTTTTTGTCGAAACAAAAAGTGTTTGAAGGAAGGCAGCACATTGTTTTTAAGAAAAACATGTGAAAGAAAAAGTAAAAAGGAATAGAGAGCAAATAACGGGAATGGTACTCGTCTTAACTCCCCCTTGACGAGTCCATCCCTTGAAAGGGCGTCAAGGACATAACGTAACATAAACTAATTGTGTTTGCAATTAAGTTTGCAAAAGATATCGTCTATGAGACGAATGTGCTCCCCCTTGATTATTGCAAAGGGATGTCACGAAATGTAAACCTAGTATTGCAAGTAATTTGCAATGTATTACTTTGACATAAAGCTCCCCTAGCTTTAGGATGTCAAAGTCTTCATATGTAAATTGAATAACTACAAAACAAAGGTTAGAAATCAAGTATAATTCACAATTTCCTGCAAATGTGATTCAAGTTAGTAGAAAGAAATATTTCTGTCTCACGGATCCCACGGTTCCCTCCTAGTAGGGATCCGTTTAGGCAAATATGAGGGATCCGTCTGGCCGATGAATAAAGTCAGCAAAGATTAGTATAACAAGAAATGTTAATACCGAAAAGAGATATGAATTATATAGTATACTCACATACTCAGAAATATAGCTAGTAGCATGTAATTCCATTTAATAAACAAGAGTTATGATATACATGACTCGAAAAACAAGAAAATAGACAATACATGACTAGGAATTTCTAGATCACCTAACGCTTGAAGCTAAGACACCACTATAATATTCTAGCTCAAGTTTTGTTTAGGTTTAATCTCGTCGAAAAGTTCGAGGAGATGATAGAACATGAAACGTTGGTCTTCTCGTACTTCATGTATCAAACTTTCAACATGTTGACAATGATAGCAATCTTTTTCATGGCTAGGTAGTGGTGGTGGATGAAATGAAATGGCTTGATTCGAAGGATCAAGTGAAGCGGCTTGTGGAGCTTCAAACGATGGAGGGATTGGTGGAGGTGCATTTAAGAATGACTCAACCAAGAATGATGGTGGTGGTAGAGAAGTGTCAACTTCCATATGGTCGGGTGGTTGACTTTGATGATTTGTCACAATCCAAATGGGATTATATGATGAAAACGCCGAGAAGGAAGCCGGAGCAAGTGTTGACTCAACACCTTGATTTTGAACCATTATTCCTTCTAATGAGGAGAATGTTGTCGGTGGAAGTGGATGAGACGTCCTAGGAGGCAAGTCCTCTAGATTGTAGAGGTGTGGTGATGATAGTGGGGATGTAAATGAAATAGCTCTAGGAACCAATGGTGATGGTTTGGTGGAGATGATATTGTTTGGCCTAGGAGGTATGGTGGTGTTTGGCAAAGGTAGTTTTGTGGGTACTATCCTTTTAGGAATTGGTTTGATTGGATGATGAAGGATTCTATCATTTGTTGGCTTGACCGGAGATGATTCGGTTGAGGAAATTTCGTGTATAACACGAGCTCTTTTCATGGGTGGTTCTTTGGTGGATAAGTTACTACTTGGGGTTTTCCTCATGATGAGATGATTTCAAGAGTTTGCAAGAGCTGAAAGTTAGGATGATAGTGATGACTATGGAGGTCCTAATAAGGTGGTTTAAAAACTAAGAGATTTGGAAAGTGCATTTAAGCCTTAAGCCACTAGAATTCATTGAAATGTGATGATTGACATGCACAAGAGTTAACTTCAGAGGATGCACTGATCTAGGAACTCATTTAAGATGAGATGGAGTGTTTGAGTTAGGAAGATAAGTTGAAATGATTGTTTTTGCAAGAATTGACATAAAGTGTCATCCGGATCCCACGGTTCCCTCATCGAGAGGGATCCGTCTAGGCTAATCCTAGGGATCCGGCTCTCAGCAGCTATGAAAGAGTGGAAATGATGTTTCTAAGATTTAAGACCTATATCATCTTGAGTGTTTCAGTCCTCCTAAGTGTTTTAAATGAAGGGATGCTTGAGTACTTGAAGGTAATGAGTGATGTAGCTAATGATTGTCATTTATGGAAGGATTTGGAACTTTCAAGAGTACCAATGGATGAGCAAGGATGAGACTAAAGATTTAGAGTGTTAATTGAAGCTAAATGATCCTAGAGATCAGGTTATGTCTTAGGATAGTGTTTTGGAAAGTATCCTAGAAGCTTTTGAGATGAGAAAACTAGATTTTGATCAACTTTGATCATCTTGGAGGTGAGGATGATTTATGATCAATTTTGCCATAATTGAAAGATTTCTAAGACTAGATGTGAGGGATCAAGTAGAAAATGAGGTGTGAGTTTAAGAGCGGAAGAGTAATGGATTAAAAAGAAACGGTAGATCTACAAGCGTTTTTAGAGTGTGACCTCGGTGAGTTATGTATGAATGGGAAAGATTAACCTATCTTGATAAGGACTTAATTTGCCTTATGACACTATGTTTAGCTTAGTGTGAGGTGTTCTAAGAATGTGTTTGAAATACAATGCTTGTAATTGCAATTTCTGTTTGCCGGATCCCACGGTTCCCTAAGAGTAGGGATCCGTCTAGTGTAATCTTTGGGATCCGCCCATCTGCTCAGCAGGACCTTTATTAAAGGTATGAAATGATCTTGACAATGCATTATATCTCAAGGATAGTCTAAAGAGATTTCTATTACCAAGATATCAAATGTAAAATGTTTTATTTCATGAAGGAAATTGGATTACATTGATAAAGCACGAGTACAAGAGATTTGATCCTATTTTGGAATACTATTAGTTTCCTTGAGTGTTTTCGCTAGGAGGATCATTATGTGATTGATGAGTGTTGGTGGAGTCAAGAATGAAGAAAGTCTTCATGAGAGATATGTTTAGCGGTTCCATCATCTTGTTCACAAATACGTACAACGGACTTTGAAATTGAGGATGGAAGTGCATAACATTATGATAGAGGCGTGTCAAGAACATTCCATAAGGGATGAGTTTATTCTTGGAGCCTTGAAGATTTGCAATTCGCCTTGCGAAGAAGTAGGCGAGATTGTATGGTTGTTGTGTTAGCAAACAGTACAACATGTGAGCACAACAAGCAGGAAGGATTTCTCGATTTCCCCTAAGACTCCAAACATTTTCACGTAGGATGAGTGCAAGAGGCTTGTACTCTTCTCGGATATCCCTTGTAAAGATAATGTTTGGATCGGAGTAATATGGTCGAGGTTTGCATATTATGCGATTTAAATCTTCCGGAGAGGGTATGTGTGAACAATATGGACTATTTTCTTCACGAAAGTTGAAGAGAGAATCAAGAGACCAATCTTCTGTGAAGGCACATTGTCCATGATTTGGAATCCGGAGGATGTGAGCAAAATGCCCAAGGGTTAGAGCGAACTTTTGGTTTTTGATATAAAACCAAAGAGATAGAGAGCGATCCTCGTTACGAACGAGTTTGACTTGACGGAAGAATTCCATTATGAACCTTGGACATATCTTCTCGTTGATTTCAAGAAGACATTCTAGTCCTATGGCTCGGAAGGAGGTATTGATACCTTCTTCGAATTGTAGAGAGGTGTCTAAAATACGTCCTTCGTGGAAGTGACGGTTTCGAGATTATTGAACCCATGGACATGATTGCCAGGTGTTTTGGGTTCGAGAGAGATGTTAGGAGTGTAGACGCTAGTGAGTGAAAAGTCAAACTCATATTCATGCGTCATAGTTGAACCTATAGAGATAACAAATAAGAGGAGATGTTTGTGGTCAACTTATGATAATCTAATGTTTTTACTAGATTTTTATTAACAATGGTTTTTAACAAGAAATATACTTAACTCACTTATGGTTTTGACATACAAGTGGAGTATTACTCTTAGAAGAAAAGAGGTTTTTGTTTTGTATGAAAAACTGTTTTCCAGTAGGACGGATCCCACGGTTCCTTTTCAAAATGGATCCGGCTAGTATATCTTAGGGATCCGTGGATCTGTAGTAGCGAGCAGATTTGATAAAACATAGGTTTTACAGTTTTTATACCACGATATATGTTTTATCCTACATTTTCTTTTAGCATGCATACATGACTTCTAATGTATCACGAAAGAATATAAAACATATAAATCAAAATAAGTGACAAACACATTATGATAAAAGTAACCTAGATAAACTAGATTATTAATAATATTGCATTTCAATACTAAGGATGATACAAAGGATTGGGTATATGATCCCAATATAGATTAACAACACAAAGTAAATGTCTCCGTATGTGAACTTCATCATAGGGAACAAAAGTGCGATGAGTGTTAGGGCGATGAGCACGAGTGCGATGTAAACCATGTTGATGACGGATATTTCTTGGTTTTGATTGAGATGGAGTGAGGAGGAAGATGAAATTTTTTGAAATTGGAAGATTTTGAAAGAGTGAGTGGTCGACGGTGGGATAAATAGGAAAACGAGAATTTTTGAAATTCGTGTTTTGTTTTATTATTGGTTTGAAAAGAAATAAAACATAAGTTTTATATACTATAACTATAGATGAGAAATATAACACGTATTGTAAGAAAAAGGCTTCCTAACGAAGCTTCACGTAAAACATGTATGAGCACAAAAAGGATAATCATATAAATACCTAAATAGGTATATTTAATTATCAAGCACAATAAAAGGAGAATCATACCTCTAGCGCACTTAGGAATGTCTTTACAAATGACACAACAAATGTCACTTAGACGATTCCCGGTCCTTTGCGATTAAGATACCTTCTTAAGGAAGGTATTCTTGTTACCAAGCTACTCCTAAAGCTTGGTGGGTATGAGCTTTGACTAATCAACATGAAAAAAAAGATTAGTGCAAAAAAAAATAAAAAGAAAAAAAAATGTTGTTATCAACTTCAACATCCAAACATATAGTTTTGAAAAAACATGGTGTTTGCTTTTATGAAAAACCTTCTTTGTAGTTTTCAATTAACCATGGATCGTATCAAGTTTTTAAAGTACAATATACTTCAAGAACCTTGGTAACGAAGCTCTGATGCCAATTGTGGAAAACTAGAAGGGGGGGTTGAATAGTTTTACTAATTAAAACTTCATTTTAATCTATTTAGATCGACTTATGTCAATCAATTTGGATGTGTGTGTTGGATGTTGATAAACAAACATATAAAGGTAAGTAATGAAAAGATAAGAGTAAGAAGCACAAAACCACAACGCAAGTATTTATAGTGGTTCGGCTACAAGGTCACCTTCCTTGCCCTACTCCACTCCCCGAGTCACCTACTCGAGAGTTCGTAATCACTACACCAATCTCCTTATGGCGGAGAAGCCTTCACAACGTCGCCTACTCTTTTTCCGGTACTAGGCTAACCACCGGGTTCTTTCACTCCAAGGTGAACCACACCTACACAACATCGCCTACCCTTTATAAGGTACTAGGCTAAGTACCTAGTTCTTTCACACCTTAGGTGAACTACACCTTCACAACGTCGCCTACCCTTTATAAGGTACTAGGCTAAGTACCTAGTTCTTTCACACCTTAGGTGAACTACACCTTCACAACGTCGCCTACCCTTTATTAGGTACTAGGCTAAGCACCTAGTTCCATTGCAATGGATGAACTACTACCACACTACACCAACGACTAATCCCAAAGGAGATCTACTCCTTTACAACATCATCAAGGATATCAATATCCTTGGATCTAATACTAGTCTATCTTGCACATCGAAACACACCATATCGAATGTACATCTAAGGCACCCTTCACTAATGCCTTTGACTAGATCTACAAGACACCTTTCACTAATGTCTTGTGTGTTCACTTCTAAGCACCTTTCACTAATGCTTCTTTGTCTTGACTTCTAAGCACCTTTCACTAATGCTTCTTTGTCTTGACTTCCAAGCACCTACCACAAGTGCTTTATCCTATAGACGATAGATAACCTTCACTAATATCTTCGTCTTGACTCTTAAGACATCTTTCACTAATGTCTTCAACACTACACTTCTTTGAAGAAAGAAATGAATCATCAACAAGAAGACTTCAGTAGCCTTGATGATGAGGAAGCATGGCAACTCATGGACTTGAGCTTGCTCGACTTCAAAGGTGGTGATCTTGCCTTTAAGAGGAACCTAAAAGATCACACAAAAACAAAACTACAAACATAGATCTCTTGGATCTAAAGTTAGTGAGATTAAACTCAGGGGAGAAAGTATATTTGAAAGGGGTGAGAAACAATGAAGAAATGGCTCACTATTTATAGAGGAAAAACCTCTACTGTTCCCCGGATCCCACGGATCCCTACCACAAGGGATCCGGCTAGCACAAGGCTAGAGATCCGTGGTCCGCTCCTCTTTGCCTATCGGTATTTTTGGTTATGGGTCATGGGTTATGGGTTGATCCATGGTTTTCTTTCTAGATACAATGTATCTTAAGGATACAATGAACTTGATTAAGTGGTATATATAAAACCATGGGTTATGGGTCAAAACCATTTGCTAGTATTTACCCATTTAGTATATACTTGTATTTACTCATTTTAGTATACTTAGTTTAAGTATATGTTTAACCCAATATGTAAACACTAGTTGTTGTACATATGTATCTAAATCATAAAATCACTTATACTTGTTTTAGTGTTTTATGTGAAAGCGTAAGTGTGTTAGAAAACAATTAGTTCAAACCATTTACGTATTTTGTTTGTTTCGTTAAAATGATTTTACTTTTGTTATCGACAAAACATTAGAAGATCGTAAAATATAAATAAACGTTTTTACGGCTTATTTGTATTAACACAGTTTCTACTCCGATTGACATAACTTCCAAACTAAGTGCTACTTGTGACACTCCCTACTCTGATCCTACACACTATAGAAGTTTAGCAGGGGCGTTGCAATATCTTACTTTTACACGCCCGATATTTCTTACGCGGTTCAACAAGTATGTTTACATATGCATGAACCACATGAGGGGTACATGACCGCTCTTAAGCGGATCTTACGATATATACATGGCACTCTTCAACTTGGGTTACAACTATACAAGTCTTCGGCTACTGAACTTGTCTGTTACACCGATACCGATTGGGCCGGTTTCCCGGACACACGGCGTTCCACTTCTGGGTATTGTGTATTTTTGGGAGACAACTTACTTTCGTGGTCGGCTAAACGTCAACCAACTTTGTCTCGTTCTAGTGCGGAGGCAGAATACCGAGGTGTTGCTAATGTTGTGTCTGAATCTTCTTGGCTTCGTAATCTTCTCCTCGAACTACATTGTCCCATTTTAAAAGCCACACTTGTATATTGTAACAATGTAAGTGCTATTTATCTGGCGGGGATCCAGTTCAACATCAACGAACTAAACATATTGAATTGGATATCCATTTTGTTCGTGAAAAGGTTTCCCGTGGACTTGTTCGCGTACTTCATGTACCCTCACGATACCAGATTGCGGATATTTCTACTAAAGGCCTTCCTCATGTTCTGTTTGATGATTTTAAAGCCAGTCTCAATGTTCGTCAACCTCCTGTTTCGACTGCGGGAGACTATTAGCTGTACACCAGCTGTTAGTTATATTAGGAATAAGTTAAGCATTTATTATTGTAAATAGGGCATGTATATTATGTCCATGTATTAGCCAAAGTTTGTTATGATGTAGATAGACAATCATGTGTATATATAGAGATTGATATCAATGAGAAAGGCACGGTGATCAATCTTTCATGCATGTTTGGGTTTGGAGGAATAAAATAATTTACACATCGTCTATTAAAGAGGCTAATTTTGACCGTCATGATGACATCTTCCTTGTTGTTCTACGACAATCTTTTGTATGGATATCTAATTGTGCCCTATCCAAACTCATACCTACAAGCCTATGGATATTGGCACCTATTCTATTTCCATTGGAGTAGATCGTCCTCGTGGGACTCATGGATTCATCATCTAGATACAACACATGGAGTAACTTAACTATTTTTTTTTGTTGGTAAAAAGATCTTTGTCCCTTATACATGTAGAGAGTTACTCTTGGTTCTTGGTTCTTTTTGTATATATTTTTTGGAAAAATATGATAGTCGCCTTTAGTGCATATTACTTTATACTCTATTTTATTTTCAAAAGTCTAAAATAAATGGAAAGCAACTTATTTTTTGGGTAACTCGTGTCTACGTTTGACACGTGTTCTTAACTAATCGAATAATAGATTAATTTACGTATCATAAGTTTACACTTGTTGGCTTATGGTTGTGTTGTAAAAGTTGCCTAATTGCCCTATTTACTTTGAACTTTAGAAACTTATGGTTTAAAAAATGATACGCACTAGAGAGATCGGTCTAGTTTCAAAATTACCCCATATTTTTTTAAAGTTTATTTGTTGTATGTTTACATGTTGGTCTCTCTCTGCCTATCGGCTTATAATATCTTCCGCATTTTTCAAAAGATTAATCTGAGATAACACCAAGCACTCATTCTCACGATGCGACTGTAACATGAAAACTCAACTCACACAAACATCTTGATCGATGAACTTAATTTATTATACCACTTAATAATTTTGTTAATTTAAATTATACTTGTTTAATTTAATCATTTTATGATAGAACCTATACAAATTTAACTTAAGTTCTTCACGCGCGTACCGTGTAACTTATCCAAATTCGTCAATGAAAACGGGGTTTATTATGTGATCAAAAGAACGTCTAGGAAAAGCTTATAAAAAGCTAAGTTATCAGAACGAGTAAATGAAGATTTTTTTAAATAAAAAGTTTTTACGTCAATAAAAACGAGGACTTGCTTAGTATGCTACAAATAGAATTAAAAAAAGAATAACGGTCGTTATTCTTGAGTCAATCTAAATTTTAGCCCTTTTTTTGTTCACTTTGAACACAACACATAGTTACAAAAAAGGGATAAAAACATATGTTGTTACTGGTCTAGTACGTTTCTATTTCTTCTCGATTGTATTTAATCACGTAGATAATATTCTCATGATTAAAAAGTTTGTCTTCACCGAACTCTTTATATAAACACCAAATTCCATCTCTTCAACCAAAAACATAAAAATGGAAGGAGCCAACAAGAACATCATTTGTGACTTGTTGTACAAGGCATTGTCTGCCCGTGACACCAACACGGTTCACCGCCTCCTAGCTCAAGATATCGACTGGTGGTTCCACGGCCCACCTGCTCATAGATACAACCTTATGCAAGTGCTAACTGGTACACTTAATTTTGATGATAATGACTCTTATGAGCCTCTTGTTGTAGTTAGTATTGGCTCGATGGTGGTGGCTGAGGGCTACCATATTCATGAGCGGCGAAAAACCTATTGGGTGCATGTGTGGATCGTAGAGAATGAGAAGATTATAACACAAGTGAGGGAGTATCTGGATACTTCTGTTACAGTTACTCGTCTCACAAAATCTAGTAATGTCTTAGTGGCCTCACCGCGGTCACCTGAATGCAAGAAAATGTGGGAGAGCAAACTTGGTGATAGTGTCTCGGTGCCTCGTCTACTTCTAGTGATTTAATTAAAAAAAAAATTACGTGGGTTTTGTGTTTTTTTTTTTTTTTTGTTTTTTTAACATTTGATATGGAAATACACAGTTTTAACTATTTATGTTTCTGACTAAAGAGAAAATGATCATGAGAGATAAAGATTGTCATTAGTAGTGAAATTTGAGGAAAAATTATTTGCTACAGGTTTCTTAATTGATAAGGTTTGTATTCACATCAGAGTTTATTTTAAGATTGGCAAAGCTTACAACCAGAGGTGTTAATCTCAACATGATTTTATGTAAATTAGTTACTTGGGTTGAACTTTATGAATAACGAGTTGATGGACAGAATATAAAAAAGTAGCTATAAAGGAAATTGTTCAAAAAATTATATTATGGCCAAAAACATGTAAACTGTAAAAAAAAAGTTGATGACAATATTCTTGTTGTCAAGGCCCAATCAAGGGTAGTAAAAGATGATATGATACAAATCCTTTGGGTCAATAGAGTTATGAGTTGGCCTTAAAGTTCAATTTAGAGGTCAAAATGGGTCAATTTTGGAAGTCAAAGACAAGAGAAAAAGTTGAGATATGTCATTATTTGTTTCTTTAGGCTATGATCTGCTGATGAGAGAAGTTTGAGTCTGTACGTAATGGTGTTGAAAGTTTGTGATATTTGTGTTGTATCATGGTTTATATGTGAATAATTTGTTGATATACCTATATAAGCCATTTTGACTAGCATTCTGACTTCTTACATGTAAAATTCATTTCTAATTCCTAACTTCACTTGCATAGCTCAAAACTTTTATAACTTTTACAACTATTTTAACACGTGGTCATTTAATGAAAATTCACTAAACTATTGACAAACCAATTAACTTAGCCTAACCCATCCCAACCTATATTATAACCTACTTAAGAGTTATTGTTGAAAGAAAACTCATTTTAATATGTTAAAAAGGTTAGGTAAATGGATCATTGGTCAAACCCCATTATTTATCTTCCTCTTCTACTCCTATATAACCCCTGTCATGCTTTTTTAGCTTATCACATTTTATATCATAATCAAAGTCTCAACAGTCAACACACATACAAAATGGCTGATCAACACCACCCTACACCAGTAGAAGAATGCAACAGGAATATGGTCTCTAACTTTTACAAGGCATTGGGCTCTCGAGATGCGGCCACTGTCCACAGCCTTTTAGCTCCTGATATTGAATGGTGGTTTCACGGACCTCCATCATGCAATCGTCTTATGCAGTTGCTCACAGGCTCTAGGACCAACACCTTTAATGATCACTCGTTTGCTTTCAACCCTATATCTGTCGTCTCCATCGGTTCAATAGTAGTGGCAGAAGGGTACTTTCCAATGGACTGTAAAGTCAGTTGGGTGCATGCATGGACAGTCACTGATGGAGTTATAACTCAGGTGAGTGGTACATCGAGGAAAAGTTACATGGACGCCGTATATATTATTAACTAAAATACATTTAGCAACGACACATAACTAAATTATCAACGGCCAGTAGTCCGTGGGTAAGATCGTTTGTTTAACAAAGCTAAGGGTGTGTTTGGTTAGAGAAAACTGGGACGTTTTCATCAAGAAATTCAAATTAAAAAAAAAAAAAAAAAAAAAAAAACACTTTAAATGATTTTCTTTTTTCAAGTGATTTTCTGCTTTTATAACTAAAAGTTAGGAAACTGGATTTTCTATTTCTCAGAATTTTCCCTATTAAAAATTTCACCGGATTTCATAATTTATTGTTTTTTCATCTTACACCGGCCAGCATTTGAACACGTTTTTATAGTTCAAGCCTATTTCTCATTCTCAAGAATACAGATATAAAAACACTAGGAAAGTTTTTCTGGACCATTTTTAACATGTAGATCCGCCCATGCAGGTAAGAGAGTACTTTAACACTTCAGTTACGGTCACCCGTTTTGCCAAGTCAGCTAACGCACATATGGGCTTACAAGGTGTTGACAAGTGTCAGTGTGTATGGCAGAGCAAACTTACAGATAACGCATCTATGCCTGGTCTTCTTCTTGCTGTTTAAGCTTCAGAGTTCAGACAAAGGGTCACGTTTCAAATAATTTTCTCACGTAATGTTTTGCCAAAATTACTTTAGGTCTAGTCTTTCGCCTATAAGGTTTTGATAAACTTGTGAGCGAAAATTCTTTGTACCATACAGTTGATTAGCCTTGCATAGAACGAGGTCTAATGTAATATTGTAATAACGTAGTAGTAATAAACTTCATTACTCCGTGCCTGCATGCATTGAGATCATGTTAGTTTCAATATTATAGCTAGCTAGGTCATATATGTTGAGTCACTAGCTACGTGAGAAGCAAAAGATAAGTTGGCTCTTAATTTTAATCAAAAATAATTGAACACTATTTAGGTAACGGTTACACTTTTATTGATAAAATCTAAATTACGATAAATAAAATTAGGGTTTTGTTAACTACAACCCTTGAGGTTGTGTTCAAGGTTACCTTAATTAAAAAATAAATAATTAATTAACATCAAACATTCCATGTATAACAACACATTTCATAATTATATTCATTAAATATGTATAAATATGGAAATAATGAGTTCATTAAATGCTATTTTATACATATGATAAGACTTAATCATAACCCCAAGGGTTGTGGTTAACATAACCCATAAAATTAACTTTAAATAAATAACAGAAAATTAAATACAAACAAAATGTAAGGAAAAAAATAATAAAATAATAAAATAGTCAAAAGACTCACTTAATCACCAAATAGAGATCAACAAAGAAGCACTAAAAGCCGATGCACGTGTTTGACACGCTTCTCTTAAAAGAGATTCGCCGTCTGTTTCCCATGTTACAACAGCCAAAACAGTAAGTTGTACTGTCGGACTTAACTAAACTGCCAGGAATTTCATCTTAAGAGATGCGTATTCCTTACGTTGAAAATCAATAATACTTATTGATTTGATATGTAAAAAACTTGTGGAATTAGGGCCTCTATTTATACACAATAGACTCCCTCTACATTTACCCAACCCAACAATGTGGGATTGAAAATAAACTACTTTTCATCTTTAGGCATGGTACCGAATGCCTAACTTTGAGACCCGATATCTCATTCACATCAACTCTATTTTAGACACATAAAGGCTTATTGCGAAGCTCTCTTCGAGTAGAACGCGAACCTACAAACTATTACTCATATATATGACACATACATATAGATAATTGTGTCTAAAGTTGGTCAAAAAGTCACTTTTGCCAACCAATTTTCCAACAATCCCTCACATGAATGGACATTTGTCGTAATACACAAAAATTACGATAAAATTCCAATAGCTGAATATTGCAAAGGATAGGTAGGAGTGACCCTTTGAACCTTTCCTTGTGAAATGCACTTAGCCTCCTAGCTATCAGTAGACGCGATGTCTTTAAACTGAGCAGCTGTTTATGTAGACAACAACACATTTCACACAAGACTCTCCCTAACATTGTTAAGTCCTCATAGTCATGTTCATTATGGTCCTGAACATTTTCCTGGTTCTGCAACAGCTCTTAGGATTTGCGCCCCACCCCAATTCCATTCAAAACGACCTCACTTTTCTCTCACATAGGTGATTTCATCTTGAATCATTAAAACCATATGCTTGCGATTTCATCTTGAATCATTATGCTTTATGATTTTATCTTGAATCATAAAAGCCATATGTTTAACCTCTCAACAAGTCACATTTATTATAGGAATGGACTAGGAAGTTACAATATTAAGTAACTCCCCCATATTGACTTGACTTCACCCACATTTATATGATTAGGTTGTCCTATTGAACCCAGATCTTGGGATCTCCAGTAAACTGGGTTAGGTTTTCCTTCATATAAACTCATTCCTTTAAGGGCTTTAGTCTCATTCCTTTAGACGACTTACTGACTAACTCTCTCGTTAAGCCTTTCGTAAGCGGTTCCGCGATGTTATCCTTTGACTTTACGTAGTCAATCTTGATAACTTTAGTCGAGAGTATTTGTCACACAAATCAAGGTCTATAATGGATATGTCTCGACTTACTGTTTTAAATTGTGATATGAGCTCTGTCAATTTCCAATTTACTATCATAATTTATATAGATGGTCATTACCGGTTTACGCCATCTTGGTATGTCCTCTACGAATTAATGTAGATATCTCACATATTCTATAAATTTATCTCAAATGATAAATTCCATCATAGATTTAACTATAAAAGTCTGTTTGAAATACTTTTAAGATTTCCAAGACATAGCTTTCCACATAGACCCAATACACCCGCTTTAGTGGATCTAGATTCTTTTATGTAAGAATCCATATTTGCATTACTCTATCATTAGATAGCAGTTGAATATATTCCAAAATCCAATATCATAAGTATCATAGTACTCGTGTAATAATATTCAAATGGTCATCACTTGAATTATTGGTATATTTACGTAACCTGATTATAACTTCTAAATTAGGTCTCACATACGTTATTAGACCCATAATATGCCCAATATTCTTTGAGTATTCAAAATGGGAAACACTTCTACCTCTATTTTAAATAGATTTAAAAATATGTCTTTGGAGTTCTAGCTTAGCCGGAATCCCCCACATTGAACCTCTCGAGAATATTGTCCTTATAGTGTTTTTTACTTCAAAACAAATCCATCTGGTTTCATATGATCTTAGTTCCAAGAACCATATCAAACAACCAATGTATTTCATGTCAAATATTGACTCCAAGTCTCCAACATTTCATTAGTGGATTTTGTGAAAAACTAGAAGGGGGGGGGGGTTGAATAGTTCTACCGATTAAAACTTCGTTTTAAGATATTTAGATTGACTTATATCAATCTATTGAATGTGTATGTTGGATGTTGATAGATAAGTACGTAAGTAAGTAATGCAAAGATAAAGAGTAAGAAGCACAAAACCACAAACGAGTATTTATAGTGGTTCGGCTACAAGGACACCTTCCTTGCCCTACTCCACTCCCCGAGTCACCTACTCGAGAGTTCGTAAACGCTACACGACACCAACTCCTTATGGCGGAGAAGCCTTCACAACGTTTCCTACTCTTTTTCCGGTACTAGGCTAACCACCGGGTTCTTTCACACCAAGGTGAACCACACCTACCACAACGACGCCTACCCTTTATCCGGTACTAGGCTAAGTACCGAGTTCCATTACAATGGAGGAACTACTACCCAACACTACACCAACGGCTAACCCCAAAGGAGACCAACTCCTTATTACAACATCATCAAGGATATCAATATCCTTGGATCAAATACAAATCTATCTTTTACATCGAAACACACCATATCGAATGTACATCTAAGGCACCTTTCACTAATGCCTTTATCTAGATCTTCAAGAAACCCTTCACTAATATCTTGTGATTTGACTTCTAGGCACCCTTCACTAATGCCTACAATACGGACGATCGACACCATTCACTAATGTCTTCATCTCGACACTTGAGACATCTTTCACTAATGTCTTCAACAGTACACTTCTTAGAAAAAGAACCATCAACAAGATAACTTCAGTAGTCTTGATGATGAGGAAGCATGGCAACTCATGGACTTGAGTTTGCTTGACTTCAAAGGTGGTGATCTCGCTTTTAAGAGGAACCTAGAGAATCACACAAAACCAAACTACAAACATAGATCACTGGATCCGGGTTAGAGAGTTTTAACTGGAGAAAGTATGTGAGAAAGGGGTAAGAAACAATGAAGAAATGGCTCACTATTTATAGAGAAAAAATAGCTACTGTTCCATGGATCCCACGGATCCCTCCCTTGAGGGATCCGCCCAAAGGTATTAATGGGGACTGGGACGCCCTTTTACCCATGGGTTTTGGGTCATGGGTCACGGGTTATGGGTACCAAGTAGATTCAATGTATCTACAAGATGCAATGCATCTAGTCCATGGTTTTGAGTGCCCGCCAAGGTACAATGTATCTAGACATTGGGTATGGGTCATGGGTTATGGGTACCAAGTAGATTCAATGTATCTACAAGATGCAATATATCTAGTCCATGGTTTTGAGTGCCCACCAAGGTACAATGTATCTAGACATTGGGTATGGGTCTTGGACTTTGGGTTTTACCCAACTACATTTAATGTATTTGGTCAATGGGTCAAATACTTAAGTTTCTACCCAATTGTATTACCCATTATAATATATACTAGTTATGTATATATTCACTCAATATGTAAACACTAGTTGTTATACATATGTATTACTAAATCATAAAATCACTTATACTTGTTTAAGTGTTTTATGTGAAAACGTAAGTGTGTTAGAAAACTATTGGCTCAAACCAATTACGTATTTTATTTGTTTCGTTAAAATGATTTTACATTTGTTATCGACAAAACATTAAAAGATCGTAAAATATAAATAAACGTTTTTACGGCTTATTTGTATTAATAGATTTGTTTACCTTGTTATCACTTCCGGTGATAAGTATACCATCTATGTATAAACACACGATTACATATATACCAATGATGTTTTTTTTCCTCCTTTTTTCCACATACATCCATTAATTTTGAATCCACGTTCTGACATGACGTGGTAAAAAATTTAGATGTCATTGTTTGGGAACTTTTTTTAAGCCATATAATGACTTTACTGTTGGAATCACTCTTAAACTTTAATTCAAGTGTTAGTGATTCATATGTAATAGTTAGCTTAATATGACCTTTATGTTAGTAATTAGCCTTAGGCTTATGTAGAAGGCCCATAAGCCTAGGCCCAAGTCCAATAAGGAAAGGAAGGGACTAGGAGTGTTGCCCTAGCTCCCTCTCCTATAAATACTATGTAATAACCCTCACTTGAGGGTTGGTTGCTCAATTTATTCACTTTCACATTCCTACGCCTAATTCTTCAACATTTATACGTGTGTGTGTGTGTGTTATTGTTCAACCGATCATTCTCTCTTCTATACTTCTACATATTGATGCTTGTGTTACATATATGGTGACCTAACAAAGGGTATCATTCGCCAAATAGTTGGGTGAATCATTTTCGTTGTTTATGTGAGTTTCGGTCTTACGCGAACAACGAAGTGATACTTTGGTTCGCTTAAAAATTGATTTTTACATTTTTAATCCAAGATTCTTGTCCTTTCAACGCTTTTAGGTGTTAAACTATCTATTTTGGCAAAAGTTTCAAACTTTACGCGTGGATCATAGTTTTTAAACTAGGTTTTGAACGAGGTTCTTGTTATAACGCATAACCGCTTTATACGCTTAGATCATCAAGTTTCACACTTTTGTGTTATTTTGGTGATATTGAAGCTATTTCATCACAAAAATCTGGTTTGGAAACATCAAGTGGCAGAAATCACTTTTGGCTCACTTTTTCGCTGTAAGTGAAACCCTAATCTTACGCGCAGAATATCCTTGGTTTGATCTTCGCTTTCTTGGTTTACTTCGGTTTTCTTGCTTGGATAAGCCTTAAACACGCCGACTTTGGATATCTTTTGCAATCGTGATAGTGTAAAAGATCATTTGGGCAAAACCCTAAAATTACGCATAAGCATAAGCTTATGCGTAGAATTGTTTACGATAAGATTCATCTACGCTAAGCTTTGTCTTACTAAGCTAATCCTATGCCTAAGTTTTCTACTAACTCCTGTTTACGATAACTTTAGTGTTTTCTCCTTACTTACGCGTAAGCTAATCCTACGCGTAACTATTGCTGTTACGCGTATCTTTGGTGTTTTTACGCTTAAGTGGTACTTTGCTCTTTTGTGATTTCTACGCCTAAGGACTCTTCATCAACAACGGTTCATTCGACTACAAAGATCCATTTAACAACACAAGTTTTCAACATGTCACAACCACCATACTCTAACTATTTCCCTTACACTTATAATCAACAACAACAACAACAACAACTAAGTCCACAACATCAACAATTTAATCATCAACAACAAATTTATCAACAACAATTTAATCAACAACATACTCCACAACTTGCAGCAATCCCACAACCTCAAATGGTTCAACCACCACCAAGTCTTCAAGTACAACCTTACACAAACTTCTACAATCAACATCCATCCAGGAAAACTATGAAGGAATCGGCATGGTTTGGCAAGATGTGTGAAGCCTTAAGTAGCCAACAATCAATTCATGAAGCCGGCTCACTTGATAGACCTCCAATGCTCGCCCCGAATTATGATCAATGGGTGATAAGGTTCTTTAGGTTCTGTGATCTAAAGAAGCCACATGGAAAGTTCTTAAAGAAGGTCATTATGGAAGGTCCATTTCAGATGCCTACTATTGTCACACCCGCATCCAATGCCAATCCACCAAGAGATGTTGTCACCAATATTGCAATTGTCTCGCACTCATGTGTGATGAACTTCTACATTTTGAAGTCGATGAACTAGCAATGCAATACATCCTTTTGGGATTACCCAATCCGATCCTTCCAAGTGTTGATGCTCAAAAGACTGCTAAAGCAATGTGGGAACATATTCATCTTCTTCTGAAGGCACAAAGACTCAATCAGAAGACATGGAATCCAAAATCTACTTGGCTTATGAACACTTCATGATTGAACCAGAGAGACATTAGAGTCATATCATCATCTTTTCGTGACATCATCAATGATTTGGACAAACACAATATCATCATGCCATGAATTGTCACAACACTAAGTTCCTAAGTAGTCTTGGTCCGGAATGGGAGAAGTATGTCATTTTTCTCCGTCAAGCTAAAAATCTTCATCATGCTACATACGGATTGTTGTACGACTATTTGAAGCCTCACCAAAAAGAAGTTGACAAAGAAAGGATTATCCGTGGACTCCCCGCCCACAATCACTTCCGGACAATCAACAACTTGCTTTGTGGGCTCAAACTAGTGTTCCTCCTCAAGCCGCTCCTCAACCAATCGCAACCATCACACCACATGATCCGCCACAAAGAACAACCTCCACAAACTCAATTGGTTCCATACAACAACAACAATGCTCAAGCACTTTACAAAGAAGCCGATGAGGACTCCGATGCTTTTGATGAATTGCAACAAGGATTTTCTATGATTGCTAAAGCCTTCGGCCGGTATACAAACAAATCCAACAATCGCATTCGCTCTCATCAAACACAAGGAATCAGCTGTTGTGAACAATGGACGCTTGAAGTTCGTAATCGTGGTTATGGTCGCCGATTTGAGGTGGTCAAGGGTTTAATGCTATGGGCGGAATAACCGTGGTGTTCCACAAACAACAGGTGGTTGCCGAATGCCGTAATGGTTAATGGTTGCAACCGAGAAGGATCATTCGCTAATGCATGTCCTAAGCCGAGGACAAGAGGCAGTGCTTATCACAAAGAGGATTTGCTCTTGGCTCTCAAAGATGAAGCTGGTGGCACTCTTACCAACAAGGAACAGAGCTTTATGGCGATGCCGACATGATGATGATATGGAGGACTTGCAGGCTAATGCAACAGTGATGTTGATGGCACATATGCAAGCTCTACACATGAGTGACACAGCCCGCGGTATGACAATCGATGGCTTGTCTCAGGTACCGGAACAAAACATACTCACATGATCTGATATCTTCGCCATTTCTCCATCCGACAGGATCAGAGTGTTCAACATGAGCCATCCACATCTCATTTCGATGATTATCAAATAGATCCCGTAGTTATATTTGATGATCAAGATGACCTTATGGTTAATATTGATAATCAAGTTGACTCTGTGGTTATATTTGAGGATCTAAATAATGATCATGTTGAGACTTACATTGAACAAGATGAGCCTAATAGAGAAATTGAGCTCTTGACCTTAATTAAAGACCAAGAATATCGTTTGGAAGTTTGCACGAAATTAAAAGAGAAAAATGCAATCAATAATTAGGATAATGAATGCTTAATTCGACAAATCAACTTTTTCAAAACTCAAGAAAACTATGAAAAGGTTTTGAAGCCGCTTTTGCCAAATCACATCAAAACAAAAAATCTTTGGAACGACAGACTGATCTAGCCGCTCGAAGAATGCTTTGTTGTCTCAAATAGAACAAATGAAACATGAACATAAACAACAACTTAACGCTCTTACTTTGGACATTCAAAAAGCCAAGGCCGAGTAGTTAACTTGTCAAAAAATTCCTCGAGTACAAAAAGCATTCAACTAAACTAATAAATGACTATCTTGAAGAAATTGTCGACTTACAAAACAAAATCAAAGAGTTTTAAAATGTTGTTTATAAACATGGTGAATCAATCACAACGATTCAAAAGTTTCTTTCAAAAAATCCAAATGGATATGGACCGAATCTTGCTGATTATAAACCTAAGTTTTCACACAGGGCATTCAAACCAAATCGAAGTTTACAAGGCAGAACATAGAATTGATGATTCAATTATGACTGTTGTTGAATATAATCGCATGGAGGAATTAGATGCCGATGACAAGAGTCGGTCAAAAATGGAAAATGTCGTTTATAACAAACCATTTAACTATTCAAAGCCGTAACTTTTGTCACACAACAAGATACTTCTAACAAACCTTTGGTTATCACACCAGCTCGGTTAGTCCCCAACACAATGGTGCACAAATTAATGGTCCTTTACCTTCACTTAGTGAAGTAAAACTAAAGCCTAAAATTGTCGCGGTTATCAAATATTTGACATTTTCTTATCCGACATCAAACTTTTGAACGAGATTGAATTTCATTCTAAAATAAAAGTTGAACATTTTCACTCGCCAATGGCACGAGAACAAAGAGACATTTTTCGAAAAGAATTTTACCCCATGTCAAAAATTTGAAAAATTGTGCACTATATTGGGAAAGGGATTTTCACAAGGAACATGGTCTCATGAAAACAGCTGAGAAAAAGTAAAACATCGATTTCAAATACTAAACGAAAAAGAAATTGTTGCGAAAAGATGTTGATCGACTTGAAAATGTTATCCGCGGCCGATATCAATAATCTTGTGTTATTACAACTGCTGCATATGCATCCATCATATCTCACATTCTATTGATATCGTTGAAATTGTTGAGAATATCGATAATGTGCTTCAAATCAAGTCTTTAAAAGTTGAAAATGAACGATTATTAAACGAACTTTCATATGCAAAACGTCCTTCTAATTGGTTTCAAAAAGATATTCACGATCAACAACTTGCTTTTCAAAACAAAATCGCCAAGTTGCATGAAAAATATCTTAATCCAAAACTTGAGCAACGATTATCAAACGCGTCTTTTAAGTGTCAAATCTCAAAATATGAACATGAACTTGCAAAAGTTAAACAGGAATATGGTGTCATATTTGATTTACTCAAACAAGCTCGTGATGAAGCATCAAACGAACTTGATCATTATCTTGCACACACTAAAGAATTCATGAATTTTGCTGAAATCTTCGCTCAAAATCAAGATTTGGTGCACACTATTATTAAGTTACGGGAAATGTTAGGAAAGTATGAACAAGTTCGACCTAGCATCATTAAGAGAATTGCACTGTAACACTTAGTAAATGTGAACCTAGAATGCCTACTCGACAAAAACAAGTTACTAATGTGCTTCCCTCTACTGAACCGAATAGTTGCTCTCTTTTCCAAACGCCCGCACTTCACTTAGGAGCAATACAAGGAAGAATAGGAAGGCACCCAATAAAAGACAAATAAAGAATGTTGAAGTAGAAGAACACCATAGGACTTTGAATAAGACTCCGCTGCACCCACTTTAGATATTGCGTCTGAAAATGTAATGGAAAAAGTGTTGTAACCTATGTTGAACCTTTAAGTACTTTTGATATTAAGTCCTTTTGTGTTATTTGTCGTCAAAGTATGCTCGATTGTCATGATAAATGTGTTGCTAAGGCTATCTTGTCTCGCTTACGGAATCCTAAGATTTGAATACCTCTAGGCCCACTACTTCTAAGTTCTGGCTAGGTAAACCGCCATCTTTAGATTCTAAGAAACTAAATGATGTCCCTCAGAGCTCCAGATCACCTCCAAGGAATGTAGTACCACCTAGTGCATTCACTAAGACTAAAGCTAAGACTAGTTGGAGATGGTAGAAATGGATACATAATACACTAGGATTTAAATGGATGCCTAAAATCATTGATGTGTGTCTTTTCTACTATATCCTGCCGAGGAACCCTCTAACTCATCGGGTTCACGCCTACTTCTATTCCATCTCGGTCATCTATGTGTAATGCGTGTGATACAGATCATCCTTTTGATTGTTGATAGCGGATGTTCCCACACATGATAGGCAACCTTAAATCTGTATCAAACTTTGTTGCAAAGTTCATTGGCACCGCCAGATTCGAGAATCACTTCAAGAACTATCATGGGCTACGGAGATTATATCAATGGTAATATCGAAATTAGCAGGGTTTATTATGTAGAAAGGCCTCACCACAATCTCTTTCATGGTCAATTTTGTGATGGAGACTTGGAAGTCGCTGTGGAGAAAACATGTTTCATTCATGATTTACAAGGAAATGATCTTATGTCCGCCAACGCCATCCAGCTCTACACTATCTCCATGCAAGACATGATTGCTTCATCTCCCATATGTCTACTCTCAAAGGCTACATCTACAAAGTCTTGGCTATGGCACCGCTGCTCTCACATCTAAAATTTCAAACCATAACCAACCTTGCTCTCACACAAACTTGTTGAAGGTCTCCCCGCGACCCGTATTCTAAAGATCACTTTGCTTAGCTTGTGAACAAGGGAAAAGCACTCGTGCTCATTTTCCTTCAAAGATGGAACACTCAAGATGTGTCGCATCTTCTTCACATGGATTTGTGGCCCGGATGCGCGCGTGACGAATGGAAAACGCTACATCTTGGTAATTGTTGATGACTACTCAAGATGGACTTGGGTTTATTTTCTTTTAGTAAAGATCAAGCTCCACAGATGATCATCACCTTTCTCATGAAAATTCAAATTCAAACCGAACACCGCCCGACAAATTCAACGTATAAAGGAACTGAATTTGAATCAAACTCTTCGGAATATTATGAGAAAGTGGGAATTGAGCATCAAACATCTATTGCCCGCACACCATAACAAAACGGAGTTGTTGAAAGATTAAACCGCACGCTAGTGGAAGTCCGTAACCATGTTAATCAATGCTAAACTTCCAGATACTTGTGGTCAAGTCGTCTCAATCGCATGCTACACTCGTAATCGCCAATGATTACAAAACGCCACAACAAAACACCATTTGAGCTTCTCCACAACCGTAAACCGAATCTTAAACACTTGCATGTATTTGGATCCATGTGCTATCCAATAATGATCGATGACTTTGAAAGCTCAAAGCCAAAGCCGACATTGGAGTATTTATTGATATCGAGAATTCTAAAGGTTACCGAATATGGAATCGCCGCACAAAGCAAGTTATGGAAACGATTCATGCTAATTTTGATGAACTTATCAATGGCTTCTAAGTATAATGCCTTGGAACCCTGCTACAACCGCTTAAACTTCCCCAAACCCCATCATCACCGAACAAGCCCCCACCTACTCACAACAAATGGAAAGACTATTTGCTCTCTCTCAGGATCGATATTGATGATCGCGGCGTGTGTGTATCCGATGTTTCCGCTGCTCAACCTGATAATACTCTTATACCTGATACACCTGTTGAATCGATATACTTTAATCAAACTAACTTAACTAGCTTGTTAAGGTTTAATAACCTCGGATAAATCCTAAATTATTAACAAAGAAACACTGAACAATCTTTATCAAGTACGCGGAATTTACTTAACAAAGCTAAGAAGAATAACTTTTATTATTAATTACTCTAAATCGCTTATTATGTATATACTAAACAACTCTAAGATTATCGAACTTCTCTCTCAAACACTAAATAACTTGAGAATTCGTAAACTCTAAAACTCATAAACTTGTATCTCTAATGCCAATCTAGGAGTCCTTTTATAGGCTCAAGAATATCCTAGTCGGTTTACAATTTGTAACCTTGTATGACAAGTAATCTAATACTTTCCATAAACTAATATAACAATTTTGTTCTTGCAAGATTTTGACTTCGTGAGGCAAGAGACTTTGACTTTATCTTTAGCAAGACTTTGACTCTTTTGACTTTTTCCAAGATTTTGCAGCTTACAAGATTTCATATCTTCAGTACTTTCATATCTTCAAAGACTTTCATATCCCAACAATCCTCCCTAACTTGAATTCTACTTGCTTGACTTCAAGTTCCTTTGTGAATTTATCTTTAATGTTTTATCTTTTAAGGACGATTGTTTTTAGTCTTTGGATTGTATCTTTGTAGTGTCTGTGCTTGTCAAAGTATCTCTTAGAATTATTCTTTCTCTCTGCAGATCCAAAGAAACTCCATCTTTTCGTAAACACAAGAACATATGACAATTTGTACATTAATTGAGTTTAAGTTGCATACTATTCTCATCACTTCCGTGTGTGTTAACTCCTCGTGAGAGGGAATCATTGAAAATTTAATGGATTTTGATCTCTTTACCAAAGCCATTAACTCTCGAGTAGCCAAATGTTTTGGTGTGTAAGACCATGGTACATTGATAACCATATGATTTTTAGCAAATCATCATCTATCAACAGATTTAATTTGTCTTTACCAAAAGCCAGCACTTTCCTCGACTAGTTAGTTCTATCTAATGGTGAACTAATTACCAATAATGGATTTTCCATGCCTTTTACCAAGCCATTTTCTTGTGGGCTAGCCAACCTTCACATAAACCGATATGGTGAAGTTGATTTCTACCGCTACAACTTATTAGCAAGTTGTCAACTAAAACGGATTTGAAGTATCTTTACGAGCGTTTGCCCATGGATTAGCCAATCCTTTTGTAGCCATGGTGGATTGATGACCGATTGTTGTTGCCATCTCAAAAACCATTTATTTCACTTAACCTTTGTTTCAAAATATTTTATACTTAGCAAAAGATTTCTTTCAAAAATGACTTAACTAGTGTAAAATTCAAGCGGTACTTTGATGAAAGTCTTTGTTTGATCGTGATACTTTGAAAAAATACTAATTTATCAAAAATAATTTATTCAATGAAATTCATACGGTTACTCATCGTCTTATTGATAGTAGTCGGTTGATAAACAAATTGATGACCATGCAAGCGGTTTCATTATCCTCTTCTACTTCCAATCCATGCTCTAGCATTCTTCTCATGAGCTCGACTGTGAGAGGATATCTTCTGTTTACAAACATGTGTATCATTGTACCATTTTCCAGCTCTAAAACATGAACTCCAGATTCTTCAAAAAATCTCTAGCAAACAATTTCCCAATTTTCTTGATTCATTCAAATATCATCAGTGCTCTCTTCTTTAGTTTCCCATGCAGTTGTAAGATCTCCCAGTAAAACTAAGCCAATCCCTTCTAATGGATTATGTTCAAAATAAGCTTTCACCACATGATATAGATAGAATAGATCCACTCTATCTATAATGTGTAATAAATCCCATAGCCTATTGAAAACTTTGAAGATTTCATCTTCTTTATGAAAAATCATATAATCTCCATCTTTAGATTTCACAACTTCAAAGCTAATCGAGATCTGTTTATCTTCATATCAGCATCTTCTTTGGAATATTCAAAATCAAGCATTCGAGATAATTTCTTAATGCATCTCTAGTCTCGGATCTTAATTTAACTCTTTCTTTATTTGAGAAGCTGTCTGTCGCAGTTTTCCTTTTTCTTTTAAACTCTTAACTTCCCTTTCTTCTTAGGTCAATTAGCTTCTCTAAAATCTTTGATGCACTGACACTCTTCTTATAAGCCTGTTTGGCATCATAGAGTCTTTCATATCAACATAATTAAACACGCAATCCTTTATACCTCGACCTTTCAAATAAGCCATCATAGCATTCCTGTCTTTAGCTAAATTAGGTCCTCTTGGCATATATCTAACAAGAGTAGGTGACTGTAATGGTTCGGCGGCTTGACATCTAATTCATCTTGTAACTTTTTATTTGCTTCTCTACTTTGAGCTTCTTGAGCTTCTTTATCTTTAGCATTTAACTCCTCTTGAAACTTTCTAGGCTGCGGCTTCATTCCTAGCAACTTCAATTTCTCTAAGTTACGCCAAAGTTAGCTTTTTCTTCTTAGTTTCTACCAGAACACCTTTCCCTTTATCCTTAGGATCAATTGCAGGTTGAGAAGTTCTTTGTTGTTCTTCTTCTTGCACTTCTCGAATAGTAACACCACCTCTAGGTTGTGATAAATCTTCTAAAATTGTAGCAATGAACTCATCATCACTTGCAGAATGAATAGGTTTGAGTGTAGCTTCCTCTTCTTGTATACTTGATTGTAGAAGGACGACTTCTTCTTCAAAATTCAATACTCTTGGAGTTATTACCTCTTGTCTAAAGTACATTTAAAGCAGTACTGTTGTTCGATACCTTGATCATCGGTACCTTGAACTTGAACTTGTTCCTCTTGTTCCTCAGTATCTTGAATGATCTTTTCTTGATCTTTTCATGTTCTTTGTCCTTCTCAACATCTTCTTTCAAATTTTCTTCTTCTAAATTCCTCCCCAATTGAATGAAGATTGTTGGTGAACCTTTTGGCATTTACTTTTCCTAAGCGCCTTTGCTCCTTCTTCTTTGATTTGACCTGAATCTGATTCTTGAACTAGGGCCACACAAAAGTCTTTAGCCTTGAAACTTTCAATTTCTTTATCTGCTTGGCTTGAGCCTCAGTAGTCTTTTACAACTTAACCAACTCCCTTGTCAAAACATAATTATCAATGTGATTTAAATTAGGAGGTATGGTAGGGAATCCTCTCCTTGAATAGGTGAATGTTCCTCTGATTGAGAAGCGAGGAGCAGGACCACAAAGATGGAGAAGGTGAAGCTGCAACATCTTCTTGAACTTCAGTACTTGGGGAGCGGTACCTTGTGGAATGCGGTACCTTCTTTTGTCTGACTTGGAAGGCGGTACTTGCGGTCGCGGTACTTGCTGAGTGCGATGCGGAGATCACGTTACCTTGATGCTTCATCGACTTGATGCTTGACTCTAACGACTGAACAACTTCCATCATAGAAGTAGTTAAGGGAGTATCCGGACCCCGAATAAAGCACTCCTTTTTGCCATAAAGGTAAAATCTTGATTGTTGAACAATAGACAATAAATCTATAGGTTTTGGCACATCGAAAGTTGCTTGTTTAAGAAAACACAATAAACCTTGGGTACATTAGCCAAGTAGATCCATGTGAGATATGTGAGCATTCCATCCAATGTTGAGAAGTTAGAAACCCGATCTGTAGCTAACTTGACTATAGGATGCTATATTTGACCAAACGCTCCCAGAGGTACTCTTGCTTATGCAATGGAGCAACACATGAACAAAATTTTTCAATGAGGACAAAATAGTTGTTTTCTAAGCGTTTGTTCATTCAAAGATCCTTCATAACCAATATGTCGAAAAGTATCCCATATCAAGCTGCTTATCAAAGTATAGCCCATCTTCATCATTGAACAATAAATCTTCTCGATGGAGGCTTATTAATCTTAGCAGTTCTTCCAACAGCTGTTGATCGAACATAATATTCATCATTCTCCATGTTATCCCTAGCATTAGCCCAAAATTCTTGAATCTAGGGCTCAATTATATCCGACTCCACTAAAAGAGCATAACGATAGGCGATCGATTAAGATAATCAATTATATCATGAAAAGAGTATATTAAGCAGTCTTATCCAAATTAGCCACCATATTGTGCTTTGAAAGCATTTAGACGATTAGCCATGATTGAATATGTGAGCACAAAAGAGATATAATCGAATAATATAGAGGAGATGAGAGAATTATGGAAAAGATTCTAATGTAGCAATATGAGAGGAAAATGGAAGAGTAGTTATTTATAGATGAGATTTAAAAAATCACGCCATAAATACCAAAGTTACCGTTAAGTAATTACCTCTCAATATGCAGTTGGCAGGCTTCAATAAGACAAGCGGTACTTTCCGCATTGCGATACTTTCCAAAGCGGTACTTTCAAGCGGTACTTTCGGAAAAAGCGATACTTTTCCAAATTCTTGTAAAACTAAGTATACATAAATATCCTCCCTTCAAGCAATACACATGACTATACTAATACTAAATAGTCCTCCCCTTAAATGTAGCTCGTGATTAATCATGCCAATGCTCACTACTAAGTGATTGAATCTTGAAACATCAAAACCTTTGGTGAGTAAGTCATTTACCATTATCATCTGTGAACCTTAACACATTAATGAGCACGTGCTCATAGCAATCTCTGATAAAGTGATGCCTAATCTGTATGTGCTTGGTCTTGGAATGATAAACTGGATTCTTAACAATACAAATGGTACTCTCATTATCAATGTTGATAGGAGTATTCTTGTAATTGAATCCATAGTCCAAAGTGATTTTGCATCCACAAAACTTGTCCAAGCAACTTTGCGACTACATTAGAAGCTTTTAGTAGAGGATGTTGCTGCAATGGTTTGTTTCTTGCATTACGGGAGACTAATCTTCTTCCAAGATATTGGCATCCTTTAGTGGTTGATCTTCTATCATAGTTATCACCCATAATCACTATCGGAAAAGCTTCCAAGTGAAAAGGTGACTCTTTTGGATACCACAACCCAAACTTTGGTTGTTGCTTCAAATAACAGAAGATTCTCTTTACTGCATTCATGTGAGAAATCTTTGGTGAGACTTGATATCTTGCACATAAGCAAACTGCAAACATGATATCGGGCCTTGATGCGATTAGATACATAAGAGCCAATCATTGATCGTATAAACTTGACTTCATAGGGTGTCCATCTTCATCTTTGCCCAATGAATTGATAGATTTAATAGGTGTAGTAACAACCTTCATATCATCAAAATTGAATTTCTTAAGTATGTATGTAACATACTTGTCTTGACTGATAAAAATACCTTCCTTTGGTTGTAACTTGAAGTCCTAAAAGTTAACTCTCCCATTGAACTCATTAGAAATTCCTTTGCATCAATTTGCTCAAACTCCTTAACCATGGACATTTGGTAGCCCAAAGATGATATCAACATAGACTTGAACTAACATGATATCTTTCTTGTCTCTCTTGATAAACAAATTATTGTCAATAGCTCCCATCGTATCCATGTTGCTTGAAGAATGAAGAGTCTCTCATACCAAGCTCTAGGTGCCCGATGAAGGCCATAAAGAGCCTTAACCACCTTGTAGACTTTGTTTGGGTGTTTAGGATCTTCAAAACCGGGAGGTTGTTTGACATAAACTTCCTCTGTAATCTTGCCATATAAAAGGCACTCTTGACATCCATCTGGTAAACTTGAAATCCCATATAAGAAGCAAAAGAAAGAAATATTCTAATAGCTTCAATCCTTGCTTTCTGGGCAAACACTTCATCATAATCTACTCCTAACTGTATGCAGTAGCCTTGTGCTACTAACCTTGCCTTATTAATAACAATACCCTTTCATCTCTTTTGACTCTAAAACCCATCTTGTTCCAATAACTCTCTTCCCATCGGAAGATCACATAAAACCAAACTTTGAAGTTTAAATTGAAGAAGTTCTTCTGCATAGCTAACCCGACTTTCTTTAGTCAAAGCCTGAGCAATATTCTTGGGTTCTTCCTGAGAGATAAAACAAGTAAATAGAGGGTTTGATGGTCCTTATGATTCACTGTTTTGTTTATACACAAAGCTAAGTAAAAATTGTGAGGTGTAGAAAAGTCTTAGCTTTGTGTCTAGTCATTACTCCCAGTAGAAGGACCAATGATTTGATCAGAATGATGATTCTTATGAATTCTTAAGTTAGGAGACTGTGGAACTCCATAAATATCCTCTAAATTAGTAACATCGGCACCTTCATTGGAATTTGGGAAAATACCTTCATCTTCAAATTCATCATCGGTTTCTTAATCCGGGCATGGTAGGATCATCAAATCATCTAAAAATCTTGTCAGCGGTCAGTGATGCTTTGGTGTCTTGTCCAAAGTCTTTGTGAGTACTCTGTGACTTTTCTTCTTCTTTGCCTCTTCATAAGCTCTCCTTTGTTCATCAGTATAAGTATGTGCTAAAACATCTTGAAGAAGCATCTGATTAAGTTCCTCTTGAATAGATTGATCCTCAACAGATAATGGGGATTGGGAGCGTACTTCAGAAGCTTGATACTTTGCTTTGGAACTTGATTACTTTGTTTTGGACTAACGAGGATCTTCATCGAGGGGCGACATCGGGTCTAATATGAACTCCATGAACAACATATTGTAAATCCTCTCCATTATGCAAAGGTTTATTTTCTTCTCTAATAGGTACATAGTTCATAGATGGAGTTAAAACCTCAAGATCAAACATCCAATCAGGACCTTTACCTTTCTCATTGTCTTGATCTTCTAAAAACTCAACATGAAGATAATCTTGAACCTTCTTAGTAACTCTGTTGTATACTCTAAAGCCTTTACTGTTAGTGCAATTAATAAGTACCTTGACTTGCCATCAAACTTCCCAGTTATCAATGGTGTTTAAAATAGTGAGAGGGCATCCAAAACTTCATAAAAGCGAATATTGGGTTTATTGCCCATCGCAATTCATAAGGTATCTTCATACGTGGTTTGGTGTGGAGACTCGTTAAGTATATAACAAGCGGTACTACATTACGCGAGGAATTGAATAGGTAGATGGGAATCTACTAGCATTGTTCTTGCTGCTTCAATCAAGGTCCTATTCTTCCTCTCTGCAACACCATTCTGCTGTGGTGTTCTTGCAATCTTGAACTCCCTCTTTATGCCTTTGTTTGCACAAAATTCATCCATAAGCTTGTTCTTGAATTTAGTCCCATTATCACATCTAATACCTCTAACCTTGAGTCTCAATTGGTTTTCTAGTGCTATTATGAGAGTCGAATAGCATCAAAAGTATCATCTTTAAAACCCAAGAAAATACCCATGAATCTAATGCAATCATCTACATTTACAACTAAGCGATACTTTTCTTGTTTAAACTTGCCACGGAAGAGGTCCAAACAAATCCATATGTAACAGCTGCAATGGTTCTCTAATAGTTCTCTCCTCAAGCTTCTTGCAGGAAGCTTTGTGTTGTTTACCCTTCTTGTATGCTAAGCATGATTGATCATTCTTGTAAGTCTTTGAAGGTAAACCTCTAACTAGATTGCCTTTGACGGTTTGTTGATATTCTTGAAATTAACATGGCCCAATCTTCTATGCCATTGATGTGCCTCTTCGGATGTTGCTTTAGCCACCAAACATGTGGCTCTTCCATAGGAATGTAGATTCTTCATGTCTAAACTATACACATCATTTGTCCTTGGTACTCTAAGTACAACCAAGTCATCATCAACGAGCTTAAATTGAGGAGGAAAGGATGAGACATTCGTAATGCGTGAATAACACATGATGCTTTTATCACAAATTTGAAGGCCGATAATAGGTTGAACTTTAACTCCTTCACATATCTAACATTCTCAAAATCTATAAGCCTTGCTTTGATAGTTCCTTTTCGATAATCTTTCCTCCATTGGGATCATTCCCAAATGCAACTCTTCCTCCACTAATTTTCCTAAAATCGAATGAGGATCTCTTTGTCTCTGTCATACTTCGAGAGCAACCACTATCACAATAAGATGATCTTTAAGCTCCTCTTACGGGTTGCCCTACACATAAAGAAATGAGTTAGTGATTTTTAGGACAACCATTCTCTGACTTGTGTTCCCCTTGTGGAGTTACAAACTCAAATTCTTTGAGTATGTAATGTCCACTCTCTTTCAAATGATGATCAGGTATCTTTTGATCTTTAGCATGTGGATTTTCAAAACTTTATGGTTTTTTAACACAACTCTCTTTTTCTTGTATCACAAAAACATCTTATTCACTTTTGTTGAAATCTTTGTTTGTCCCTCTGGAGTACTTTCCTCTCTTAATCACGGTTTTAACACGTGGTTCTGTGATCTAGATCCCTATGTGAATTGTAATACCTTCTAGGTTGATAGTGAGATCTCCTAGGACTCCTACTCCAAATAGTGTGATCGAGTACCTTGTTTTTGGGCGGCGATTACTTTGAGAATCTTGGTCGGAATGCTGATACTTTGGAGAATCTTGTGAGATCTTGAAGGTTTTGAAAAGGTCTTCTTTGGTGTGGGTATCATGATGCGGTGAGAAATTTTTGTGATTGACCCTATTTGAATGATTCCAAACTTGTTTGTGCTCTCTAGATTTACGGTTGGCAGATCTGTTCTTTGGAATTTACTAAGATATTAAGTGATGTTCACAATCCTTGATTAAATGAGTAGGACTAAAACACACAAAAACCGGATTTTTGACCCATACTTCCAAAGTGACATCTTCTATGTCTATGCCCAAAATTATTTTGCCTTCTTGGTAAGTGATTAAACTTGTTTTGACCAAGTTATCCCAAAAGGTTTAGCGATGCTTGTTTTGAAAAGGTTTTGCGAAGATGCGCTTGTGGAGCGATACTTTGATTTGAAGCTTTGCTTGATTTTGAACAATATTTTCAACAACTTCTTTGGGTTTTCGGACCTAGATTGAGCTACTAGCTTTTTCCTAAACTCAAGTGCATCTACTCAAAATGAGAAACATCGGGCCTAGGGGTTGATGAATGCCGGTGGGATGAGGAACTACATGATAATCATTAACTTTCTTATATTGGAGGTGAATCACTTATTGAACCCTCATTACTAGATGTATCTACATAATTAATGAGTTCTTCATCACTAGTAGTTATATCCTCAAAATCACCTTCATTCTGATCACTAGATTGGTTTTCTTCTAGTTTACTAAAATCCATTCCAAAACCTAATCAGTTTTTAAGGTAGGCTCTTCTTTTTTGAACATAAGAAACATGTGACGACCATACTCTCCCAAGCGGCAAACTTAGCTAACAGATCATCTCTCTCCTTAGTTAATTTCTCAATTTCAGCAATTTTACAGTTTAGTTTCCATTCACTAAGTTTAAGCTGGTAATCACATTGTTCATATTTTTCACCCAAGCTACTTCATTAGTTTCATGTGCTAAAATTTTGGCTTCCATAGATTCTAAGGTTATTTGATAACTTGCTACCACAGCCCTAGCCTTAACACATTATCTCTTTCAATCACATATGCGTTAAGTAATTTTTGATAAAAATCATAACAGTTTGAGCATACCTCAGAGATAGGAGACTGATTTGGTGAAGCAGCCACCATTGCAAGAAACGGATCATCTTCACTTTCTTTGCTCAATCAAATCCTCCAAAGCCATCATCGGTTTCAAAGTAGCATGTTGGGTTCTTTTAGCAAAAGCGATTACTCGGTCAATGCTTCCTTTGAATCATCAATTACTTCTTCCACTGCTACCATACGGTAAGTCAACGGTTCATCATCAAACTCTTCACTCCGGTCAACTTCGATAACTTCTCTTGAAACAACAAAGTCTTTGTTTACGTAATTGGAATTTCTTTGAGCTCAAGTTTAAACTTCTCGGATGTCTGTTTGCTTGATACTTAGCAAAGCACACTCCCACAAGTGACTGATCTTTTGACAATTGAAGCATTCAATTTTAGATTTGTCAAAAGTTATTCCTTGTTTTGGGTTGAAATCAATGCTTTTGCTCTGCTTCTTCATGTACTTTTGATCCTTGCATTGATCATAGCAACTTGCCACGATATCAATTTCTTCAAGTATCTTCTTCAACGTGCTAGATCTTCTTCATAGGTGGCAATTAAACTAGCTTGCTGTGCAAAGAATGAGCACATAACTTCATCTGAGGGCATAGTGGTAGTTGGTGGGGCCTGCTGAGCATATGAGGGGGTTGTAAGCTGAGGTACTTTGAGAAGCGATTACTTTGAGGAAGCGAGTACTTTTGATGGAAGCGCCCTTCTTTCAGATGATAGCAATCTCTGTGAGACTTGGAATTTGTTTGACCACTCATCTCATGCTCATACACCTTGATTGATGATAAAGATCATCAAAGTCCATTACATCAAACCTTGTTGTCCTCGATCATTGTAGCAATCACATGCCATGTAGATGGCAAACTCATAAAACTTCAAATTAGCATCCTCAAGTGATACTTACGCCTTGTATAACTCCAACATGTTGAGGAGATTACGAAACCTATCATATGCGGCATCAAGACTCTCTCTTTTCACCAGGTGAAAGTTTCAAAATGTTGCTTTAGCAAATTTACGTGCATCTTTTAGAGGCTTCATTCCCTCAAATCGGTCTTGAAGCGGCCCGAGGCTGCTTAGCATCTTTAGCATCATGAAATTTGAAGATGACCATCTGGAATGGCGACAAAGAGAATGTTGAGTGCCTTCTATTGATTCCTTAAGGTTGCTGTGGTAAAACGCCTTAGGTGCCTTGGGTTGTCCGGGAACATCAATGGGTTACTGAACAACTTCATTCCCATTAACAATTACATTCCATAGAGCATGGTTTTTAATGGCAATATACTACCTCATCTTCATGCAGAGATCATATTCCCTTCTTGATTATTGGAATTAAGTGAGGTGATTGAGGGTGGTGGAGCGACTTGATCGACATCTTGAATGTTGTTGTAGTAGGGTTTCTTCCTAGTCGAGTTTCCACACAAGCTCACGATACAACTTGTTGGATCGATATACTTTAATCAAACTAACTTAACTAGCTTGTTAAGGTTTAATAACCTCGGATAAATTCTAAGTTATTAACAAAAAACCTTGAACAATCTTTATCAAGTCTTGTGAATTTACTTAACAAAGCTAAGAAGAATAACTTTTATTAATTACTCTAAATGCTTATTATGCGGATATACTAAACAACTCTAAGATTATGAACTTCTCTCTCAACACTAAATAACTTGAGAATTCGTAAACTCTAAAACTCATAAACTTGTATCTCTAATGCCAATCTAGGAGTCCTTTTATAGGCTCAAGAATATCCTAGTCAGTTTACAAATTGTAACCTTGTACGACAAGTAATCTAATACTTTCCATAGCGAATATAACAATTCTTTGTTCTTGCGGTACTTTGACTTAGTCGCGATTACTTTGACTTTATCTTTAGCGATTACTTTGACTTTTTGACTTTTTCGGTACTGCTGACTTACGGTACTTTCATATCTTGATACTTTCATATCTTCGGCACTTTCATATCCCAACAACCTTTACAACAACTCTTGTTGAAGAAGCACCACCAATTGACTCTACAACAACGGTTGAACGAGCTGCATCCAACAACGCCGAACCGGTGATGATGTTACGAATGATGTACCCGCAGATTTTGATCTAAATGAGTTCTTTAACCCGGTTGCTAATGAGAGGCTGCACTTTTTGATGGCGGAATCATCTACAAGCCATTTGAATCCTCGAGTGCGCAGTAATATCAACATGAACCTTCCACACATCATTGGGCGAAAGACCATCCTCTTGAGAATATATTGGTAACTCAAATCAGCGGTCATAACGGACAACATCTTCACCACGGATGGTGAACATTGCATTTATACTCACCGTCACCCTTAATCACGAGCCTAAAACATTAAAGATGCAATGACAAAGGACAACTGGATTGAATCCATGCAGGAAGAACTCAACCAATTCAAATGTATTGAAGTATAGGCGGTTGAAAGACCAGCAGGGGTCTTCGTCATTGGTCTAAAATGGATTTGGAAGAACAAATTGGATCTTTGAAGGAACGTGTCGAGAACAAGTCCGCGTCACGGTGGCTAAGGGTTATAGACGAGGAAGAGGGTATGAATTTGAAGAATCATTTGCTCCGGTTGCTCGTCTTGAGTCATTGGATTTTTCTAGCATTTGCGGCTCACATGAACATCACGGTCTTTCAAATGGATGTCAGCGCTTTTCTCAATGGACAAGCGAGAAAGCGGTCTATGTAAGCCGGCCAGAAGGATTCGTTGATCGAGTTCCTAATCATGTCTATTTGAAGAAAGCTCTCCTCGGTCTCAAACAAGCCCCACGGGCTTAGTACGATAAGTTATCATCCTTCCTTATTACTTGATAAGTTTACCAAAGGTTCGTCGACCCTACACTCTTTATACAATATCATGGGATTTTGGGTCAACACATTTAAAATACTCAAATGCTTTTGCAAAACTTATGACAAAACATTTTGAAATGTCAATGATGGGTGAACTATTCTTCCTTGGAATGCAAGTTCATCAATACCACTGTAGTATTTTCTTGAGTCAATCCAAATATGCCCTTGAATTGTTGAATTTGGAATGCAAACACGTGACACCTATACCACGTCAATGGCTCATACCAAAAAGCTGACGCTGATTTACATGGGAAATGGTGGACCTTACCAAATACAAGTAGTATCATTGGGTCTCTCATGTATCTACTTGACTAGCAGACACGATATTGTTTTAATTATCTTTGCTCCGTTATCGAGTCGAGACCAAAGCTGAAACCCACCTCTGAGGCTAAAAGAATCCTCTGATACATCAAGGGAACCATTAATTTGGGAATCGGTATCCAGAAGGATTCGGTTTTGAACTAATCGCTTTTGGTGGCCGATCCGCGCGGGATGCTTAGATTCCCGGAAAAACGCCGGAGCTTTACAATTTATTGATGACAAATTGGTGTCATGGCAATGAAGAAGCGAGGATTGTACATCCGTGTCCTCAGCAGAAGCGAGTATGTAGCCGTAATCGGTGTTGTGCTCAAGTCATTTGGATGAGAACACAACTCAGACTATGGTTACGTATTTATGAGAATCCCGATGTCTTGCGACAATGGTGCTTTTGCGATCTCGTGCAACCCGGTTCAACACTGAAATCAAAGCACATCGATCTCGATATCATTTCATCAAGGACGTGGAACGTAGTGCGTTGAATTATACTTTATGAGTACGAGAATACCAATTGGCAGATCTTTTCTCACCCGCCTTAGCTCTGCTAGGTTTAATGAGTTGGTCCACTTGGATTGGTATCGATGTTTGACTCAAGAGGCTGAATGAACCCTTAAAACATTCTTAAAAACCCGGTCAAACAAAAACCTCTTTTTGTAAATATTTTTCAAAAACAAAATATAAAATATAAAATGAGATAAAACAACAAAAATCCGTGAACAATCTTCAAACATGGCAAGTACAATTCTTCCGTCAACACTAAAATCAGATAAAACAACAAATGAGAACGTTTTTGGTAATAAAGATTGTAGTATGAGGTTGTTTTCAAGTTGAATTGATCATATTTAGGCGAATTTACGAAACACTAATGATTCATAAATTGGAAACTAGGGTTTATGTTCATATGGTTTGGGTATTTTTGATTCATGACCTATTTGATGTTAAAACTTGGATAAGACAACTTAATAGGCATCTAAGACCTCCCGGCCGGTTTGGTGCAAATCCTATGGCTAGATTTCTTAGAGTAATCTTTGAAACCTAGGGTTTAGTTCTCACGCATAAAAGCTGTTCCCTACTGCGTAAATGCTTAATCGTTTTCATGCTATATGATCGAAAAATAAATGAATGTTAATGTTAATATTGATGCTATGATGATTATTATTTAGGTTTTGCTACGTAAAATCAGAATCAAGGTTACTAGCAAACTACATAAGGATCACCTACTGGCGTAGAGTTATCGCGTAAGATAATCTTAAGCGTAGGCTACATTGCGTGGGTTCTACATACGGGACTCTGCGTATCACTGTGAAGGATATCGCTTGATGACCTCACATAAGGACTACTCTTACGGTAAGCCCGCTAAAAAAAGGTTTTATATCTGCTGCAGCGTAAGCTCACATAAGGTCCCCTTCCTACAGCGTAATATTTCTACGCGTAAGTCGGATCCTCGCATAAGCTTGCGTTCGCAGCGTATACCTCTCTTGTTTACGCATAAGCTGCCATTTCTACGCCTAAGCCTTGTTAACCTTAATCATGAATTGTTGCGTGCAAACTTGAATAAATAAATCATAGCGTCACAAAACCAATAATGTCACTAATAAGCTTAGCGTTTAATATGTTGTGAGAAATAAGTGATAACATGGACTTTAAAACTTAAAGTTAATTAACTCACGAAACTTATCATGAATTCATTGGACTATTGGACAAACAAGTGACTTTGGACTCGTAACAATCATTGACATATCACATTCAATAAGTAGACAATATAACCATCTGTTGACTAACATAATGTCTTTCGATATGTTGGTTCTTTTTGGCTAAATATCTTTGAGATCCGCGACATGGACGCTCAAATGAATGTGGATGCACCAAATGTTCTCACAGTTCTTTGATATCTTCCCTAATGGTTATCCGATGAAGATTGGAAAGAACAACCGTCGAGTTGACTTTGAAACTCTCACCTTTCGAGTCTTCTTGCTTGATTGTGTGGATATTCGAAGAATCATCCTTATCGAGAACATGCTCTCCAACTCTGCTACTATTCGGATATCTACATTCATCAGTTACGGTCTTCAATGCAAAATCAAAGGACAAAAGCTCTTTGTGACGGTGACTCTCAATGACAAACAAGTCACCATCACACCTGCAGACTTAAGAGCTGTTCTTCTCATTCTAGATCATCGAGCCAACCGAACTCAATGCCACACTGAAGAGAAGCGTTCTCTAGTTCCTAATCAATATTGGTTATGACGAAGCTTCAGGAGTAATCACTAAGCATTCACATGTGGATCTTAAGAATATTCCTCAACCTTGGAGAACTCTCTATATCATCATCACCAAATCATTTTAGGGTCGTGACGAGTGGATATGAGCATCCCAAGCTCATGGAACTGCAAATCTTTTGGCTTTTGGTCAACATGAAGCACATTGAAGTCGAAGCTCTAATATGGGATGCCATGATGACATTCCTCAAGAAGCTTGGCTCAAAGATCCCTTATATGGATATACAAAACATTGATCCAAAGAGCACTTGGGTTTAACCTGATATCCAAAAGAATCAATGACCCCAACAATCACGACATGTTGTGAACCTACTCTAACTATCGATTTAAGGAATCAACAACAAAAGAAACAAGGTCTTTGTCTTCGGATCACCTTCTCTCGATGAAATCAAGCGACTTTACTCATATAAAAGGTATCCAGTAGCGGATTGATGAAGGTAAAGTTGGTTCTCTCGATGATAAATCTTCAGTACACCTACGGAAAACGAGAGAAAGGCGGTCTGAGGGAGTGTTGCAAGCACAGAAAGTCAAAGGAAGTTCCCAAGAGGAAACCTCCACTAAAAGGAAAGTTCCTTAAGGAAGTTTGTTCTATTCCGTACCTAAGCTGAACCGCGAAAGCTAGTAGGCGAAATCTTTGAGGGAAGCGAGATCGGTGATGAGGTCTTCACTCGAAATTGCAACCGATATAACTCCATGGTAGCTAAACCTCGATCCACGGTGACAAAAGTAAAGGGAAAACTCCGTGATTAAACATGATAAGAGAGTTACGAAGAAGAACAGTTGACGAAGAAAGGAATATCAAAAGGAAGTTGAAGGAACTTCGAGACATAAACATCTTGCTTGAAGCATTTGCAAAGGATCAAATGGGTGGCCGGAGGGTCAAGTGGCGAGTTCAATCTATACCAATTCTGATGCGGTTAATCAACCGATAAAGGGAAGCTGGTACCACCATTCTTGAGCAACAACAAAAGCGCCGGAGGAACCGAAAAAGAAGTCGAGAAAGAAGTGATGAGGAAGCTAGGATTCGGTGAAGAAAAGGCTAAAACGATCAAGATGGCGAAGTGAACTATGATGATTTTTCTTCTCAATAGTCCAACTCGTCCCAAGGAGAAAATTCTGAAACTCTAAGGACCACTGAGTCCTCACGTCTCATCATCATCAGATTCATCCTCTCACTCTTCACCACCACCATCCAAAAGAACAACCAAATCCACATCCAAATCGTGGAAGAAACCAACAGACTCTTGGTTATCCGGCTAAAACAAGGATTGTTAAGTACATCAAGCAGAAATGCGGAAGAAGGATGCTACCAACAAAAAGCTGAATCAACTCGCTGACAGAATCAACTTTCTTCAAGACGGGATAAGCGAGTTGTTGGCCGAAATCCGGCCGGTTTATCAAAGGAGGTTTCCAAAAGAATTGGAAGGCGGCAGAGAATATACTCACAAGTTTCTTCTCGTCATCCCTGTGTGACTAAGAGAAGTATTCTCGGACAACACTCCCAAACATCTCGCATTGGTTAAAAATATAATGGCCAAAAGAATCGACCTTTACGGCGAGTTAATCGCTAAATTGGTGATGCAAATGTCAAAAGATGAACCTTCACTTCGGATGAAGCTAAGTTTTTGGAGACTCTATTAGACTATCAACTCAGGTCTTCATGCAAAAGAATCGACAAGTCAACCAAAGCGACCAAGAGATGACGATGATAAGGACAAGGATTCGCACCTAAGCGTCCAAAAGAAATCGGTGAATCTTCCTCAATGCCACCTCCACGAAGGACTTCACCACCAAGGCGATCTCCTCCTGCGCTCTTCTCTTGAAAAACTCGGGATTACGGTTACCACCCAGAGACTTAAAACCGTTGATCACTTTGAGTATCTGGTGGTGGCGATGAAATCCTGACCCCCACAACAACCCATCTCTCGGCACAACAAAGGAACGGCGCATCCTCCTCTAGGCCTAAGAAGAAGAAGAAGAGGCGACTAAAGTGGCGTTGTTTCATGGCTAGCAGCGATGACACCAGAATATGAATGGTTTCAACACTTGTTCTTTGCTACGCTATGTGACGACCAATATATGGTAGAAGGTGAGTGCGTTGGAGCATGCAAAGTTCTGCAAGAAAAATTCAGTGAAGAAGATGACGAAATCGAGAGTTGAGGCGAATCAAGAATGAAGCATTCCAAATACTCAAAGACAGCTCGGAAAGTGCTATTGAGGTTGAATATCACCTTGAAAACATAGCATGAGCCATGTCTAACAATATTGATTGGCTCAACACGAAGCAAACATCGACTACTACCGGGGAAAAGACAGCGCTCCATACTACGCGGTTGGACCAAACCTCTACCTACCATTGGTCGACGGATCAACCTCGATTCCATTTCGATACTTCTTCAACAACGACACGGAATTTCTTCTACATGGTAGCGATGTGTCGAGGGAAATCGCTACATCACTTACACTTCCGTTCGGCAGACCATATACTCCAAGCGCATAGCCATCGAAGAAAAGGCTACCCATGTTCAACAACGAGTGGAAGAGTATGACACCAATGCAATGTATGGGATTCACCATTGGCGGAGCGCCAGCGAATCTACTGAAATTTGCCGGGTTAGTAAATCTCAACCGCGAAGTGTATAATGGTCAAGGGATCGTTGCTATTAAGCATGTTGCTCTTTCGTCTAAATGGGACTACACCTTCCTAAAGAAGATCGTGGTCAAAAGATAAGACGAACAGGACTATGCATTACGTGAGCGGACTTTCAAAATTTGTCTCTCAATGATATTGAAGATCGTATCTTGCCAAAGTGCGGGGAAGAATGAGACAATTTTTATTTGAAATTGAATACATCAAGTCCTTACTCATCTTCATCGGAAGCATCGTGATCCAGGAGCGTGTCGAAGATTTGCAACTTCGTTTGTTGAGTCGAATCGGACTTCGTGTCAACTTCACCGGGCCGCCACTAGAACTTCTTGACATCAACCATCTCCCTCAATTCATTATCATCGACCAAACCCTTTGGAGTAGTCTACGCCATGCACTCCACATAGCGCTTGATGCGTGTAATGAGCTTCATAAGTTTGGAGATTCAACATTGAAGCATGTCAGAGATGGGCTAGCATATAGGTTAAAGGTGATTCAACAAGGCATTGGGTCACCAACGAGATGGACTTCTATGGAAAGACGGGATGTAAAGAGAATCATCAAGATGCTTGATGAAAGGTTGTTCGAAGGGACCGATTGAGCGTTGGAGAGTTTAAGTCGATTGGTGGAGCTCAACGCATAATCTCACAGGCTATCAGCGACGGTTAGCATTCACAGTTCTTGGGACCTACACGAAATTCCCGGTACCCCTTAATCTGTTTCAATTTCATATTTATTTGGTTGTGTGATTATATAATGACTATGGCTTGTGCACACATAATAGTGTACAACCCGTACTTGTAAATAAAGGACCTGTGTAGTGCGGCTTGATTGCCCTGATCCTAGAAAAGAAGGAAAGCTTCTTACTTTTGAGTAAAACTTATCAAACCTTTCATTTTTCAAAGGTTTTGCTCAAAAGAACAAGTACTTCCCTTTATGATTTTCAAAACCTCAACAGTTTATATCACTTGTTGAGGGGAGTATTTGACTTATCTTTGTTCTAAATTGTTCTTTGTGTAATCTTCCCATAACACTCAAAATGGACATATTTATTCTCAACATTTCTTCAAAAATAACATTTATATGCCATTTTTGAGGGGGAGAAAAAGTATGTGATAAGAAATATGTTGTGTTTTGCTATTGAATCCTCGTGTGAAAAGACTTCAACCCATGAATTGGCAGGTCTGAGCAGTCATACATTGAAAGATTTGTCTTCAGACTCATCTAAGTAAATTGTACCCATTAGAAGCTCACGATAGACATGAACTTTGGCCGGGTTTGACAACCTTTAGGGGTTGTCACATATTCAAGATAGTTATTAGAGCGGTTGTCACCTAAAGGCGACAATTATCTCTTTAACTATGCAGCGTAATGTCGTGTCTCGAAGGTTATCTATCTTGAGTCGATCAATTCAAAAGTGCAGCGCTCTTTCCTCAACGTGATTTTGTCAAAACTCTTAAGCACATGTTGAGGGGAGTATTTTGAAAATCTAAAACTCTTGAGCTGTTCAAACATGTTTTCATTCACAAACACTTCGAGAGATTTTCATGTAAATGGTTTTATGGCAATGGGTTATAAAGGTGATTAAGGTTAGGAATAACTTAGATCTATGATCACTTGAGCGGAGGGATCTACCCAGGACACTACCAATAGTTAGTATTTAGAAGTCCTTAGGTATGATTGTAAAAAGGAGAAAAATGAGAATGGGAGAAAGAAGGAGTTGAAGAATTAAAAAAATGCAAAAGGGTGAAAAGAAGCCCTCTAGATTATTCAACTTAGAGGCGGAACCATGATTCAATTCATATCTTTGGTGGTTGTCACTTGATATGTATTGAAGAAGATTAAAAGCGTCATGGACCCGATGGCAGCATGCACTAAATTCTCTCTTAGCCACTCAAGTTTATCCCAACCGGAAGTTTGTTTCATTCTCCTTTGGGAACCCCTACGTCTAAACTATCGGTTTTCTCTTAGAGATTCTTTGGTATTGAAGAAGGAGACCCTCTCCACTAGTCTCATTTCCGGAAAACCATAAAAGCGCGCTATTGAGTCGAACGCTGAGATTCATCAAAAGATCTCTTGGG
>OU343221.1:115118404-115152578 GCA_910596185.1 Chrysanthemum makinoi
GCTTAGCATCTTTAGCATCATGAAATTTGAGAAGATGACCATCTGGAATGGCAGACAAGAGAATGTTGAGTGCCTTCTATTGATTCCTTAAGGTTGCTGCTGGTAAAACTACCTTAGGTGCCTTGGGTTGTCCAGGAACATCAATGGGTTCTGGAACAACTTCATTCCCATTAACAATTACATTCCATAGAGCATGGTTTTTAATGGCAATATACTACCTCATCTTCATGCACCAGAGATCATATTCTACCTTCTTCCTGATGAGGATTGAGGGTGGTGGAAACAATCAGTCGACATCTTGAATGTTGTTGTAGTAGGTTTCCTAGTCGAGTTTCCACACAAGCTCTGATACAACTTGTTGGATCGATATACTTTAATCAAACTAACTTAACTAGCTTGTTAAGGTTTAATAACCTCGGATAAATCCTAAGTTAATAACAAAGAAACACTAACAATCTTTATCAGTATCGCTGAATTTACTTAACAAAGCTAAGAAGAATAACTTTTATTAATTACTCTAAATCTGCTTATTATGCAGATACATTAAACAACTCTAAGATTATCGAACTTCTCTCTAAAACACTAAATAACTTGTGAATTCGTAAACTCTAAAACTCATAAACTTGTATCTCTAATGCCAATCTAGGAGTCCTTTTATAGGCTCAAGAATATCCTAGTCAGTTTACAAATTGTAACCTTGTACGACAAGTAATAAACATAGAATAATACTTTCCATAAACGAATATAACAATTCTTTGTTCTTGCAGTACTTTGACTTTTAGAGTGCAGTACTTTGACTTTATCTTTAGCAGTACTTTGACTTTTTGACTTTTTCCAGTACTTTGCAGCTTACAGTACTTTCATATCTTCAGTACTTTCATATCTTCAGCACTTTCATATCCCAACAACCTGCTACAACAACTACTGTTGAAGAAGCACCACCAATTGACTCTACAACAACAGTTGAACGAACTGCATCCAACAACGCAGAACCAGCTGATGATGTTCTGAATGATGTACCCCCACCCGCAGATTTTGATCTAAATGAGTTCTTTAACCCGTTTGCTAATGAGACTGCTGCACCTGATGTCGCGGAATCATCTACAAGCCATTTGAATCCTCAGAATCTGCACAATGTATATCAACATGAACCTTCCAACATATTTGGACGAAAGACCATCCTCTGAGAATATTATTGGTAACTAAATCAACCGTCATAACGAGACAACATCTTCACACAGATGGTGAACATTGCATTTATGCACTCATTGTCTGCCAATCTGAACCTAAAAACATTAAAGACGCAATGACAAAGGACAACTGGAATGAATCCATGCAGGAAGAACTCAACCAATTCAAACGTCTTGAAGTATGGAACTGGTTGAAAGACCAACAGGGGTCTTCGTCATTGGTCTAAAATGGATTTGGAAGAACAAATTGGATGCTGAAGGGAACGTAATCTGAAACAAGTCACGTCGGTGGCCTGGGTTATAGACAGAAGAGGGTATTGAATTTGAAGAATCATTTGCTCCGGTTGCTCGTCTTGAGGCTGTTCGGATTTTTCTAGCATTTGCGGCTCACATGAACATCACGGTCTTTCAAATGGATGTCAAAAATGCTTTTCTCAATGGGACAAATGAGAAAACGGTCTATGTAAGCCAGCCAGAAGGATTCGTTGATCCAGAGTTCCCTAATCATGTCTACAAACTGAAGAAAGCTCTCTACGGTCTCAAACAAGCCCCTCGGGCTTGGTACGATAAGTTATCATCCTTCCTTATTGCCAATAAGTTTACCAAAGGTTCGGTCGACCCTACACTCTTTATACAATATCATGGGGATTTTTGGGTCAACACATTTAAAATACTCAAATGCTTTTGCAAAACTTATGACAAAACATTTTGAAATGTCAATGATGGGTGAACTCACATTCTTCCTTGGAATGCAAGTTCATCAATCACCCTGTGGTATTTTCTTGAGTCAATCCAAATATGCCCTTGAATTGTTAAACGAATTTGGAATGCAAACCTGTGACACCTATGCCACGTCAATGGCTCATACCAAAAAGCTAGACGCTGATTTACATGGGAAATTGGTGGACCCTCCCAAATACCGTAGTATCATTGGGTCTCTCATGTATCTAACAGCTAGCAGAACTGATATTGTTTTTTCCGTCTATCTTTGCTCCCGTTATCAGTCGAGACCAACTGAAACCCACCTCTCTGAGGCTAAAAGAATCCTTCGATACATCAAGGGAACCATTAATTTGGGAATCTGGTATTCGAAGGATTCTGGTTTTGAACTAATCGCTTTTTCAGACGCTGATCACGCAGGATGCTTAGATTCCCGGAAAAGCACTTCAGGAGCTTTACAATTTATTGATGACAAATTGGTGTCATGGCAATCGAAGAAGCAGGATTGTACATCACTGTCCTCAACCGAAAGCAATATGTAGCCATGTCGGCGTGTTGTGCTCAAGTCATTTGGATGAGAACACAACTCAAAGACTATGGTACGTATTTAGAAAGAATCCGATGTACTGCGACAATCGGAGTGCTATTGCGATCTCGTGCAACCCAGTTCAACACTCGAAATCAAAGCACATCGATCTTCGATATCATTTCATCAAGGACCACGTGGAACATGGTCTGGTTGAATTATACTTTGTGGGACAGAATACCAATTGGCAGATCTTCTCACCAAAGCCTTAGCTCCTGCTAGGTTTAATGAGTTGGTCCACCGGATTGGTATGCAGTGTTTGACTCAAGAGGAACTGAATGAACCCTTAAAACATTCTTAAAAACCAGTCAAACACCAAAACCTCTTTTGTAAATATTTTTCAAAAACAAAATATAAAAATATAAAATCAGATAAAACAACAAAAAAATCCGTGAACAATCTTCAAACATGGCAAGTACAATTCTTCCGTCAACACTAAAATCAGATAAAACAACAAATGAGAACGTTTTTGGTAATAAAGATTGTAGTATGAGGTTGTTTTCAAGTTGAATTGATCATATTTAGGCCCAGAATTTACCCAGAAACACTAATGATTCATAAATTGGAAACTAGGGTTTATGTTCATATGGTTTGGGTATTTTTGATTCATGACCTATTTGATGTTAAAACTTGGATAAGACAACTTAATAGGCATCTAAGACCTCCCAGAACCAGTTTGGTGCAAATCCTATGGCTAGATTTCTTAGGCGTAATCTTTGAAACCTAGGGTTTAGTTCTACGCATAAACTGTTCCTACGCGTAAATGCTTAATGCGTTTTCATGCTATGATCTGAAAAATAAATGAATGTTAATGTTAATATTGATGCTATGATGATTATTATTTCAGGTTTGCTACACGTAAAAATCAGAATCAAGGTTACTAGCAAACTACGCATAAGGATCACCTTACGCGTAGAGAGTTATGCGTAAGAGTAATCTTACGCGTAGCTGTTACGCGTAAGGTTCTACAACGGGACTACGCGTATCCTGTGAAGGATATGCGTAAACAGTGACCTCTACGCATAAGGTTTATTCTTACGAGTAAGCTTACGCGTAAAGGTTATATACCTTACGCGTAAGCTCTACGCATAAGGTCCCTTTTCCTAGCGTAATATTTCTTACGCGTAAGTCAGGATCCTACGCATAAGCTTGCGTTTACGCGTATACCTCTCCTGTTTACGCATAAGCTGCCATTTCTACGCCTAAGCCTTGTTTAACCTTAATCATGAATTGTTACGCGTGCAAACTTCTGAATAAATAAATCATAACGTCACAAAACCAATAATGTCACTAATAAGATTAAACGTTTAATATGTTGTGAGAAATAAGTGATAACATGGACTTTAAAACTTAAAGTTAATTAACTCACGAAACTTATCATGAATTCATTGGACTATTGGACAAACAAGTGACTTTGGACTCGTAACAATCATTGACATATCACATTCAATAAGTAGACAATATAACCATCTGTTGACTAACATAATGTCTTTCGATATGTTGGTTCGTTTGGCTAAATATCTTTCAGATCACGACATGGACGCTCAAATGAATGTGGATGCACCAAATGTTCTCACTGTTGCTGATATCTTCCCTAATGGTTATCCGATGAAGATTGGAAAGAACAACCGTCGAGTTGACTTTGAAACTCTCACCTTTCAGAGTCTTCTGCTTGATTGTGTGGATATTCTGAAGAATCATCTTATCGAACATGCTCTCCAACTCTGCTACTATTCCAGATATCTACATTCATCAGTTCTGGTCTTCAATGCAAAAGATCAAAGGACAAAACGCTGTGACGGTGACTCTCAATGACAAACAAGTCACCATCACACCTGCAGACTTACGGGTTGTTCTTCTCATTCCGATCATCGAGCCAACCGAACTCAATGCCACACCAACTGAAGAGACTGTTCTACAGTTCCTAATCAATATTGGTTATGACGAAGCTACAGGAGTAATCACTAAGCATTCACATGTGGATCTTAAGAATATTCCTCAACCTTGGAGAACTCTCTACATCATCATCACCAAATCTGTTTCTGGTCGTGACAGTGGATATGAGCATCCCAAGCTCATGGAACTGCAAATCTTTTGGGCTTTGGTCAACATGAAGCACATTGAAGTCGAAGCTCTAATATGGGATGCCATGATGACATTCCTCAAGAAGCTTGGCTCAAAGATCCCTTATATCAGATATACAAAACTGTTGATCCAAAGAGCACTTGGGTTTAACCCTGATATCCCCAAAAGAATCAATGACCCCAACAATCACGACATGTTGTCTGAACCTACTCTAACTATCAGATTTAAGGAATCAACAACAAAGAAACAAGGTGCTGTGCTGCCGGATCACCTTCTCTCTGATGAAATCAAACAGCTTTACTCATATAAAAGGTATCTGGTAGCAGTTGATGAAGGTAAAGTTGGTTCTCTCGATGATAAGTCTTCTGGTACACCTACCAGGAAAACCAGAAGAGGCAGTGCAGGGAGTGTTGCAAGCACAGAAAGTCAAAGGAAGTTCCCGAAGAGGAAACCTCCACTAAAAAGGAAAGTTCCTTCTAAGGAAGCTGTTCCTATTCCCGTACCTAAGCCTGAACCGCCAAGAAAGCTAGTAGACGAAATGTTTGAGGAAACCGAATCAGACGATGAGGTCTTCTACTCTGAAATTGCAACCGATATAACTCCATCAGTAGCTAAACCTCCCAGTCCATCAGTGACAAAAGTAAGGGAAAACTCCGTGATTAAACATGATAAGGAGAGTCTGAAGAAGAACAGTTGACGAAGAAAAGGAATATCAAAGGAAGTTGAAGGAACTCAGACATAAACATCTTGCCGAAGCATTTGCAAAGGATCAAATGGGTGGCCCCGGAGGGTCAAGTGGCGGAGTTCAATCTATACCAATTCCTGATGCGGTTAATCAACCCGATAAGGGAACTGGTACCACCATTCTTGAGCAACAACAAAAACGCTCGGAGGAACCAGAAAAAGAGAAGTCTGAGAAAGAAAAAGCTGATGAGGAAGCTAGGATTCAGGCTGAAGAAAAGGCTAAAACCGATCAAGATGACGAAGTGAACTATGATGATTTTCTTCTCAATAGTCCAACTCGTCCCAAGGAGAAAAATTCTGAAACTCCTAAGGACCCTGAGTCTCCTCACGTCTCATCATCATCAGATTCATCCTCTCACTCTTCACCACCACCATCCAAAAGAACAACCAGATCCACATCCAAATCTGTGAAGAAACCAACAGACTCTTGGTTATCCCGGGCTAAAACAAGGATTGTTAAAGCTGTCAAGCAAGTACGGAAGAAGGATGCTACCAACAAAAAGCTGAATCAACTCGCTGACAGAATCAACTTTCTTCAAGACGGGATAAACGAGTTGTTGACAGAAAGGGAACAAATCCAGCAGTTTATCAAAGGAGGTTTCCAAAAGGAATTGGAGAAGACGGCAAGAGAATATACTCACAAGTTTCTTCTCGATACTGTCCCTGTGGACTAGAGAAGTATTCTCCAGACAACTTACTCCAAACATCGTCGCATTGGTTAAGAATATAATGGCCAAAGAATCGACCTTCTGAAACTGAGAGTTAATCGCTAAATTGGTGATGCAAATGTCAAAAAGAGCTGGAACCTTCACTTCGGATGAAGCTAAGTTTTTGAGACTCTATTAGACTATCAACTCAGGTCTTCATGCAAAGAATCAGCAAGTCAACCAAAACGACCAAGAGATGACGATGATAAGGACAAGGATTCTGCACCTAAACGTCCAAAGAAATCGGTGAATCTTCCTCAATGCCAACTCCCCCGAAGGACTTCACCACCAAGACGATCTCCTCCTCGCTCTTCTACTGAAAAACTCAGGATTCTGAGTTACCACCCCAGACTCAGAAAACCGTGATCACTTTGAGTATACGGGTGGTGACGATGAGGAAATCCCTGAGCCCCAACAACAACCCATCTCTCCCAGCACAACAAAGGAACCAGCATCCTCCTCTAGGCCTAAGAAGAAGAAGAAGAAGACGAATAAGGCGACGTGTTTCATGGCTAGGACGACGATGACACCGAATATGAATGGGTTTCAACACTTGTGCTGCTACACGCCTTAACTGACGACCAATATATGGTAGAAGGTAGTACGTTGGAGCATGCAAAGTTACTGCAAGAAAAATTCCGAGTGAAGAAGATGACGAAATCAGAGTTGAAGCGAATCAAGAATGAAGCATTCCAAATACTCAAAGACAGCTCGGAAAGTGCTATTGAAGTTGAATATCACCTTTAAAACATAGCACGAGCCATGTCTAACAACATTGATTGGCTCAACCCTGAAGCAAACATCGACTACACCAGAAAAGACAACGCTCCATACTACGCAGATTGGACCAAACCTCTACCTACCATTGGTCGACCAGATCAACCTCAGATTCCATTTCGATACTTCTCAACAACGACGGAATTTCTTCTACATGGTAGCGATGTGTCAAGGAAATACGCTACATCACTTACACTTCCGTTCCCGGCAGCCATATACTCCAACTGCATAGCCATCGAAGAAAAGGCTACCCACATGTTCAACAACAGAGTGGAAGAGTATGACACCAATGCAATGTATGGGATTCACCATTGGCCGGAACGCCGACGAATCTACTACAGAAGCTGCCAGGTTCGTAAATCTCAACACGAAGTGTATAATGGTCAAGGGATCGTTGCTATTAAGCATGTTGCTCTTTCGTCTAAATGGGACTACACCTTCCTAAAGAAGATAGTCGTGGTCAAAGACAAGACGAACAGGGACTATGCATCTGTGAAGCGGACTTTCAAAATTTGTCTCTCAATGATATTGAAGATCTGTATCTTGCCAAAGTACAGGGAAGAATGAGACAATTTTCGACTGAAATTCAACGTGAATACATCAAGTCCTTACTCATCTTCATCAGAAGCATCGTGATCCAGGAACGTATAGAAGATTTGCAACTCGCGGTTGAGTGTATCAACTCGTGTCAACTCACAGACCGCAACTAGAACTTCTTGACATCAACCATCTCCCTCAATTCATTATCATCGGCAACCCTTTGGAGTAGTCTACCGCAATGCACTCCACCGCAACTGCTTGATGGCGTGTAATGAGCTTCATAAGTTTGGAGATTCAACATTGAAGCATGTCAGAGATGGGCTAGCATATAGGTTAAAGGTGATTCAACAAGGCATTGGGTCACCAACGAGATGGACTTCTAAGGAAAGACGGGATGTAAAGAGAATCATCAAGATGCTTGATGAAAGGTTGTTTCGAAGGACCAGTCCGAACGTTGGAGAGTTTCGTCGGATGGTCGTCAACGCATTAATCTCACAGCTATCAACGACCGGTTCGCATTACTGGAGTCTTGCTGACCACCGAAATCCTGGTACCCTTAATCTGTTTCAATTTCATATTTATTTGGTTGTGTGATTATATAATGACTATGGCTTGTGCACACATAATAGTGTACAACCGTCTTGTAAATAAAGGACCCTGTGGTACGCTTCAGTGCCACAATCCTAGAAAAGGAGCGAAAGCTCTACTTTGAGTAAAACTTATCAAACCTTTCATTTTTCAAAGGTTTTGCTCAAAAGAACAAGTACTTCCCATTATGTTTTTCAAAACCTCAACCGTTTATATCACTTGTGAGAGGGGGAGTATTTGACTTATCTTTGTTCACAAATTGTTCTTTGTGTAATCTTCCCATAACACTCAAAATGGACATATTTATTCTCAACATTTCTTCAAAAATAACATTTATATGCCATTTTTGAGGGGGAGAAAAATTATGTGGAAAGAAATATGTTGTGTTTTGCTATTGAATCCTCGTGTGAAAAGACTTCAACCCATGAATGGACGGGATCTGAACAGTTAGTCCACTTGAAAAGATTTGTCTTCCAAGACTCATCTAAGTAAATGTACCCATGAAGACGGCTCTGATAGACATGAACTTTGACGGGTTTGACAACCTCTCGGGGTTGTCCACATCTTCAAGATAGTTATTAGAGCCAGTTGTCACCTAAAAGCTGACAATTATCTCTTTAACTATGCAACGTATCGTGTCCGCAAGGGTTATCAATCTTGAGTCGATCAATTCAAAAAGTGCGCGCTCTTTCCTCACTGTGCGATTTTGTCAAAACTCTTAAGCACATGTTGAGGGGGATATTTTGAAAATCTAAAACTTTGAACTGTTCAAACATGTTTTCATTCACAAACACTTTTGAGATTTTTCATGAAAATGGTTTTATGGCAATGGAGTTATAAGGTGATTAAGGTTAGGTATAACCGTCCTATGATATCAGAGAGGCGGAGGGATCTACCCAAGGACACTACCAATAGTTAGAATTAGAAGTCCTTAGGTATGATTATAAAAAGGGAGAAAGAAGAAGAGTTGAAGATTAAAAAGAAATGCAAAAGAAAAGGTGAAAAGAAATAGCCCTCTAGATTATTCAACTTTAGGGCAGACACGGATTCATTCATATGCTGGTGGTTGTCACTTGATGACGCCGGTATTGAAGATTAAAAGTCGTCATGGACCCAGGGACGCATGCACTAAACCTTCTTAGCCACTCAAGTTTATCCAAAACAGAATTGTTTCATTCTCACTGGGAACCCTACGTAAACTATCGGTTTTCTATTAGAGATTGCTGGTATTGAAGAAGGAGACCCTCTCCCTAGTCTCCGCTCAGGAAAACCAAAACGCACTATTGAGTCCAGAGCCACGAGATTCATCAAAAGATCTCTTAGGTACACTTGACATTTCATCACTTGTTGTTCAACAATAAGAACATCAGTGGTATGTTATCGAGTCCTTCACAGATCTTAGCAATCTGTCGAGAACATTTATGAGAGGTTCACAACTGTGATCCTCAGTGATTGAATGGAAACTCCTACTAGGGTCAACATCTAACAGCCCTGACAGCAGGTCGCTTCGGTAACTCCCCGTGGATTACGCTTAGTGGTCTCAAACGGTCTACAGTCGTGAGGTGATGCTTAGGTGTACCTCAGCGACTCATCTGAATCGTAGGTGTACTTCGGTACATCGTGCAATCTCACTTGTGGGACCCGTGTTAGACGGCCTTTGTGAGGAATTAGAGTTGTGTTTCTCACTATGCTGTTAACACTCTCGAAGTTCAAACTTGTAAGTGCCGGAATCCGTTTATTACTAACCTTTCTTATGTTTTCTTTTTATGGAAGCTCTGGAGCGGACTGATCGTGCAGATTCTTCACATGCTTATACCAACAACATCACTAATGGAAGTTCAGTCAAGAGGCAACACAAATTCAGAATGATTCTTCGTCAAAGTCAAAGAATCTACAAAGTTTAAAGACTAAGAGAACTTCATCAGTACTGAAATCCAACGTCAAAGAGTGTGTGAGCATGTTGAAGAAAGACGTGGAGACACTAGAACAACGAAGCTGACCTGCTGCAGACAACAACAACATACTATCACTTTCAAAGAACAAAGAACAAAAGAACAAAGAATTTGATGACGTCAAAGCAGAACTTTTCAAAGGAAACAATTTCTCTACACTGGGGAGATTGTTCGAATCAAGACACTTCTCCTCACAAGAAAGAAGAATGTCAGAAGACGTCAAAGCTACTATTACATCAGCACCTACATCGTTTATCACTCTTTCATTCATCACTAACACTTAGGGGGAGATTGTTGGAATCACTCCTAAACCTTAATTCAAGTGTTAGTGATTCATATGTAATAGTTAGCTTAATATGGCCTTTATGTTAGTAATTAGCCTTAGGCTTATGTAGAAGGCCCATAAGCCTAGGCCCAAGTCCAATAAGGAAAGGAAGGGACTAGGAGTGTTGCCCTAGCTCCCTCTCCTATAAATACTATGTAATAACCCTCACTTAAGGGTTGGTTGTTCAATTTATTCACTTTCACATTCCTACGCCTAACTCTTCAACATTTATACGTGTGTGTGTGTGTGTTATTGTTCAACCGATCATTCTCTCTTCTCTACTTCTACATATTGATGCTTTTGTTACATATATGGTGACCTAACATTTACAAACCTACAAACTTTGCTTTCTTGTCTAGGAGCCATGAAACCCTCAGGTTGGTTCATGTATATTTCTTCTTCTAAATCCCTGTTTAGTAATGCCATTCTCACATACATTTTGGTAAACTTCCAAATTTCTTAAAGTAGCAATAGCAAGTACCATCCTAATAGAGGTTATTCGCGTAACCGACGAATATGTATCAAAGTAAGATAGACCTTCTCGTTGTCTAAACCCTTTAATTATCAATCACCGGTTCCATCGACAACCTTTGTGGTTTTTAGGTATAAACCATTTGTAGCCTAGTGGTTTACCACCTGGAGGTAAAACCACGACCTATAATGTAACCTTTTTTTAAAATAGAATCTATTTCACATTTTATGGCTTCTTTCCATTGAGGCCATCCTAAGGAATTTACCGTTTCTTTGTAAGAAGTAGGTTCATTTTCAACCATAAAAGAAACAAAACTATGTTCAAACGATTTCCCGTTTCTTGCCCGTTTGCTTCTTTTTAGTTCAACTTATTCTTCCAGGTTGATCTTGTCTCACATTATGGAGATCATAATCAATATCATGTTGTCTCTTATCAGAAAAACATTATCATCTTGATGTCTCTCATCATGAAGGACATCATCATTTAGTTGCCTCTCATCATGGACAACTGTATCATCTAGTCTAGATAAACATCCATTTTCCTCGGATAAATAAGGAAACACAATTTCAAACAACGAAAGTTTTTTTTTATTCCATTATCGTATCTTTGTATATATTCAGATTTTCTGAATCATATCCAAATAAATGATAAACACTATTGTAATGAGCATATCACAAAAATATGCAATCCACAGTTTTAGGTCCAATATTTTGATCCTTTGGTGCCGGGACAAATAGACACCCCCACATTCGTAAGTACTTATAGGATGGTTTTCTTCCCATCCATAGTTCATAGAAATATCTTCTTTTCCTTACAATGGGTCTTATCTAAATGATAAGTAGCCAATAAAATCGCTTTCCCCCACATGCCATGACTTAAACCATGACTTTAACAACATGGCATAACCATATCTTTAAGGCACAGTTCTTTCCTATCAACAATTATGTTGTGGCGTATAAGGAGCAATAAATTTATGTCTTATTTCATGTTTAACACATACATAAAATGGAGACACATATTCACCTCCAATATCACTTCGAACCGCCTTGTTTTCGATAATAAGTTGATTCTCAACTTATTTGTATAGATCAATCTTGTCTATATCCTTACTCTCAAGTAAGTAAAAGTCGCAATATTTTATACTACCATCAACAATTACGATGAAGTACCTAATTGCTACTTTAGTAGGTATCGATTCCAAATCACATAAAACTATGTGAATCAAGGGTTCGATTAATTTTTGTTCAACAAAGTGAAAGGAAAATATTGTCAATTTGGCTTCAACACAAGTTTTACTTTTGTAATCCGTGTTCGTTTATTAAGTTAAACAAAGTATTGAGTTAAAATTAACATGTCCGAGTCGGCCATGCTATACATTTGAAGAATCAAAGAAGCTAAATTCATACTCATTTTATTAAAAAAGATTAGCTTAAACATTTAAAGAAGGGCATAACCTGTACCAAACAAAATTTTATTCTATGTTAACTCAATTTTATTTTATTAAAAATAAAATGAAAGCCAAATTTATTAAGCAACCATCCAGACACAAGATTCCTACGAATCTCTGGCACGTACAACGCGTTGGTTCACTTAAGCTCTTTTCCAGATGTGAATTTCAGTATCACATTTCTTTTTCCTTGATATTAGCAGTAGTAGATTTGCCCAAAAATTGCATCTCTCCACTTTCTACTGATTTGAAAGAGTTAATCAAACTCTTATCGTCATACTCATGACATGATGCTCAAGTGTTAATCCACCATTATCTAAGGTCGGATCCCGCCTTGGCTACAATTTTCATGCCATTCAGGCTATTTAATGCATAATTATGGCACATAACTCGAGTATCGATCTCCCTTTCATCAAGTTTAAGAGCAGATCCTTTAGATGTCACTCTTGACATTCCAAACATTCTGTTAATATGATATTCCGTTATTAGTCTAAAACTAAATTTGGAATAATTAACAACTTGATATATTACAAAGTGTTTCGTAACAAAAATGATAACATAAAATTTTGTTTAAAACACTACTATTCTGTAAGATCCATTATACACAATCACTTTTAAAGAAGTCTTTCGATTAAAACAATTAAACAATATCACCTATTACATAATGTTTTTAAACAAAAATAAATTTGTAATATGATTTTGCAAATCTTCTTTAAGAATATCTTAATAGATCTATATCAAATCATCTAATTCTACAATGAAACTAGACAAGGTTTCAAAATAGATTTACTCTTTCAAAGAAACTCAACAAGGTTTTTATAGATCTAATTTCAAAACCAAAAAATTTCAAGAACTATTTTTAGTTTATAATTAAACCCAACTTGGTTTAAATAAGCTAAACAAGTCAAAGAAACTTTTCTACCAAAATATGATAACAACTTGTATATTACCTGATTTTGTTTCAAACAAACTCATCTTGGTTTCAATAAACACATTCTAGTCATCTAATAAAATAAAAACTTGTATTTTATGAGATTTGTTTCAAAGAAACTCCACTTGGTTTCAATAAATCTGGTTTAAACAATAACATATGCAATAAACAAACTAAATAAATCAGTTTCAAAAGAGACTCATCATGGTTTCAATATAAACTGATTCAATAAACTGTTTTAAAAATTGTTTATATATCTGTTATACCAAATATGTTAATTAAAATTTTGTTTAGCTATAAAACTGGTTTTCAAATAAACACAATCTTGGTTTCAGCAGAAAAACAGCTTGTATAAAATATGTTAATTATATAAATCAGATTTTAATAAAAATTGTTTTAGTTCTGTTATACATAATCGGATTTTAGATTGTAGGGAAACGGTTACACTTGTACTAATAAAATCTAAATTGCGATAATTAAAATTATCAATAAATAAATAACAGAAAATTAAATACAAACAGAATGTAAGGAGAAAAACGATAATTAAATAAAATAATAAAATAGTCAAAAGACTTATTTAATCACCAAATAGAGATCAACAAAGAAGCACTAAAAGCCGAGGCACGTTTTTGACACGCTTCCATTAAAACAGATTCGCCGTCTGTTTCCCAGGGTACAACAACCAAAACAGTAAGTTGTACTGTCAGATTTAACTAAACTTCCAGGAATTTCATCTTAAGAGATGTCTATTCCTTACGTTGGAAATCAATAATACTTATTGATTTGATGTGTAAAAAATTTGTGAAATTTGGGCCTCTATTTATACACAATAGATTTCCTCTACGTTTACCCATCCCACCGATGTGGGATTGAAAATAAACTACTTTTCCTCTTTAGGCATGGCAAAGAATGCTTAACTTTGAGACACGATACATCAACTCTATTTTGGACACATAAAGGCTTATTGCAAAGCTCTCTTCGAGGAGAACGCGAACCTACAAACTATTTACTCATATATATATATATATGACATATACATATAGATAATTGTGTCCAAAGTTGGTCAAATGTAACTTTTGCCAACCAATTTTCCAACACACTGTTTCTATGTAGCTATCTTCTAAATTGATTAGTAAATTTAATCTTTCATGTGATTTTAAGGTTAGAATACATGAATTTGTTTTTATTGATTGATTAGTAAATTTAATCTTTCATGTGATTTTAAGGTTAGAATACATGGATTTGTTTTAATTCAATAAATATAATAGATGTGAAAAAGTAGTGACACGTACGGTATCTAGTTGTTTTGCGTATATTTTGACCCATGTTGACATGTCATATTTGAGAGTTCTTTTTGTCCCGAACAACTTACTCACAAACCTAAATGCCATACACAATCTCACGAATGTCTCAAACTAAACTTGAACCTAACACTTGTTGTTAGGAAATAGAAATTCCATAGTGAAGTGTCGGTCACCCCAAATATAATCTAGCATAAGTTAGCTCGTAGACATATCGTTATTTACTTGTTTATTAGTTAGTTATTAGCATATTTTAGTTTAGAGCAACACCGTGGAGGAAGAACGGGTCTTTACCCACTGTACACCTGATCCACAGTCCGACAGGAGGACGAGTAGGTTGTAACTATAAATACCCCTTCCATCCTTGGAAGGGGTGGAACTTATTTCAATATAACCTTTTCTTTTTTGCTTTAACTCTCTCTCAAGAACTCCCTCTCCTCTCTGCATCTCTCTAAACATGGCATTCATATACTATCACCATCCTAGACCACCTAAATCATCAAACAACATAAAAAGTGTGATCCTAACAATTGGCATCAGAGCTCAGCTTTTGTTGTTTTGATGTTTCGTATGGTTTTTGGCACTCGTTTGTGTATGCGGTTTGTTACGGTTCATTGATGCGGTTTGATGTAGTTTATTGATTTGTTGCTGCTGCTGTTTTTATGATGTTTCTGGTTTTACTGTATTGAAGCTGCTGATTGAATCTGCTGATAACTTTGTGCTGTTTGTATGCCTATTCATCGATACAGTTTGAAGTCTTGTTCTAATGTGCGGTTTGTCATATTATCTCCAGATCTGTTCTAATGTGCAGTTTGTCATATTATGTCCTGATTCGACGTACTAGATGCGGTTTGTTAGAAAAATGTCTAGATTCTATGTTTAAGATGCGGTTTGTCAGTTTTAATAACATGTTATGAGGTTTGCTTTAATGGACATGCATTTTGACCATGTCTTATGCGTTTTGTTGATGATGCGGTTTGTCTTTTATGCGGTTTGACTTTTGAGTCAACTGCGGTTTGTTGACCTCTAAAAGGATGCGGTTTGACTAAAATTGTTGCGGTTTGTCAATTTTGAAAATTGAAGTGCGGTTTGTCAAAACTGTATTGTTTTATTGCGATTTGTGATTCACAATTACTTTTAAGCGGTTTGACAAACTGGATGAGGTTTGATGTAAAGATGGTCATGCGACTTGTCAAATATCATGAGGTTTGTTACTAAAAGCTATGCTCAAAATCAAATGCAAGTTGAAACAAAATGGGGTGCGGTTTGGCAAACATCATGATCACTGTTATCTACAAACATCAATCAACATATGATCATCAATCGTCTACAATGTTGTCTACAAACTGTGTCTACATACTTCAACATCTAAGTGCATCAACAAAGGACATCATAGATCAGATTACAACATTAAAACCATCACCAAAAAATAATCTAACATGCAACATCTACATCAGTATTCAACATACATACATCATTCATCATCTTGATACTAATCAAAAACCAGAATCAACATCATATATCTACTAACAATTCACAGTTATCATTCATCTACATCAACCTCTATCTCACAGATTCGAAACTTTCACAAGACTCGACATTGTTCACTGATCTCAGAAAGTTAATGCTTTGTAAGTAAAAACTTCAAGACCTCGAGGGTCATTTGTCACGAACTCATCATCATAGATCTAATTCTGAAGAATGTTCGAACACTAAGATAAGAATATAACGTGTTGGTTATTTCTTTTTCTTTGTTCGGTTTATATGAAGACTCTATCAAAATCGAAAAGAAATCATTGTTTTGACCTCTAAAATTCGTCTTTTCGTGTTTTTCAAGCCTTCTTAAAGGTCTTGCTTACGAAAGAAAAAGTGTTCCTCATCGGTCTTTAGAAGATCATCTTCTAGTTAATGTCCGAATCTTATCATTAAAACAAGAAACAAATCGAGTTTCTGTCTTTATTATGTTCGGGTGAAAAACGAATACTACAAACAAAAACATTCATTGATCTCAGTTTGATCTCATTTCATGATTGAATCCTTGTTCTAAACATTCAAAACTAAAAGAGATATTCACATCATTGATCTAAGTGAGAAGCTCATCACTTCGTTTGATATTCGAAACTTATAAAGAAGGAAGAAAACTCATTAGTTTCGTCCATCCTTTCGTTCGGTGTATAACATATCAATTAAATATTCAAAAAACGAACCTACCTGTGAACCCATTTAGAACGGATCAAGAAGAAGAATCAAAAGAGGTTCAAGCCATCCCTGTGGCGCAGATTATTGCTCATGCCATCCCTGTGACATGGTTATTACGAGAAACAAAAGGAGAGAATACAGTCATAGTGATGGGCAGATTATGGTTGATTAAGATTGATTAATACTTCTCATGTGTTTGTGTCGTTGAGAGGGTATTTAGAATAGAGGCGCAGGTTTTTGAGATTATATTTAGGGTTGCTAAAGTTTAGGACCTTAAGTGTTGATGGTGCGTTTTTATACTTCCCAAATATTAGGGTTGCATTATTCAGACATGGGCTTTTGATACATACTCGTGAATGGGCCCCATGTAATATAGGGATATGGGCTTTTGAAACACTGTGGTGTTTACAAGTTTTGAATTTAGGCCGTATATTGTTATATCACGTGGGTCGTATGTTGTGCGTTCTTATCAAAAGTGAACAATATATGCCACATTCCGTATTTGTATTTGTAATTGTTTCTAAATACCACTAAAACAAATACATGGATTTCTTTGATTTTGGAATGGGTCATGTGGTATACTGGAATGGATCGCAATGTGCAATTTATTAATGGGTCATGTGGTATAATTTTTGATGTATAAAAGATGTGATCAATGGGGTTCTCTAAATTGGATAGAATATATAAGATGTGACAAATATGAGATTTGATTATGCGATTTGGGGTATGAGTCTTGATGATAAGAGTTGATGTTGAGATTTGTTGTGGTGTGCGGGATGATTCTTTGAGTTACACATTTTCATGGAAGATACTATGTCACGGCTTGAAGTGTTTATTGAAAAAAGTTGACTACGGGGATGTTTGTACGGTATTTCTTATTTGGATTTAAAGTGAAGTTTTTCGGGCACGTTTACTTATTTTCTTCTTCTTTCTTTCTACCCTTCCGCGAAGATGACTTGTTTGGGCATTTATAGAGTGTGATTAAGACTTGGCTACTTAGTTACGTTTGTGATTCTTTCTCGCTTAACCCACAACGTAACTATCACTTCGATGTCTCACGCAGTTGAGGATACGTCAAGAGGTTTTGTACATTGGGTACACCGTTTCTTCTTCACAAGGATTAGTGCAAGCTTAAGTAACAAATCTGAGGAATTTTACGTCATGTTCAAGTTTGGCATATCGGGTCTATTTCTCCAAGTGGTCATTGCTATAGCCGTTAGAATACGTGAATGGTATGTTAGCCAAAGAAGTTAAAGTTCAAGATGTGATCAACAATTCTCATAAGATATTTGACGCCACAGAATGTCAATGATACTTCACAGTCTAAGCAAAAACCTTCAAGAATCTTCAGCGTCAATCATGATTTTTCAAGATGTTTTCTTATGACAAGAACTTTTTGTGCAAATGGTTCGAACGTTATGATGCTTCCAAAGTTTGAAACCATCAGTGGGAGAATGTGTACTTGGATGTTTGCGTAAAACCTGACATGGGGAAAGTAATCTTATACTACTTAGTATGGTTGTGAAAAGTAATTAAAACCATATGGGAGAAGAATTGTTGATGATGGAGAATGAACTGTTGATGAACCGCTGATGTTCCTCTAAAACGTATATTCACCGAACCAAAGTTATCATAACACATTCAAGCTGACATTGTTTACGGTTTAGTCTTGATTTTGTAAAATCCCGCGAAAGATTCTATTTCTCGGTTTAAATCATAGATTTGTAAAACTCGTGACAATGGAAAAATCCTCGTAATAGTTGCTGCTGGATCTATCTTACGGTTTATTCTGGTTTTGTAAAATCCCGAAAAGAAACTATTTCTGGTTTAAACCATAGAATTGTAAAATCCCGAGATGATGGAACCATCCCGAGAAAGGAAAGTGTATTTCGATTTTATCCGATGTTGGTGCTACGGTTTCTACTCGGACGGAAGGGATAGGGTGTACTTCATGAATTGGGCATTGTTTGGATATTCTTCATGGCAGTTTGGTTATTACAAGGTTTTACGGGGTTATGTGCTTTTAACCATGGTCGGGATGAAACCATTATCAAAGTTCATCTAAAATGTCAAAGGAGGCTAGATTTGAGCTTTAAACCACAAGATGTGATAACGACGTTAATTCAGTATTATCTATTTGAGGTTGAAGTGAAATGTCACGGACAAGTGTACTTAGTATCAAGGTATCGGGATGGTGGATGAAGATTCTTCGAGATCCTTGTTCAGCTTTTAATATTTTAAAACGAAGACATGGAAATCTAGTTATTTTGGGTGATTTTTCCCTTTTACCACTTGGGGAATTGGTCTCTTACCACCACAAAATAACTATCACTTTAAGGAGTTACATTGTAATGCTCAGTGTCACATTAAATTATGGATTTTCAAGAGGTGATGTACGTCTTATACTTGATGGTTGGTTGGATGAAGAGTATAGAGTATTTAGGGATTTAATGGGGCATGAAATCTCGGCACCGCTCTTTGTTACATATGTGCAAGTTTAAGTCATGAGTTCGGGTTAGTTTACTTCAAGGTCAAATTCATCATATTGGGTTTTCTCCATTAGATGTCACGACAAAGAGCCTACTGAATGATAATGGGATTGATAACAAGTTTGCCAAGAGTAGTTGAAAAGAGAGAGATTATGATGTTTGAACACAACAGTTCAAGCCTCGTACCCTAAAGAAAAGAAAAGTGTACGCTTCAGAGCGCTTTATCTTCTGAAGAAGAGAAATCTTCTTATTAATGATCATTCTCATCAACATGCTTCATACTTTTTCCATGCGCGATCAATTATCAAGTGAACCGAACTACCATTGCTAGTAATCTTATTCCAGTTGCTCAATTATAATGACGATGACGACATCATATGCAACCTTTGAGGGGAGAAGTGTGAATAGACTACATTTTGATGAAACTCACTTGTTTAATCAAGAATGGCATCTCCGTATGAAATTCTTGAGGGGGAGAATAAGTATGATAATTCTACATGTTGATTTACATTTGAGAATATATGGTCATACGGCTCCTAACTCATGTAAGAACCGAGCTTCTTCTTATCGGGTCATCTTTACATGGAGTTTCTTCTAAGAGCCGTTGGTTGATATCTTCTCATGGACTGATGAGTTTATCGACAAAGTGCTTCCGCTAACGCCACCACACATTAACATGATGATTCCAACAATCTGCTCTTGTTTGATGTGATTGGTAGTTTGGTGTTACCATTTCGTGTTCACAGTGGCCTGATTGTTGATTTCCTTGATGAACATCTTTCTGCTCTTGTTTGATTGGGAGGATTTCGCTAAGTAGATTTGCAAGATGTAAGTTAATTGGAATGCTTTTGGTGAGATGAAGATGTTAACTTTCTATTCCCAAAGCCAATCTTAAAGAAGGTCGAAGCTCCATCCACTCTACATTTTCTACACTGTATGATAGAAGACTAAAGGACGAGAGTTGCATTTGATTATCTAAAGACTCTTCTAAATCCGCATTTATATCAACATTGTCGGTTTAGGGGAGAGCACTAGTTGGGGGAGAGTGAAATGTCGAATTTAATCCCAAATTAGACTTGCTCACATTTGTTCTTCTAAAGTTGATTCCCACAAGATTATAAGTGTTCTTCTCAAAAGATTTCAATTATCTGGGCTTATAATGTGTTGCTGATTCTGAAGTATCAAAACCAGCAAGGGGGGAGGAGACATGCATCTAAATGCAATACGAGTAAACTTGATGAACTTAATACTTCTAAGCGACTGAAGATATCCCGGGAAGAGATGAAAGAGTTAGTTTCTGGTTATAAAAGAGGTACACATGTGTGTGATGATTTCGATGATATCGCAATCATCAAGGGAGAGAGATTGTGTACATTGGGGGCGCTCAGCTATTTCAGTTGAGAGCTTAATCAGTGGTTCAGTGATAATCACCTATTCCCGAGTTGACATCCCAGAGATAATCGCGATTCTTTACTTCAATGTTATTGGTTATTCTTTTGGGCATTCGTACTTCGGGTTCTTGAGCTTCATACACTATCATGAGGGAGAAAAGTATCGGGTTATTCTGCATATACGGACTTAATCACTAATTTGATGCCATCCGCTATTCTTTCTAGGGTATATGTGTATTCTGTGTGAGCCTTATTCTATGAGACCGACCGCATCACTTCAACTACTCGGGAATGGTGTGTTGACACCTTTGGGGATGCCGCCTGCACTTCAAAGGAAAAGAAATATGAGAAGATTCATTCAAGTGTGAGATGATACGTTGTTGTTCTACTTGATGATATAACCCCGAACGAAGAATCACAAAGATCTCTCTTAAAAGGAGCAACAAGATCGATGATAATGGTGTGGTTTTTTGTGCACCTGGCTAAGGCAAGCTTGAAATAGAGCTTCGAATCTGCTCAACAAAAGGATTTATAGTTTGGGGAAGCTACCAAAGTCTCACTTTCGATGGTTCAACTCTCAATTCAGAGCCTCTAAAGCTTTGGTGGTAATGTTTAAGGGATGATGACTTCTATCTTCTAACGGGTCGCTCGATATCCTTATCTTGTACTCGATCATCATCTTCATAAACTATATCATCTACTCTATCAGAATAATTATTAAAACCAAATACAAAAATATAAAACCAAAGAAAAAGAAAAATAGAAAAATATAAAATCAACAAAAATCCATAAAAATCAAAAAATTTTAAAAAATACCAAAAATATGTTTTCTCAAGACATGTCTTCTGGTATCGATAACATCTACGGTCTTAGAAATGTTATTCAATAATGGCACGGACTTTTAGAAGTTCGAAATGAGGTGTGTAAATATTTCTTTCTAAACATGTCAAAATTATGGCTTGCTATTATTTCAGATAGCAACCCGTTCTTCAAAGAAAGGAAAGTGCGGCGCTAAACGATTTTCACAAAATTCGTGCACTTTTCCTAAAATCAAAATGAGGAAAGTATGTCGAAGGACTGTTATTCCTACACAAATATTTTTCCTTTTAAAATTCTTCAGAAAAATATTTGTTTTAACAAAATGGTGGTAAATGAGTTGCTTTTAAATAAATCAGAATCAAGTTTTCATAAATTTGCAAAACCCAATCAATGACTTCAGCTTATTTAAAACTTTTCATAGAAGAGAGTCATTGATTGAGGGGGAGAATGTTTTTCAAATTTGTATCATCTATCGGGCTTATCTAATTATCCTACATACTTAACTGAAAAATATGTTTGCCTATGTTGAAGGACTAGGAATTTAGGATATGATTGTTAGGATTAGATGATTAGAGTTTGATGAACACATAAATCACATGCCTTATATGAACTGATTGATATGTTGGATTGACTTTTATTAGTCGATTGTTGTTTGGGTGTTTTCGACCACCATATATCCTGCTTTGGTCCACTAACATATGTGATATCATGGTTCATAAGATTGTTCCCATCCGGATCCCACAAATGAAGATGATTGGATGCCAAAGGAAAGGGTAACTATATCTTAGGGTCACAAAAAGAAGAAACGAGCTTAATTGATCTCTATGAAGAGTTGGCATGATATATGCAACGCCGAGGTCTTGTGCCGCCAATGGTTTTCTTCAAACCCCTACAAAGAACAACCTAAGCAAATTTGTGTTTATCTCCACCTAACGATTCGCAAAAGTGACAAGTAGTGAATAATACCATTTTTCAAAAAATTTGATAAAATTGTTTTGAAAATGGATAAATAATTTTTTGAAAATAAACTGAACTCAAATTTTGGAAATCGACCGGACTTCATTTTAAAGATAAGTCACTCAATCAACGACTACGGTCATTGATTGACGGGGAGAGTGATTTCAAACTTAAGTATTTTCAAACGATATTTCTTCATAAAAGTCCGGTTTGTACAATAATAAGTGGTGATTTAAAGATTTAATGTTATGTCATGGTATGATTTTTCTTTTGATTCAAGATCTTTCAAAATGAAATTTTTTCTGTTCTTGTTTGATTGTGAAATTGTTTTATTTTACTTAAAGATTTCTTAAAACTATCATACCTGACACTAACAATCTTTAATGTATAAAATTGGTCTATATCAGTCATTTTTTCAAAATTAAATCTTGCCACGTCTTTCCCCAAATTTTTCTAAATGATTTAAATCAATTGGGATCACAAATCTCAATTGGTTTGAAATTTTTGATCGGGGGAGAGATCGTGATTTAAATCTCAAATCGGTTTTAAAGGGTAATTGTTCAAAAGCACTCCTTCCTTCATGTGCCAAACGATTTCAAATACATGATGCACATGATTGAGGAGAAGCATTTAACCAAACACCAGAAGAGAATTTAAACCAGACAAATTTTCTCCCATGTTTTCTAAACCTATTTAAATCACTTGGGATCCAAAATCTCAAAGGATTTGATATTTTTGATCGGGGGAGAAAATGTGATTTAAATAAGAAATCTGATAAATGATGATCGTTTTGATCAAAGTGCAGCCTCTCTAATATGTGCTAAACTCTTTTCGATATCGATGCACATATTATGGAGAGCTAATGGTTTCTATCAAGTAACGTGGAAGTTCTTCAAAAACCTCTTTCCTCTATGTGTTAAATGATTTCAAATAACCAACGCACATTTTGAGGGGGAGAATTTACCAAGAAAATCATAAGGCTTTTTCTAAGGAAATTGTGATCAAAGAAACTTTTCAAAGAACTATTGCCTCCATGTGCTAAACAATTTACAAATCATAAGCACATGTTGAGAGGGAGCATTTCTAAATGATCAAAAAAATTAAGGTACAAAATGCTTTGATATTATATCACAAGTACCTTGATTGATTTTCCAAATGATTTTTCAATTGGTTTCAAGAAGGAAAGAACAATACCAAAAGACCAACCAATTTACTTTATGCATGGTATTATAAGGATGGTTAGGTATTCATTCCCACATCCCCCAGTAGTCGAGGGATCTACCCTGTGGACAATCCACTAGATAGTGTAAGTCCTTAGGTATGATGGAAAAGGAGAAAATGAGAATACGGAAGAGTGCGGGATCAGACAGCTAGTACTAGAATAAATCCAAGCATGAAGTCTGAAGCATCAAGGGGTGAAGAATGAAAAGAATTAAATGTGAAAAGGGTGAAAACAAATAGCCTCCATTAATTCAACCTTAGGGTAAACCGGCCAATACATATGCTACCGGTGTCTACTAAGGTAACAATGGTATTGAAGACAAGATGTCATGGACCCACTGACGCACTGCACCTAACTTCCCAAGCTACTCAAGTTCCTCTTAGAATGACTTGTTTCATTCTCACGGGGAACCTACATAATCTATCGACTTTCTCTTAGAGATTGTTGATATTGAATAAGGAGACCTTCTCCTTAGTCTCTGGCATAGGAAACCAAAGTGCACAATTGAGTCTAGAGCCAAGAGATCATTCACAAAATCTCATTAGGACACAAAATTAATGAAGACTTGCTGTTTGACACAATGTGGAAAGTAAGTATATATTGAGACTCCTACGCATTATCCTTGTGATATTTGCCAGAACATCTGAGTGATATGTAAATATTTACGATGAAGATGAAAATCCTTCTAGAGCCAACATCAAACAAGCTCTTGGTGGGTGACAAGTGAGATCTTTTCTAAAGATCAAGCTTGTGACAACTGGATAGAAACAATGGGGCGATTCATTCTTGAATCAACCTTGGTCTAGGAAATGAATTGACGAATACTTTTGGAAAAACCGTTCGATGTGCAAATCTTCTTTTCTCTAGCACATCAAATGTGTATTCATTTTCAAACACAAAAGTATCTCGATTGAAAAATATTTGAAAACCGCTGATGTGCAAATCTCTTCTTCTAGCACATCATGTTTACTCTTTTCAAATACAAAAAGTATTTCTGATTGAAAATTGATCTTTCTCATATCTTCGTCAGATTAAAACTCTTTCTTCTAAGCACATTATTGTTTTCAAATCAAATTTTCATCAATCGCTGAATCTCAATTGGGGTTCACTCAATTCGTTGTCACTTTGGGACGCCCGTTTAAGAACGCTAGATCAAGTCGCAAAACCTCGGCAAGGAGATTCTTTGGAACTCTACCGATCATATGTATTTATATCGATCAACGGGAACCGTGGTTCTTAACTATATTCAACGAAGTGAACAAAGACACTTTCGTGTTTTAGTGCTAATCGTGCTGTAGGAACATTGGACGTTGGTACCGATCGATACCGAAGTCAATTCATAAGCCGCATGCTCACAACATTCACACTTAATTGAAGATTATCATGACAATCAAAGATATACAAAGATGCTTCCGCTACTCGATGAAAAAGATGTCATGATCCGAAAAGTGAGCATATCGTCCAAAAGTCACAACATCAAATGAAGGCAACACAACAAAGGGTGATCCGAGATTTACCGGTTGATAATCTCAATGAAAGCTCAAAGATCATCAAGACGGGATTACAAAGGCCTCCACCGAAAGTACAAAATAATCGGACTATGAAAAGTCACTGCTAAAGCACAAAGATGCGGAAACTGAAGAATTAAAGTCTACAAGCACAAGACTGATGATAAAATAGAATGCTAGGATTCAAAATGTAAAACATGGGTGACCTCCCTTGGGAGATTGTTAGAATTATAAATTCCATAGTGAAGTGCCGTCACCCCAAATATAATCTAGCATAAGCAGCTCAGAGACATATCGTTATTTACTTGTTTATTAGTTAGTTATTAGCATAGTTTAGTTTAGAGCAACACCGTGGAGGAAGGACGGGTCTTTACCCACTGTATACCTGATCCACATTCCAACAGGAGGACGAGTAGGTTGTAACTATAAATACCCCTTCCATCCTTGGAAGCGGTGGAACTTCTTTCAATCTAACCTTTTCTTTTTTGTTTTAACTCTCTCTCTCAAGAACTCCCTCTCCTCTCTTCATCTCTCTAAACATGGCATTCATATACTATCACCATCCTAAACCACACAAATCATCAAACAATATAAAAAGTGTGATCCTAACACTTGTAGCCTTACAGGTTGATGAGCTACTCGTATATTGAAATCGTACAAGAGCCCTTTTATAATTGAGAGTATTTTATTTCTTTACCCAACCTAGTTAGCAAGAAGCTAGGTAGGAGAAATTATAATGTGATGAATAGAGCGATATAAAGAAAGCAAAACCGGTCGATCGGCTTTACATCCTTCTTTTTCTTTCTAGTAACACCAGTCAAATGTATATCAAACAAGTTTAAATTGACCACACTTCACCGTGGAAGACACTTACTAAAAATTATCGGAATAATATTTGTATCTAAAAAGTATAAAAGTTCTTGTCACACGTAACCTTTAAAAAATGGTGTTGAAATATTGAAAGTTATCTCAGATGACTGTATATTTTATTATCAAGTTTGTAGCTTTTATTTAAGTAAAATCTAAGTAATAAATATAGAAAATAATCCTAAACTGATCAAATTTATAAGACACGAAAATTGTCAAAGTTTTATAGAAGTCTAAAACCACATAAATTCACTTTTAATTTTAAACAAGAAACATAGTTTTTTTCATTAAGTCAAAAATGTAAATTATTTTATTTATGGGTAAGAATGTAAATTTCTTGTTAGTCTATATGATCAGTCTTTGTAGGGGTAAGAATGAAAGTTTTAGCTATAAGTCAGAGCTTGAGGAAAAATAAACGCCCAATGTAAAAGTAATTATCTACATAATATTGGTCTCATAACTAGTCTAAATCACTTGAATTGAATATTACGATTCGATTTAAATAATTTGGCTACTGAGTTTAACTCCCTATATGCTTAAAACTTCCTGCTTAAACACTTTTTAGTTGTGGAATCGTGAAGGATTACAAAAAACTTCCATTGCATGATTCAAACCTTGATCACCCGGGTGAAAACCAGACATCCTAACCGCTGGGAGACAATGGACTTTTGTTAAATTTTTGCACAACCAAATACACATACAACAATTGCAAGTGAATCCTGAATAAATCAGTAAACCAATACACACCATTCTCACAATCTCACAACACAAACACACAATCTCTCGAAGTATCATCCATTATATAAAATCGTTAAACAATATTCGCCAAAAAATGTAAAATTCGAAAATCGCTAAACAACATTTGCTTTTGAACCGCTGCTTTACGCAGATACCATGCTAGTACGCATTAATGGGTACAACAACATGTAAGTTTAAGATCTTTATAGGTTAAAACAAATCTGACGTAAATATGAATTTTTCTGGTACGCTTGCCATGAATATTCTTAGTTCCCATATATATATATATAAAATGTATTAGAAAAAATAATAATTGTACATTGAGTTCACAAGTTAATTTGTGTAAAGAAAAGAAATGGAAAGGAGAGAAAAGAAGAAAAAAATGGTGTTTATTTATGTGTTTTTTGAGCCTTTCTTCAATATTTTCCAAATTTTGGAAGGAAGATTTTAGAGCAATAAAATAAATACTATCTATATTTATAGTACTTTATAATGTATTTAAAACTTTTTAAAGAAGGAAGTCCTAATTTTTTAAGCTTACACATCTTACTATAATTAGTAATTTATATAATTAAATTCTACACTAATAATTGTATTATAATGTACACTAATGACACATTAAATTTTAGTATTAAAATAGATGTTACAAACTTACAATAATATAAATTTATAGTTGTAATTTTTATCATAAACATTCAAGTTATACAAAGTTCAAATGAGTATAAGTATAGATATCTATATTTGTATTTATATACTTTACGGAAATTCAAATACGCATCTACTCTTTTCGAACTATCAAACGGGTAAATCGTCAAACACTAACTCTCATTGCATACCGCTTAAAGATCAAAGTACGAGAAAAATTTACATGTTAGATGCCGCCGCTGCTTTACGCGGATACTATGCTAGTATTCATATAATTTTTACAAAATAAATTGACACACATGTGTGCATAGTAAGAACATGAAAAAAAAAATAAAAATAAAATAAAATAAAAAATAAAATAAAATTAATACAATTTTGAAAATTAATACAATTTTATTAGTGCAAGTCAATTGTCACATATGTGTGTAATTTTTTTTTACAACAATTATGTTGATGTAGCATTTTCATGCAAAAAAGTCTCAATTCTCTCCATATGTTCTTTTCTTTTCTTTTTTTCTCTTTTGTTAAATAATCTTGAGAATACAAAAAAGTTTTGGATCATCCTCTTTTTTTTTTCTTTTTTTTTCCCTCTAATTTCGAACACATTGGTAACGCATGTAGTGGTAATGCATATGGACTTTAAGCCACACTCTGTAGCCTTCTCGCAATATTCCTAGTTGAAATTAGAAATATATTTTTGATTACCACCATGCTTCCGCAGAACGGAAAAGATATCATTAACAAGAGTATTAAATTTGAACCACTAATAAATGTTATTTTAGAGTATGCAAAGAAACACAATTAGAACACACACAAAAAATTAAATATAAAATGACATTTTGGATTTTAGTGAAAACGATAGTTGTTGCATAGACCAAAATATATGGCTAATTGCATGCAAGTACATGCAACTAACTTATATATATATATATATATATATATATATATATATATATATATATTTATATATATATATATATATATATATAGAATCTAAATCGATCTTTAAAATTGTTAAAATGAGATCCAACTAAATTTAACAAGCACACTCTCCTTACAAGAAAAATTAAATTTCTATTAACTACAACTAAAATTGTTATAGTTTCGATAGATTTCTTTTTAAAATATACTTAAACCTAGGTGATACACTTCTGAGAAGTATAACTGTGTCGTGTTTTTGTATGTGTATCGACTGAATATTTATTAGTATATATGTATCGTGTGTATCACTAATCAAAACTCATGTATCATTTGGTTATCGGTTGCTAAAATGTTAATTTGTATTAAAATATCATTTTTATGTGTATTATTGCTAAAATTGTTATTTATAAATGTTTTATTGGTTTTTTAGATTTGATCTTATTTTTACAATTTTAAGTTTGATCTCACATTAACTCCCTATATATATATATATATATATATATATATATATATATATATATATATAGGGTATAACGTGAGATCGTTTTAAAAGCCGAAAACAACAAATAAAACATTTATAAATAACATTTTGCAATTATAATAAAAAAAATAATGACAGATTTTAGCAACTAATAACTCAATGACACATGAAAGTTCGTGATAGTGAATTTGATAGACACACTATAATTAAAACCCATACATAATATAAGAAAACTGACACATTAAACTTAACGTGTATCACCTATAGGTTTCATAAATTAAAAGAATTATCGAATTAAACACTTTTGTAGTAAATAAAAAATTATTTTTATTGTAGCGAGTATTCTGTCAAATTTTAGTTCTATCTCATTTTAACAACTTTTAAGTTTGATCTTATTCTATCTAGACTATATATATATATATATATATATATATATATATATATATATATATATATATATATATATATATATATATATATGAATCTAGATCAAATAAGATCAAGCTTAAAGTTGTTAAAATGAGATCCAACTAAAATTTGACAAGCAACACTCTCCTAACAACAAAAATAAAATTTTTATTAACTACAACTAAAATTGTTAAAGTTTCAATAGATTTTTTTTTAAAATTTTATTTAAATCTAGGTGATACACTTTGATTAGAAGTGTAATGTGTAATGTTATCAGATATGTATCGATTTTGGAATACTTATTAGTGTAATGCTAGACGTGTATCACTAATCAAACTCATGTATCATTAAGTTATTAGTTGCTAAAATGTTATTTTGTATTAAAATATTATTTTTATGAGTATTATTGCTAAAATTGTTATTTATATATGTTTTAGTGGTTTTTCAGACTTGATCTTATTTTTACAACTTTAAGCTTGATCTCACGTTAACTTCCCATATATATATATATATATATATATATATATATATATATATATATATATATATATATATATATATTTAAATTTTAAAATTACTTATATATCTAACATAAATTTATAAATGCATATATTTTTATAAACTTATATACAAGACTTTACAAGACCATTATTGACCAATCATAATTTAGTAAATTACTTTCCATTTTTTTAATTCATGAGATTATCCAAGGTTATTTATGGTATTTTACATTAACACAACTAATTTTAAAACCGGATATATCCTAGAATAATGGATAGGTTTTTAGTTCCATTCATCTTCATCAACAATCAGTTACATCCTAATCACAAAACCCATCCCAAATCCCAAATCCCCCAATTAGCACCTTTGATTTGTGTAACCGATCCCCAAATTCCAGATCCCATTAAGTTGAAAACTAAAAAAAGAAAAAGAATAAAGGTAACTGATAAGATCTAGGCTTTGATTCATTTGTATAGTTATGATTAGTTAAGATCTGATTTAAATTTTATTTTTTAGTTTTAGTAGTAAAGTTGTATTATATGATATGTGATTAGTTTTTGGTTATGGATTGTTTTTTATTAATATCACTGATTTGATTTTTGTTATGCTCGTTCAAAGATTAGATGGCTTTTCAAAATGGTTTGTGGATATTCGGAGTTTATCATTTCGAGGTTGCTAGCTTTTTATTTCTTTTTGCAAAGTTGTATAACCGATGATGACGTATATATGTGTTTATCATATTCTTTATTGAAAATGGTTTTGTGATATACAAGTGCATGTATGTTTTCCTCGATGATGACGACCATACAAGTGCATATTTAGATACATGTACATGGATCTAACTCGGATACATTATTATATAAGAAAATACATAGAGCTTTTAAAAATAAAAATTTTAAATTGGTGGCGTTCGGTTATTGTTGTTATGAGGTTGTTTTTTTGTTCTTGTAATATTGGGTTTTGTTTGAAGTTGTTATTAAGGGTTGTGACAGATTCTTGTCATTGTAAGCTAAACTCTTCCATCATGAAATAAATGTAGATTTTCAAACACTTGAAGCAAAACTTGTAAGTCCACGCAGCAAGGGCAACATGCATTGGTTTGTTACTAATGCATATATGTTACCGGGCATATAAAATCCAAGTTTCTATTACTAGTGCATATATGTTTTTTAATATTTATGTTTATTACCGAGAAGAAGCGGTTACGATCCGATTTGAAGATGTTAGCGCGGCTAAAATTGTCTTGATGTAAGTCTCACATATACTAATACAATTTCTATCGCTTTCGATTTTTTGTTTGGTAATTTTAAGATAATAATTAATTTGGTATTTATAGGTACTTGATGATGGTATGCTATTGAAAGAAGCCATTCCGTGATCCACTTCTCAGAGGTATAAGGTGATTATTCTGATGAGACTTAGGAAAGAACGCTATTACCATGTCTTATTCGGCTTTTAAAGGAAGTGTCAAAAGCATACCGGTCATAAGTTAGTTGTATGTATCGAGGATTTATGAAGATGATGATGATATTCAAGACCGGAGATGACAAGGATGATGTTGAATGAGTAGAGACGAATGCACACTATGACAAAGGATGATATTGAGCAAGTAGATAGGAATGCACACATGCATACGAAATGCTTAAAACATGTATGTTTTAAAAATAAGTATGTTTTTTTCTTGTAAGTGTAATTATTTTTTTAAAACTCGCGGTTTGTCAAACAAGTATGTTTCCTAAAACATAAAAAACCCATGAAGATGTATGTTTATTTAGTAGGTGTAATTATTGTTTTTTCAAAGAATTCATGTATGTTTAATAGTTTCAATACAATTTTAAAAATAATATATAAATAATGTTTTGTAGATGTTTTAGTAGTTGCATATATATATATATATATATATTTTAACAAGTGTGCATACATGTTTTAGTAGTTGTATTTATGTATTTCAACACACTATTTTAATAATATTATTGTTGCTAATTTTTGAAATTTTCTTTGTATCAGAATGTAGACTAATGCACAAATGCATACAAGAAGATAATTTGTGGAAGCAATACGATTATTATTTATGTGTTTTTAGTATGGCACCAAATAAATTTCATCAAGAAACAGTATTATTACATATGTGTTTTTTTACTTGTAATAAAATGAAATGTAACGTAAAGTATATGATTTTTGAATTATTATAGAGGTTTTATTCTCTTGTTTTTGTTTAGAACTTGAAAAGTATAAATGTAACGTATATGTTAAGACAAATTGGTTGATTGAATATTATTAATTTTAGAAATATAGATTATGCAACTGTACACTAAACACACATGTTATATAGGAATACATATATGCACCGACATTATTTAAAACATATAAAAAAATAAATAAATAAATAAAATAAAAAAAAAGTTTCTAAAATCCAGGATTTAAAAAAAACGTTTTTTAATAAAAATATTAAAAAAATAAAATAAAAATGTATTTTACTATTATACCCTTTTGAATTAAAGAAAAAGTTTAAATATTTACATAAATGCCATCATGGATTATTAACCATTGATCAAATGATCCAAGGGTCTAGATTGGTCTAAAATGAAAAGTACTATAAAGACTGTATCTAATATATATATATATATATATACACATATATATATATATATATATATATATATATATATATATATATATATATATATAGCAATGAACTTAAACATAAATTTACAGCTTTAAAATACATGACAACAACAATAAAGGGTTTGGTCGTAGAACAATAACAAATTTTTTCAAATGTATCGATTTGGGATGTGAACTTTGAAACGTTTTGTTAATGTAACGAACTTTTACAAAGTGTTCCAATTTGCACATTTTAATGACGTGTCACGTTAAAAATGATGTCAAGTGTCAGACTTTCAGGTATGACACGTCATCAAAATGTGTAAATAAGAACAATTATGAAAGTTCCTTACATTTAGATAACTCTTTAAGAGTTTACGTATCAAATCGGTACATTTGAAAAAGTTCATTGCTATTTTACAACTAAAACCCATAATTAAAAAAGATTATTTCGTTAAATTTTTTTACTATATTTATAAACTTGTTAGAGGTAAGTAAACATAAATTATCTATTATACATATATAAAAATCTTGATATCTGATATTTATATGATTTTATTCCATGTGTTCATATTATATATACGATTTTTTTGTGAGGTAAAATTTTTTTCTAGATATATTATTTATGGTCATCTAGCTCATTTTGAACCTCGGTACAAAGTACCTTTAAAACAAATGTTGTTGTTGCTGTTTTTAAAATTTTAATTACCATAATTTAGAATTTAAAATTATGTTAAATAATTAGTTTGGTATATGTGACATATTAAAGGTTAGAAAATGATATATATGAAATTATGAATGTTTAGTAAAGATATATATATATATATATATATACATACATATATATATATATATATATATATATATATATATATATATATATATACATACATATATATTGGGGGCGTTTATTTTGAGAACTCTGTTAAGTGCGAGAACTGCGAGAACCCCTTATGTACTTCTAGTAATGCATATTGTGCAACATGTCAATGCAATATAGCATTTTTGTATTATTAAACTTTTTTATTTAATCCAAAAGGGTATAATAGTAAAAGTCAATTTTATATTATTTTTGATTTTTTAAAATAAATCATGTTTTTTAAAAACATTCATTTTTTTTGCCGTTTTTTTTCCGTTCTTTTTTTTTCTTGCTTTTTTCTGAACATGCATGTTTTAAAACTAATTTAGTGCATATGTGTTTTTATGAATTAATTTTATTAATTTGGATTTTGGAATAGTTTTTTTTGTCATACATGTTTTTCAAATGAAAAAGTGCATATGTGTTTTTAGATAATGTAAACTTATAACAACCAAGAACATAATGTTAAACACAAAAATCTATATAGATTGAAATACAATTAAAATACAATTTATAATAAGAAGAAATACATGAATATAATCTATCTTTACACTTGTGCACTAATAATAATTAACGTAAACGGACATATGTGCACAAAATATGTGTTTGAAGTTTCTCATCATAGTATTTTGAACATGTGTGCATGTCTTCCAAAAACATACATGCACGCCTTCCAAGAACATATATGTACTTCAAGTATGTGTGCACGCCTTCAAAGAACGTCACGCCTAGAAAAAATAATAGCCAAGATTAAATACTTTTAAAATAAAACTTAAGATAACATATCACACATGGACAAGCTTAAACTAACAAACACAAATAAACAGGAGAATTTTTTTTATGTATGCAAAACATATATAATCCAATCACAAAACATACATGTTTTATAATTCATATACAAAACGTCATATATGTTTTATAATGAACATATATGTTTTAAATATGAAACATATATGTTTTTATATGTGAAACATAGGCGCGTACCTAACCACCCATATGCCCCCATTTCTCTATTTTAGACCTGAACTTGATTACCCATTTAACTCATTCAAGATAAATTTGTTTCAACACAAATCAACTCTTTTCTCAAAGATATTTATCACATCTAATATATCATCTATACTCAAAGGACAAGTCAAGCTACATAAATCATAGGTCTAGAAAACAAAGTGTTTAGGAAAATGATTTGTTTCAAGCAAT
>OU343221.1:115152678-115210955 GCA_910596185.1 Chrysanthemum makinoi
AATATCTAAAGTGGTTGCAACTCGGGTCTTATTCAAAGTCCTAGGGTGTTCTTCTACTCTCCAAGATTCTTTTATTGTTCTTTTCTTAGGTCGAACTTCCTCCTATTCTTCCTTGTGTATTGCTCCTAGGTCGCGCAAAATGCGGATGTTGGGAAAAAAGGTAACTATTCATGTTTCAGTATAGGGAAGCACATTAGTATCTTGTGGTTTGTCAGTATGCATTCTAGTGTCACGTTTGGTAAGTGTTACAGGTGCAAGTTTCTTAATGATGCTAGGCTGAACTTGTTCATACTTTCCTAACATCTCTCTCAACTTAATGATAGTTTGCACAGATCTTGATTTTCGTGAACTAAGATTTCCGAAAAATTCATGACTTCTTTAGTGTATGCAAGATAATGATCAAGTTCGCTTGATGCTTCATCACGAGTCTGTTTGAGTAAATCAAATATTACACCATATTCCTTTTTAACTTTTGCAAGTTCTTGTTCATATTTTGAGATTTGACATTTCAAAGACGCTTTGATCATCCGTTGCTCGTTTTTGAATTAAAGGTTTTGCCTTGCAACCGAGCAATTTTATTTTGCCAAGAGAGTTCACGAGAATGACAATCTTTTTGACACCATTGAAGACGACATTTTGCATTTGAAATCTCGTTTAAATGCTCATTTTCAACTTTTAAAGACTCGACCGATGCACATTATCAAGATTCTCAACAATTGTAACAGAATCAATAGAATCAGCAGAGATATAATCAGATGCATATGGCAAAGAATGCAAGAACACAACATTATGGATATCAGCACAGATAACATCTTCCTAGAGTCGATCAACATCTTTTCATAACATTTTCTTTTTACGTTTTGTATTAGAAATAGATGTTTCTGTTTTCTCGAAAACGACTTTCATCAATCCAAGTTCCTTATGAAATTCCCTTTCCAATACAATGCACAATTTCTCAAATTTTTAACATGGGGTAAAATTCTTTTCTGAAAAATATCTCTTTGTTCTCATGCCTGAGGCGATTGAAAATGTCCAACTTTTATTTCAGAATGAAATTCAATCTCACGTTCTAAAAGTTTGAGGTCAGAAGTCAAAATGTCAAAATATCTAAGAATTTGACGATTTTTTGGTTTTGATTTTACTTCACTGAGTGAAGGTAAATGACCATAAATTTGTGCATAATTTGGTTGGGGAGCAACATTAGAAGACTCAGACGTTTTTGTGATAATCCTAGGTGTGTTAGAAGAATCCTTTGGTGTGACGAAAGTGATGGCTTTTGAATAGTTAAATGGTTTGTTATAAACAACATTTTCTAATTTTGATCGAATCTCGTCTTCTGCATCTAATTCCTCTTGACGATGATATTCAACAACACTCATAACAGAATCATCAATTTTGTATTCTTCACTGGAAACTTCAGGATTTGGTTTGAATGATTTGGTTGAAAGGATTGGTTTGTAATCAGCAAGATTCGGTCCATATCCATTTGGATTGGGTTTTAAAGTAAACTTTGGAATAGTTGTGATTGACTCACCATGTTTGTAAACAACATTTCGAAAACTCTTGAGTTTGTGGGGCTGTAAGCTGACAATTTCATCAAGATGGTCATCTATTCGCTTGAATGCTTTTGTAAGCAGAGAACTGTTGACAAGTTAACAACTCACTTTGGCTTTTGAGTTTCCAAAGTAAGAGTGTTAAGTTGTTTTTATGTTCATGTTTCAGTTGTTCTATCTGAGACAACAAAGCATTCTTCGATGCGGCTAGATCACGAATCTGACGTTCCAAAGATTTTTCGTTTTGGTGTGATTTAGCAAAAGCGACTTCAAAACCTTTTTCACTCGTTTTTCTTGAGTTTTGAAAAAATTGAGTTGCCGTTTTAAGCATTCAATATCCCTAGTTAACAGTGCATTTTTACTGTGTAGTTGCTGATTTAATGAATGACATTCATCCATTTGGGATAGATAATCTTTAATTAAGAGATCAACATCTGGACTAGGCAGAAGTTCAGCGTGTTCAACGTGAGTCACAACATGATCACTATTCAGATCCTCAAGTATAACCACAGAGTCAATTTGAGTATCAAAGGTAACCATAAGATCATCTTGATCGTCAAATGTAACTACGGGGTCTAGTTAAGAATCGTCAGAATGAGATGTGGACGACTCATTTTGAACATCCTGAGCCTTGCCGGATTCAGATATTGGCGGACATAGTAGATCAGAGATGACTATAGTTTGTTCGGGTACCTGAGACAAGCCATCAGTGTCATACACTGGGCCTGTGTCACTCATGTGGAGTTCGTGCATATTAGCCATCAACATAACTGCTGCATTAGCCTGCAAGTCCTCCATATCATCATCTGAGTCTGCATCTGCCATAAAGCTCTGTTCTTTGTCTATGAGAGTTCCACCAGCTTCATCCTTAAGAGCCAAAAGTAGAGCCTCCTTGTGATAAGCACTGCCCCTAGTTCTCGGATTTGGGCATGCACTAGCCAGGTGTCCCTTCTCATTACAGTTGTAGCAACGAAGACCATTTATCCCATTCTGAGCATTACCCTGTTCAACCACTTGAGTTCTCTGTTGTGGAGCCCCCATGTTATTCCTACCCATAGTATTAAACCCTTGACCACCGCCCATCTGACGACCATAACCACGATTCTGAACTTCAACTTGTCCATTGTTCACAACAGCCTTATTCCTTGTGTTTGATGAGGAACGAATGCGATTGTTGGATTTGTTTGTATAACGGCCAAAAGCTTTAGCAATTATAACAAATCCTTGTTGCAATGCATCGAAAGCATCTGAGTCCTCATTAGCTTCACTGTAAAGTGCTTGATCATTGTTGTTGTTGTATGGAACCAATTGATTTTGTTGAGATTGTTGTTGTGACGGATCATATGGTGTGATTGTGGCCGTTGGTTGAGGAGCTGGTTGAGGAGGATAACTAGTTTGAGCTCACAAAGCAAGTTGTTGATTATCCGGAAGTGAAGGTGAAGCAATTTGGCCACGGATAACCCTTTCCTTATCAACTTCTTTTTGATGAGGCTTCAAATAGTCGTACAACAATCCGTATGAAGCATGATGAATATTCTTCGCTTGACGGAGGAAAATGACATACTTCTCCCAATCAGGACCAAGACTACTTAGGAACTTTGTATTGACTGCAATTCTTGGCATGATGATGTTGTGTTTATCCAAATCATTGATGATGTCTGAGAATCGATGATGATAAGACTCTAGTGTCTCTCCAGGTTCAATCATGAAGTGTTCATAAGCCAAGTAAATTTTGGATTCCATATCCTCTTGATTGAGTGCAGTGCCTTCCATGAGAAGATGAATATGTTCCCACATTGCTTTTGCGGTTTTTTGAGCATCAACACTTCGAAGAATTGGGTTTGGTAATCCTAAAAGGATATATTGCATTGCTAGCTCATCAGCTTCGTAGTGTAGAAGTTCATCACCAGAAAGGTCAGTAACAGTTGCAATGTTTGTGAGATCATCTCTTGGTGGAACAGCATTTGGATCTCCGAGTGTAACGACAATAGGCATCTGAAATGGACCTTCCAAGATAACCTTCTTTAAGAATAACACAAAAGTGTGAAACTTGATGATCCAAAACTCCTAAACACGTTATGCGTAAGAGTAGTCACACGTTTAAAATCAAGCTTAAAAAACAATGATCCACACATAAAGTTTGAAACTTTTTGCCAAAAACAGATATTTTAACACCTAAAAACGTTGAAAGTACAAGAATCTTAGATTAAAAAGTGTAAAAAATAAGTTTTTAAGCGTGACAAAGTTGGAAACCGTATTACGCGTAAAACCAAAACAAACTTCAAAAACAAAACCTTTTCACCCAACTATTTGGCGATTGATACCACTGTTAGGTCACCATGTTTGTAGCACAAACATCAATATAAGAAATAGAGAAGAAGAGATCGGATGAACAACACACACACACACACACACACGTATGAGTAATGAAGAGTTATGCGTAAAGGTGAATGAGTGAATTGAACAACCAACCCTCAAGTGAGGGTTTACAATAGTATTTATAGGAGGGAACTAGGGCAACACTCCAAGTTCCCATCCTTTACTTATTGGGCTTGGCCTAAGCTTATGGGCCTTCTACATAAGCCTAAGCTTAATAACAAACATAAAGGCCATAATTAAGCTAACTATTGCATATTAATTACTAACACTTGAATTCTAGTTTAGGAGTGATTCCAACAAATGAAGCTTCTATGTGCACAATCATATAGTAAAAACTTAGGTCTTTATGCCGAAAGGGTTGTGGAAATTAATGTTTTTTGCTCAATCTGAAGCAGCTGTGAGGTATGCAACTTACAAAATATACATTACATTCATTTGCTCTCATTCATCACTTATAGATGTTGTAGTTTGATGCCGCTATGATTATTATGGGGCTTCTGTAATTTGAGCTATATACTTCAAACTCTTCTACATGATAGATTTATAGTGTTAAGAACAATAGAGTTCACATGTTGTTAGTTTGCAGTTTTCTTATTGCAAAACTGCACTAATCATGTAATCACCTCCATTATGACAGTCAAGGAAAAAAAGCGATACATGATCAGAATAAGATGCAAACCGAACATGTAAGTTAATATTTTGTTGTTCAATTTAATATTTTAGTTAATAGCCATTCCTACCAACAAAAACCAATGAAGCATCCGGTATCCTGAAGTATAATCCCATATAATTTCCACCAGGTAATCAAAAGTGATTGGTAATTTAGTATAGAGGTTCAAATAATGGTTACACAATTAAACACTACCTGGTGTTGTTTGTTGTTTATATTTTTTGAACTGAATTTTGTAACCTTAATATCAAAGTGAACGTTTAGCTAACCAATGTTGAAGGACGATAAATTTTATTATTCGTTTTCTTACAGGTCGGATGTTGGAGAGGGAAAAGAGGTTGATCTAAAAGAATGTCCGAGATCAAAGCTACATCAGTAGTGCATAAAGTATCTCGGACCTGTATGTTTTTTCATAAATTACACCAGTTGATTTTTTTATAAAAAGATACAACCAAGTTTTCTAACATATGATACAAACAATGGGGAAAAGTGGATTTTTTAGCGAGTGCATCTAACAGAATTTACGCTGGTGAGGTGAGATTTAGAATTTTTGCTAGACCCTCTTAATATTAGTTTTCTACGGGACTAGAAATGTTAAGCCTTATTCTAATTTGTATTGACAGAAAAAGAAAGGAAAGTTTCATCAATCAAGTTTTCTCACTGGAGGAGCGAAATTAGCTTTCGGAAGGCTTGATGTGGATAATGGGACACTTAAGGTATAACAAATATGCTATTTGTGACATTAGCGTTTTGAAAGTTTAGACAATTTGCACATGAACTGTTAGATATGGGTTTGGTTATATTTTATCTCAAGCACGAAATACTAAGCTAAAAGAAGAGCGTATCAAACATTTTGTGTGTCACCCCTTATTTACATAATATAACCTCTTACTTCCCAAATTAAAAAAAAATAGACGTAAGAGTGTACCAAACCCAAAGGGTCCATCTCGGTCGTGCACAACCCATTCTAGCTGGAATACCCGTTTTGATCTCTTACCCAACCAGCTTGATCTACCCATCATTCCACATGAAATAGATCTCTTTAAAAAATATTAGTATCATATATCACAATAAGTAGCTTTATTGTACTTTTGTCACTCTGTATGTTTCCCAAAACAAATTTTATAGGTAAAAAATAATGATTTTGGTCAGGTAACGGGTGTAAATGGGTGATTTGGGAATATGGGTTGATACAAGTGCGGGTCAAGTGGGTCTCCAATCAAGTTTATCCGGCCGTCTTCACCGACTTTTTCCCTTTCAATTATTTTTTGCTTAAATACTAAGATACAGGCGGTGTTTTTTTTCCTTTGAACATTTTCTTCCCACCAAGTTTTAATGTATAAAAATTTATATAAGAAATATTGTTTTGAATAAAATCGTTTTGTTATAGCTGTGCAATTTACAATTTGCCAAGGAAAGCATTACAAAACAGTGTGTATACCAATCATTAACTCAAAACTTGCTGGTCCCACGGATCATCTCAAACTCAGAACCAATTCTCATGTAACAAATGCAGCAAACAAAACTATGCAGTCTCCAATTTCCATTCCAGCCAAGACTGCACACTACACCTATTAAATCTTAACTGTAAACCGCAAACCCAAACAACCCCCTTAACTGCAGACCCAAACAGCCCCGACAACTAAAGAATGTTCGCAAAAAAAGATCTCTGATGTGTGCATGTTTATTTGGCATCCCTCTTATGGAGATAAATAATGGGTATTCTCGCCTCCTTTGCTATGTATGATGTTTAATATGCATTCATGGTTTCTGATAATATAAATTTCAGGTGTCCCACAAAAGCAAAACGAGCATGTGGACGGGGAGTTTGTTGTGGAAATATATTGGATAAAACGGATGCTATTGTAACAGCTGCAACCATTAGAGTTAAGAATCTGTAACAGATAGTGCAGAAAATGAGTTCACGAATTAAAGTTTCAGATTTTCCGCTTGTTTATTGGGATACAAAAAGGTTTGGTTGTCATAGCTTTATGGCCATCTCAAAGCAGGTAGTTTATATATATAGAGATAATTTTCCAGTTAAGATATGATAGTTTTTAAATACATAATATATTGCTTGATTATGTTTTTGAGTATTATTATTTGTTCTAGGATTTTTAGTTGCTTATGACCAAGAGAGCGTTGTGGTAATGTATTTACGAACATCTCAATGGACTGTGTTGTAAACTCATCATCCAAATCGTGTAAGTCATCTTCCATATCTTGTAAGTCATCGTCGTCATCCTATTTTGTTTCGTGAGTAACAATTAAATTTTGAAAGTTGTTATAATAATTATAAATCTATTTTAAAACGTGCATTTGCTTGAACACCATATGTTGTTGGTTATACCATTGGACTAAATGATATTAGCTTAAGCCTTGACTATGTGATTTAAGCTTGCAAGATTTGGTATGAGCTTACATTGATTTTATTTTATTTATTTAGATATTTATTTATTTATTTTTATTATTGGAAATCTACTATGATGTATGGTGGAAAATTGTCATCTCGACGTAGAAGCTCAAGTAAATGGGTCAAAATGTGCAATTTATTCAGCATTTCCCTTTTAATGGGGTTGTGTTTTAACGTCTTACAATAGATTCACCTCTCAAGTCCTTAGTGCTACCTCCATTCTTCGTTACAGCAATTTCGGGGGATCTTTCCCAGCTCCCCCACCTGGCGGTCCCACCATCCAAATCTACTGGTCTTTGATTCAAGCCTGGTCTATTGGGTATTTATTTTTTCTAGAATATTTGCACGAGTCAGATGCGTCAAAATCGAGTTAATATGATTCAAATAATACTATTTGATACGCCTACTGTCGTGGGCTAAGTTATCTTTATTTATCTTAATTGTTAGGTCATGTTTGTCGTGGGCTAAGCCCATTGTCATTGTCATTTTTAGGTTAAGTGTTATCATTGTAAGGTTATAAATACCGAGCCATTATAATGAATGAAAGCATAGTTATGTCAAAAAAATAATTCTGTTCTCTTCTCTAAATATTATTCAAGGAGCTCGCCATTGAAGTGGTGCCCTATCTCGATACAACCTCAACGGGTCGTATCAATTGGTGCTTTCATTGAGAGCTCTCGTTGAGAGGGCTTACGATTAGGGTTCCAAAAAAAAAACAAATACTGTTCATCGGCACTATTCACCGTTACTGTTCATCGCGGGTACTATTCATCATTTTTTTTGAGTTATTAATTGCTTGAGTATTATTCATGGCCTCAGGCGGCAGCGATCACGACGCGGAATACGCGCTATCTAAGCTCTTGCAAATGGGTACAAAGGGTCGAATATCAAAGTGAGTTTGAGGTACTTATAAATCGAGTAAGGGGGATTTCTAAAAACTTACTTAAATCGTTTTATATATCTGGACTTAAACCGGCTCTACAATGTGCACTCTTAAGGTTAAACCCTACAACTTTAGGCGAAGCTTTTTCATTAGCCCGTGAAACGGAAGCACGCTTCACGGACCTACAACTTTGGGAACCTTGAGGTCGAATCCTACAACTTTGAGAGAAGCATTACCCTTAGCCCTTGCAACAGAAGTACGTTTTGAGGATCAACGATCGTCTTCTTTCAACAATAATAGTTATAATAAAATGGAGAGTCTTATTGAAGATAGGAAAAAGTTTAATGAAAATGTAGTTGGATCGATTGTGCAAATTAGAATATCCGAGAGTGATCAGAAGGATGATATGTATAGGCTTGCACAAGTAGTAGGTACGACTAAGGTGGATGTACCGTATAAAATTGGTGATAAATCAGTGGATATTATGCTTGAAGTATCGAATTTAGAAAATAAAGAGATAGTGTCAATTGATACTATTTCAAACCAAGAGTTATCTGAGGATGAATTTAGACGCATACGAGAGAGTGTAAGATGTGGCCTCGTAAGATGCTTTACTGTAGGTAAGGTACAAGAGAAGGCAATTGCCCTCCAATCAGTGCTGATTGATAATAGGTTGGAAATTGAGATGTCTGCCGCTCAATCAACTTCGTGATCGAGCAAGTGAAAACAAGAAGAAAAAGATAGAGGCTGCAATTCAAAGAAGATTCTGGGATCCCGGAATTAAGAGTGTTTTTCAAGACAACACCTTGAGGGCAAGGTGATTTAGAAGGAGAGGGGAATGATACGCCTACTGTCGTGGGCTAAGTTATCTTTATTTATCTTAATTGTTAGGTCATGTTTGTCGTGGGCTAAGCCCATTGTCATTGTCATTGTTAGGTTAAGTGTTATCATTGTAAGGTTATAAATACCGAGCCATTATAATGAATGAAAGCATAGTTATGTCAAACAAATAATTCTGTTCTCTTCTCTAAATATTCTTAAAGGAGCTCGCGCCCGCTTGAAGTGGTGCCCTATCTCAATACAACCTCAACGGGTCGTATCACTATTGTCAATAACGATTCAATTATGTACAACTTACAAGGTAACACATGGGTTTTTAAGATTGCTTATTAGAGTGCTTATCTGTTTATATATAAAGTAGATAAGCAACTTTGAGCATTTTGATAACGGTACTTATCTGTCTATATGAGGGTAAATAAGCACTTAGTTACTGGTAGTTTGTGTCTGTATGTAGTAACTAAGCACTTAAAAATAGATAGTTTTCACCTGCATTCTTAAGCAAATAAGCAATTTCAGATAAGAAACCTTTGAAGAATTTTCATATTTAGTTTAATGCTTTTATTTAGCCATTTGATTGGTAGTTATAGTACTTTTGACAGTTTAATCCTTAAATGCATTGTTATTGTTTTTTAACCAAGCAAAACTTGACAGCAAGTGGACCAAGGCCTAATCCCCAAGGGTCATACCATTATGGTATGGTTAATTTCACTTGAACCATAAGGCTCGCGAACTCTACTCCTATTATAAATGGCAAGCAGAGATACGCTGTCAACAGTGTGTCATTTATACCAGCAGACACACCTCTAAAGAAATGGGTAAACTATGTTGATGTTATCTTTAAAGTTTTATATTACAATTCTCAGCAAGATCATTCAAAATGAAACCATCTCAGCTAACAATGAGATAGTAACCCTTTGTTTGCGGTAATAAAAAAGATGCAAAATGAACCAATCTCAACATGATCATTCAACAAAATATAATAAAAGAGATATCATAGTTTTAATAATCTCAGCATTATTAGGATTAAGTCATTAACACGCTCCTACTGCATTTCATGTATGCATTAAACCTAGAAAGCATAATGAGAAGAAATAGAACATAGCAATATAAAGTAGTGATTAGTAAAGATGTATGCCGTTCCTGGTTTCAAACTTACCAGCTCTAGCAAAAGGGGTACAATCCGATTCCTACTGTAGTCGATAGTTGTGTTTAAGAAGCAGAAAGCTTATATTTTAAAAGGTCGATTACATTTAGTTAATCCGAACTAAACATATTACGCGGATATTGAAAGGTAAATTAGACAATGACCAACTCCACACCTTTAGGCAATCTTGGTCTGAGCTCGCGCTCAGCAAAAGACCGAACCACTTCCTCCCTCTTCATACAGTCCTCATCACTGAAACAGTCTGTGTTAAACATGCATGTCGGATCTATGATAATTTTTCTGAGTGCAACAACATTATCTATCACGTGCACAACAAGCTCAAGATCACTGATTCGGCCAATATACCCTCCAATATGAAAGAACTTAAGGTGCTCATGACGGTGAGGAGCAGCATGCCTTACTTTCGTTCTTCTTTGGATTGGTGATTCCCAAAGTAGCTGCAAAAAGACCGATAAAGTGGTAACAATTTTCTGATAAAGTTACACTATTTACATAGGAAAAAACATAATAATCTTATAATTAGGTAGCCAATAAATAGATATCAAGCATACCATAAAATCGTATAATTCTCCTTGGGTGTTGACATGGTATTGCCGATTATTTTAAGATCTCGAGTATGTTTTCCATTGAAACCATTTCTGACAGCCCCAATGGTGGTGGTGGTTACCTTCAAACTTCCGTCATGGCTGCTGATTTCTGAGCGTTTGCTACAATTGTTTTTTAGAATTCAGAAGATACCGTGCAATCTTGGCACATTGATGCACACTTTTTCTTTGTCGTTAGGTAAGCTCAAGCCCTCTTTTTTAGTATTTTTATTTATTTATTTTTAACAATAGTAATGCGTAATCTGGAAAATCGTCAAATGAACCCTCTTGACATGGACCTATACTATTTGATCGATTTTATAAATTTATGATAAAGCGACCCATTTTTCCACAAGTCACATAAATTCACTTTTTGTGATCAAAGTAAGTTCTCACTGTCGCAAAAAGTGATTTTTTGTGACAAAAAAGTAAACATCTCAAAAATGGTCGTGACTTCGCGACACATAAAGTGACACACGTACAAATGCATAATTTTGCTATTAGTATTAGGAAAAAAACTTTTATTATCAAGAGATGTCGGTAACAATTGAAGTTATACTCACTTTCTAAATTGTGTTGTCATTACAGTTACTAATCAAACAGGAAACAAAGATTAAGGGGTACACATAGAAATAGCAGCCGAACGCATTTGACAACTAAAGGCAGGTTTTGAGTTAAATGATTTTGTTTCTTTAAAACAAAGATCCATACCAGCTCCTAGCCAGAGCTGCTGCTCCTGCCAAGATGAACCAACAAAAGAATGATATTGATCTTGATAATAAAACTATACAGTGTGTCAATAACATATTTGAAATATTTTATGGTGATCTTTATTTTTGTGATCTCTAATGTTGGACCCTACAACTGATACACTATCATAGGTTAGATGAACACCTGAAGATGCCCAAAGGATGGCTGATACATGTGAGTACACATTTTTTTTACTATTCAGTCTTATATATGTTTTCAGTAATTTTAAATCTTATGATAAATTTGTAAACCAAGTGTTTTATTGGTGTCTTAAGTCTGATCTTAAACCTGAGTGGCATGTGGCTGTAAGGCGTGTGGGATCCCGAGGGCATGAGTGTCATGGTGCAAGCCCCACGGATTTTTCTGGGCGCATCGCCCTTAGATATATGCTAATTCTCAACTATATTCAGAAGGAACGTGAGGAGAGATACCCTCAACATATATGCACGGCACTATAAAGGTTAACTCATGTGGCTCTTTCAGATGAATCTCGTCACTATCAAAAGTTCCAACTTTTGCTTTGTACTTCTGAGATAAGTTTGCAAAGTGGGGACCACATTGGCTGCATAAATCATGCTAAAAATGCTTCAAAACTTTGTGTTGCCGATAGGTATCTCTTCTTTGCTCACTTTCTGTTATGTCGTGCCTATGATGCTGACGATAACAGAGCCTTCTTAAGTGATGAGTACACGGGATGCTTAAATTTGGGAACAGATCATCACCTAGGCTTGATTTGCCTTAAATATATAGAATCTCAATATGGGCTACAAACAAATGACAATATAATAGACTTGAGATTTGAGGAATGTTCAAAGGATATAAAGTATCCATGGAACGTCTGGACAACTATATAGAAATTGGTACAGGGCCTGATGCTATGTGGAATCATGATCTTCTTGGTGCAAAAGAGTTGTTTGTCCAGGCCTGTTCATTAAATGATTCCGAAAGTTGTCTTCATTTGTGTCATGTATGTCTTCTCTCTGCTTGTAATTAAAGGTGGCAAAGTGGTCGTGGCAGGTGCGTCAGTTAATGGGTCAAAACGAGTATTGATCATGACAAGTAATTCTTTGGTATGGGTCATGTTATGGGCAAACCGGAATACTTTTAGTCAATTCATTTTTGATAGTTACCGTGTCAAATATCCTTAACAGAAATATATATTGTTTCAATAATAGCTAATTTTGTGAATAAAATAAACTTGGCGCTACATAATGGCTGCAAACAGGTACCATATGTATGGAACTTGCTAGACAGCAATGCAATTCGAATTGCTTGCTAGATGGTGCAGTGCACTCATGGACTGTGTAGGGTGTGAGAAGTGTCGTCTTTGGGGAAAACTTCAAGTTCTTGGCCTTGGAACTGCATTGATGATTTTGTTCTTTGTCGATGATTAGAGTAACCCAGACCCGCATGTGAGTATCTTATATTCTTTTCAAGATGGTCTCAGTGAAGGTCTTCTCATTTCTTAATGAACACTATTTTGTAATTCTGTTATTATAGTTGCAGTTTCAAAGAAATGAAGTGATTGCTTTAATAAATCTACTAAATCGCCTATTAGAATCCCTTATATATGTTACTACAATAAAACTTCCCGCTGTATATCGGTTTGATTAACCAAGCTTGGGGAGTGATGGCTCCTTGGTTCACTTTTGTTCATAGTTTACCTTTTCCCGCTTCAAATTCATCTGTATTTGAATTAAACTTTTAAGCTGGTTTTTCAGGTGGAAGAACCTGTCAAAAACTAACTGGCCATCGTTAATGCTGAACTAACTGAATTTGAAGATGAGAACAAGTGAGTGAAGAAAAGAACTTCATTATTCATGGTTCATATGTTTATGCGAGAGTAGTTTTTGAACTTAATTTTCAGACTTTACACTTCAGTGTAAATGGTTCAGTATTTAGACTTTAGATGTTCATACTTGGTATCAGATTTTAAACCATGACACTTGCAAAAAGCAAACACGCTTATAAATATTCGTTTGTGTTGAATCAGCAATGAAACGATTGGGTGGTGAAGTATTGACAACGGAAAATGCAAAAGAGTTTTCTTTAGTTGCAAAAGGAGAGACACTTGAAGGTAACTGGTCAAATTGGGTCTGGGTTAAATGTTAAACTATGTCATTATTAAGTATGGGTCAAAACGGGTCAATTGGGTACCCAGATATTACTAAATGGGTTGAAGTTTTCTATCTGAATCATTTTGATTTGTTACTGTTTTACAGATATTATAAGGACAGTTGAAGGGTAATTAGACATAACTGGAATGAGACATTTTGAAAGTGGTGCGGCGCCAAGTGCATCCATGACCGCTAACATTCCGGTTATTAATGCTGGGAATGGACCAGGACAACATCCTACTCAGGTATTCCACTTCTCACTTTGTATATAATAATATTAGAATAATTTAATACAAAAGTAAGTGTTTATGAAAGTTCAAGTTGCAATCTGTATGGTATTAACTGCACATGGAGTTAGAGAGATTACTTTGAAATTTCTTCAATAGCTTGCATGATTTTTTCAGAATTAGTTTCTGTAACTTGACCTGTGAGGAATCATTTCATTTAAGATTGTATGCAGCTGCACAAAAGAATTGTGATTAGTCCAGTACAATCCTTATCACATGCTATTTAATAAATGGGGTAGTTTTGACTCATTTACTTATACAATGGGTTGATTAAGGTAATGTTTCATCTCAAATGGCTCAATAAAGTAAAGAATGTAAAAAGATAATGGGTCAAACAAAAAAACCTTGACTTATGGATAAAGAAATTATGCGTGTACCTTCTGATAGTAAGCAAAAGGCTTTAACATTACATATTTATAAATGAAACAACTTTGCTACCTAAAGATTTAAACAGCTCATAGCATTTTCAAATGTTTGCCACCCATTAATATTAGTGTCATTTGTATAGGCCATTACCAGCTAAATTGATTGGTCACACGTATCTTGGACACAAACAATGAGTACCGTGAGCTAAATTGATTGTGTTGGTAAATGTTGAATATTTTGGATGGCAATAGAAGTCGATAGCCATGGCTCAGGTTATTTGTGAGGTTCACTTAAAGGTGTTCGGATGTGTGTGGGTGTTTGATCTATTGTATTCAAGAAAGGTGAAATTTTAACTCAAATTAGCAGAAGAAAATATAAGTTAACTATACAGATACAGTTGCCATTTATGACGGGTAAAATATGAGTTAAGTATACGATGGTGTTTCCACGCTGGAAGGTTCGTTGTGTGGCTAAACCTGATTATGGTTTGACCATTCGTGCTGGTCAAGTTGTTCTTGCTTCTTCTAATCCTTCTGATCCTTATCAGGTTACTTCTACTTTATATATTTTGGTCTAATACTTTCTATCATTCGTAATTTATTTTGCCATTGGGAGATTATGAACAACTCATTAGTGATATACAAAATTAGGATCATACTCTTGATTTAAAGAAACAAATACTTGTCTGGTTAAGCTTTCGCCAAGCACCTGTATGATAAATTGAAAATAAAAAGTTCAGCTTTAGGTTTTAATAATATTAACTCTAGCTCTAGCTCCAAACACACCCTAAGATAATCAATTATTGTTTAGAATACACTGATATGTACAACTTATAAGATGCTCTGTTTAATCTTATTTTCGGTCTTATAAGCTTATTTTGCTCGGCTTATTTTACAAATTTTGAGCTTATTTTCCATTTTTAAGTCATGAATGACCAGAATTAGTTTGTACTCGAAAACTTGAAACTGATTGATTGAGACTTCTAAACATGTAATCAGATTATCAATAACACAATGCATTGCCAAACATGCCCCTTAGTGTTGAGCTAAGTATTGCACCAAGTTGCTGACTTTTTGTGTTTTGATTTTGTAACGGCATTGGATTAAAGATTTCAAATTTAGCACAAGAGTGAAGGATCAAAAGGGCCATCTTTCTTTTGCGTTGGTCAACAAAGCCACTGGTCAAGCCATTAAACACTCTGAATTTGCTTATCAGGTATGGCATTCCTTTGTCAATGAGTTTCAATGGAAAGCGTTTAGTTATGCTGATATTTGACATTTCTTTGGACCGAGCACCAGGACTAACTAAGTGATTATAGGATAGTAAATGTCAACAATACTAATCTCTATGTTGATGCTAAAAATGGTGACAAAAACCATGGTGGCGTGCATGCCGTCAGTTTGCGGACACTTACAGTAATCAAATGTGGATCATGTAATGTAAGTTTATTAACATAAACTTCACTTACTAATGTTTTTTGATACTTTGCATATTTTTTCTACCAATGAAATGTTTTATGAGTAAAGTCAAAATTGTCTGCCGTTTGTTAAATATCTAAAATACCCTTGAGTGGAGACAAAAGGAGAAACGTATTGTAAGGGAGCCTAATAAGTATTGGCAGACACAAGTCTTAAATAACAATTATACAAGCAAATATGATGTCTCATTTAATTCTTATGAGTATAATTATAATAAATGTGGGTTAGGTAATTCTTTACTTTGGCGAGGATCCAATTCGTTGCCCATATGTGCAAGGTAATGACATAATATGTACTTTAACAGATTTTGACTTTTTATATATGTAACTTGTGCATTGGTGTATGAGCAAACTCCAGCATGCCATGAACCTACGTCCATAAGGTAGTTGAACCATGGAAAGCTCAAGTATGCACAGTAGCCAGCAAAATCCTCATGTGTATCATTACTGTAAATATGGAGGTGATTGAAGGAGGTGAATATGAGCAGAGCCTATGTGTAGTTTAATGGGTTAAGGAGTGTACTTTATTAGCCTATAGGTGATTAATTTTCATAGGACGTATTGTACTATTGTTACCCATATGACTTGGCATACCTTCCTCATGTTTCATGTATAGCTTTATTAATAGTTGGTAATAGCATATTGAGAGTTTGTATGAGTATAATTGTTTCATGTATATTACCTTTCAAGGTATTCGTAATGCATCGGTTGCCATTTGTTCAAAAACACGAGCAAAACCATTTTGTTCTTGCGGTTACTTTATTAACTTTTATTTTCTTATATCGGATGAACATTTTTTTTCTTTGTTAATGCACTCAATAAATAATTTGGTATGAGTCACAAGGCGTAAGCCCTAATGACTAAAGAACCTAGGCGTGGAGCTTTTTCGGGGGCTAGCCTCCTTACTTCTTACTTGACTTACAATTCAACTTTTTTTTCCTTGAATTTGAATCATTTCCTCTTTACTGCCATTCTTTTGTTTAATAACTGCACCGCCTTGCCTCCGGTGGCTATTTGACTAAGGCTGGAAAGAGGTGATTGCTATATGAAACTGAAACCTTCTTTCTTTGATTCTTTGATCGGAATACGGATGAGATCCCATTTGTTGTTAGCAGGTATTGATGAAGTTAGAGCTAAATACCATCTAATATAAGTTTGCTAGTTAAAATCCATTTTAATGTATATTAAGTGATGTCAATATATGATGTTTAAGGTTTATCTATAATTTAAAGTGACATACCCAGTTTAACATTTTATATTAATGTTTTCAAAAGAATTTTAATATACATTTAACTACCAAAGTAAATACATTTGAGTAAACACATATGAACACCCGTAATGGTAAATATTAGTATCAAGTTAAGCCACTATCAAATGAAGACCTTTTTCGATTAAAGTGCGAGTGCAATATGAGTTCTGTTGACTTAATGCATTCTTTATGTGTTTCTTTAATCTTTTTTAAACAATACCCATGTTATGGGACACCTTATACTAACTCAATGATGGTTGTTACCATTGTGGGTGTGGTCAGGCAAGCACACGGGAGACCTCACAAGGTCATTTAACCGCTGAGTTTTAACATGTTATAGATAATGCAGATACATTTATTCATTGCTATGTCTTCATTTAATCGGAGATCATGTTTTTTGTATTTCTATATTGCCTAATGTTAGATATAATTTGAAAGCAAATGCGACAACATGTGCTTCTTCGCATACCTGCGTAATGCCTGAACTGTTACGAGGTGCTCGTGTTGATAAGTACCAGCCTTTAGGTGTCACATATGACCTATTATTAGTAGTAGCTACTGATATCGGCTTTCTTGGTTTCACAGTATTAAAGAAGGGGTCAAGTTGGATTGCCACTAGGTTGAATTTGATTGTCCGTTACCAAATTTAGGTTAGCCAATCAAAGTTTCTCTTAAAAATGAAAGAATATGGGAAATATAGTACGTAACTTGGAATGGTAGTTATTACAGTTATCAATAAAGAATCCACATCTGCTACATCTATCAGTATCACTTCCTACTCCACCTCCAGAGACTCCTTTCTTAAGTGGCCTTCCAATTGGAGCCATTAAAGCTAGTTTACATTTATAGGACCATGATGTGTGAACTTGCACGATATTAAGGGTCACTTTATGGGTAGACATAGAGCATTTACTATCTACTTGAAGAACCTCTACAAGTACAAGGTATTCCACTTTGTCCTTTGTTTTTTCTTGAATTGATTAAAATATATACACTTTTAGCAACAAGCCTACAACCAAAACCATGATTTAAAAAGTTCAATTAGTACCAGTTGACTAAAATGCCACAACACAACATATTTCATTGGGGATTATTTAGAAAATGATTATTTGAATTTGCATGTTTGGATTGCGTATTCATTAGTATCGTTATGCATGTATTGTGATTGATTTGCTCATATTTTCTTTTTTAATGTCTTTATTTGCAGTCTGTGTGGTAGTTTAATGTTTATGCTAATGTACAGGTATATTTGTGAAACTATAGGTTAATAGTCCTTATCGATATAAAGATGCATTTAACAAGTTGAACCCAAACCACGATCATATAATGTATTAGGCTAATGTTTACTCCTGAATGATCAATTCAAATTGTAGACTTGCATAACCCAATAGTGGATTGGTTGGTTACATTTTGGCTAAACAATGAAAACCAACAATTAAGTTTGAGGACGCTCATAAAGTATTCGGTTAAATGGAAACATCTACATAAACTGGAATCAGAAGGTGAGTCGTATGATGGGAAACTATCTCATGCGGTTCTTAGAGGAAAGAAACCCAAAATCATAATAAGAGAGACGCTCATAAAAAAATATATTTCACGCATTCGAGCAAGATCCTTTGCCCCTTTTGTTCGAAATTTCTTCGTTCGTACTGAACCGCTTGCAGAATCAAATCCTGTTCCACAAGAGGTGAACATTCTAAGGGGAAGCCCCCTTCGGCCGAAATTGGGGTTCCCAATGCTTCTCCACGCTCAACGAGCCGGGACCCCAGAGAAAATAAAAGCTCGCTATACTTTTGAGCCTTTCACAAAAGGAATTCGTCCACATTTTTTGCAGCAGATCACTGAAGTCGGAACTTGGAGGTTCGAAGCAGGAATTGCAACATGAGAGGTATGCGTGTAAACAGCTCTAAAGTCAACTTTCTAATTTTTAACCTGCCTCTCATAGTCGTCTTAAGCTTAACTTACATGACAGCTAATAAAATTACCGTTTCGTGGGATGTTAGGACTTAGTATTATGTACCAATGTACTTCGCCAAGTAGTTATAATGACATTGGTCTGACCAATATTTCAGTTTTAATATGATTATATTAGTAGCTTACTTAGTTGTCCCACTGAAATTTTGGTTACTTGATGTTTACCGGTGGTTTCGAAACCACAAATGATGCCACTAGGTAAATACGAAACCCCCTTTTATCACCGTTTGACGCATTATTTTGGTATATGAATTTGGTGTTTATTATAGGGCTTATTATCAGGTTATCATTATATTCCGCAAACCCAATTCAGACATTACTTTCAACATAAATGATTTTGATGAACTTTTAGTTGGTAGAATAATATCATCAATTGATTCAAATCTCGAATGTAGATTAAAAATTAGATACTTGATGTAATTTTGGCCACTCTAATGATTTCTCAGTCAGCAATTGGCAAAGAAGGAACATCACTTTCAATTCCAACACGTTTATCTTCTATTTCATTCTATTAATGCATAATCTGGATAAGTTAATTTGAGTAGTATTGGGTCTGCTTACTAATGTTAGATCAATACATGTTCTTTTTAGTATATATTTCTTCAACTAAATCCTAAAAATAAAAACCAAAAATCAAAATACTTACCTGCTTTTAGCCGTTTTATGCATTATGGTAACATCAATTATAGATCTTAAAAGTTTCATTTAACTTTTAATTACTTTTTAGTATATATTTGTTCTACTAAACCCAAAAAATAAAAATCACAAGTCATACCCGTCCATCGGACGGGTTTTGACACTAGTATATATATATATATATATATATATATATATATATACTAGCTAAAAGACCCGTGAAATTCACGGGTATTTTAAAGAAAAGTTAAAAAGGTATGTAATATTGATATCTTATGTAATAAGATGGCGCAACGATCGTGTTTGATAGGGTAAAGGTCGAGAAATTAAACATACCGACACTAACAATTGCCAAATAAGTTAAGAAAAGCATAAAATCATATACTGTTGGGATATGAAAGTGCTGAAGATATGAAAGTACTGAAGATATGAAAGTACTATAAGCTGCAAAGTACTGGAAAAAGTCAAAAAGTCAAAGTACTGCTAAAGATAAAGTCAAAGTACTGCACTACGAAGTCAAAGGACTGCAAGAACAAAGAATTGTTATATTCGTTTATGGAAAGTATTAGATTACTTGTCGTACAAGGTTACAATTTGTAAACCGACTAGGATATCCTTGAGCCTATAAAAGGACCCCTAGATTGGCATTAGAGATACAAGTTTATGAGTTTTGGAGTTTACGAATTCTCAAGTTATTTAGTGTTTGAGAGAGAAGTTCGATAATCTTAGAGTTGTTTAGTATATCTGCATAATAAGCAGATTTAGAGTAATTAATAAAAGTTATTCTTCTTAGCTTTGTTAAGTAAATTCCGCGTACTTGATAAAGATTGTTCAGTGTTTCTTTGTTAATAACTTAGGATTTATCCGAGGTTATTAAACCTTAACAAGCTAGTTAAGTTAGTTTGATTAAAGTATATCGATCCAACAAGTGGTATCAGAGCTTGTGTGGAAACTCTGACTAGGAAGAAACCCTACTACAACAACATTCAAGATGTCGACTGAAGCTGTTCCACCACCCTCAATCACCTCACTCAGAATTCCAATAATCAAGAAGGGAGAATATGATCTCTGGTGCATGAAGATGAGGCAGTATATTGCTATTACAGACCATGCTCTATGGAATGTAATTGTTAATGGGAATGAAGTTGTTCCAGAACCCATTGATGTTCCTGGACAACCCAAGGCACCTAAGGCAGTTTTACCAGCAGCAACCTTAAGGAATCAAGAGAAGGCACTCAACATTCTCTTGTCTGCCATTCCAGATGGTCATCTTCTCAAATTTCATGATGCTAAAGATGCTAAGCAGCTCTGGGTTGCTCTCAAGACTAGATTTGGAGGAATGAAGCCTCTAAAAGATGCACAGAAATTTGCTAAAGCAACAGTTTGAAACTTTCACAGATGGTGAAAGAGAGAGTCTTGATGCTGCATATGATAGGTTTCAGAATCTCCTCAACATGTTGGAGTTATACAAGGCAGAAGTATCAGTTGAGGATGCTAATTTGAAGTTTTTAAGGAGTTTGCCATCTACATGGCATGTGATTGCTACAATGATCAGAGGACAACAAGGTTTGGATGTAATGGACTTTGATGATCTTTATCATCAACTGAAGGTGTATGAGCATGAGATGAGTGGTCAAACAAATTCCAAGTCTCATAGTATTGCTTTTCTATCATCTAAAAAGAAGGGCAGTACTTCCATCAAAAGTACTGCTTCTCCTCAAAGTATTGTTTCTCAAAGTACTGCTGTTTACAACCCCCCTAATATGCTCAGCAGGCCCCACCAACTACCACTATGCCCTCAGATGAAGTTATGTGCTCATTCTTTGCACAACAAGCTAGTTTACCTATCACCTATGAAGAAGATCTAGCACAGATTGAAGAAGATGCACTTGAAGAAATTGATATCAAGTGGCAAGTTGCTATGATCACTGCAAGGATCAAAAAGTACATGAAGAAGACAGGCAAAAGCATTGATTTCAAACCAAAACAAGGAATAACTTTTGACAAATCTAAAATTGAATGCTTCAATTGTCAAAAGACTGGTCACTTTGCAAGGGAGTGCAGGTTTGCTAAGTATCAAGCAAACAGGACATCTGAGAAGCCGAAACTTGAGCTCAAAGAAATTCCAATTACTGAAACAAAGACTTTGGTTGCTCAAGAGAAGTTATCAGAAGTTGACTGGAGTGAAGAGTTTGATGATGAACCAGTGACTTACTGTATGGTAGCAGTGGAAGAAGTAATTGATGATTCAGTGGAAGCATTGGACTGGAGCACTGTTTTTGCTAAAGAACCTGAACATGCTACTTTGGAAACTGATGATGGCTTTGGAGGATTTGATTGGAGCAAAGAAAGTGAAGATGATCCTGTTCTTCTTGCAATGGTGGCTACTTCACCAAATCAGTCTCCTATCTCTGAGGTATGCTCAAACTGTTATGATTTTTATCAAAAATTACTTAACAGTTATGTGATTGAAAGAGATAATTGTGTTAAGGCTAGGTCTGAGGTAGCTGGTTATCAAATAACCTTAGAATCTATGGAAGCCAAAATTTTAGCACATGAAACTAATGAAGTAGCTTGGGCTGAAAAATATGAACAACAGGATTACCAGTTAAAACTTAGTGAATGGAAATTAAACTGTAAAATTGCTGAAATTGAGAAATTAACTAAGGAGAGAGATGATTTGTTAGCTAAGTTTGCTGCTTGGGGAGAGTCTGGTCTGTCACATGTTTCTTATGTTCAAAAACAACAAAGAGCCTACCTTAAAACTGGATTAGGTTTTGGAATGGGTGTTAGTAAACTAGAAGAAAACCAATCTAGTGATCAGGATGAAGGTGATTTTGAGGATATAACTACTAGTGATGAAGAACTCATTAATTATGTAGATACATCTAGTAATGAGGGTTCAATAAGTGATTCACCTCCTGAATATAAGAAAGCTAATGATTATCATGCAGTTCCTCATCCCACTGGCATTCATCAACTCCCTAGGCCTGATGTTTCTCGTTTTGGAGTAGACAGTATTGAGTTTAGGAAAAAGCTTGTAGCTCAATCTAGGTCTGAAAAACCCAAAGAAGTTGTTGAAAATATTGTTCAAAATCAAGCAGTACCTTCTAATCAAAGTACTGCTCCACAAGCAGTACCTTCTGCAAAACCTTTTCAAAACAATACTGCTAAACCTTTTTGGGATAACTTTGGTCAAAACAGGTTTAATCATTCACCAAGAAGGCAAAATAATTTTGGGCATAGACATAGAAGATGTCACTTTGGAAGTATGGGTCAAAAACTGTGGTTTGTGTGTTTTAGTCCTACTCATTTAATCAAGGATTGTGAACATCACTCAGAATATCTTAGTAAATTTCCAAAGAACAGGACTGTCAACCAGAAATCTAGAGAGCACAAACAAGTTTGGAATCATTCAAATAGGGTCAATCACAGAAATTTCTCACCAGATCATAGATACCCACACCAAAGAATACCTTTTTCAAAACCTTCAGTATCTCAAAGTACTTTCCAAAGTACTGTTAATTCTGGACCAATACTTTCTCAAAGTACTGCTCAGCCAAAACAAGGTACTGATCACACTATTTGGAATAGCAGTCCTAGGAGATCTCACTATCAACCTAGAAGGTATTACAATTCACATAGGGGATCTAGATCACAAGAACCACGTGTTAAACCAGAATGGGTTAAGAGGGAAAGTACTGCAGAGGGACAAATAGTACTTTCCACAAAAAGTGAATCAGATGTTTTTGTGATATAAGAAAAAGAGAGTTGTGTTAAAAAACCAGAAAGTTTTGAAAATCCACATGCTAAAGATCAAAAGATAATTATGGATCATCATTTGAAAGATAGTGGACATTACATACTCAAAGAATTTGAGTTTGTAACTCCACAAGGGGAACACAAGTCAGTAATGGCTTGGGTTCCTAAAAATCACTAACTCATTTCTTTATGTGCAGGGCAACCCAGAAGAGGAGCTTAAAGATCATCTTATTGTGGATAGTGGTTGCTCTGGAAGTATGACAGGAGACAAAGAGATCCTGTCTGATTTTAGGAAAATTAGTGGAGGAAGAGTTGCATTTGGGAATGATCCCAATGGAGGAAAGATTACTGGAAAAGGAACTATCAAAGCAGGGCTTATAGATTTTGAGAATGTTAGATATGTGAAGGAGTTAAAGTTCAACCTATTATCAGTCTCTCAAATTTGTGATAAAAAGCATCCTGTGTTATTCACAGACACAGAATGTCTCATCCTTTCCTCTGAATTTAAGCCTGTTGATGATGACTTGGTAGTACTTAGAGTACCAAGGAAAAATGATGTGTATAGTTTAGACATGAAGAATCTACATTCCTATGAAAGAGCCACATGTTTGGTGGCTAAAGCAACATCTAAAGAGGCACATCAATGGCATAGAAGATTGGGCCATGTTAATTTCAAGAATATCAACAAACTGGTCAAAGGCAATCTAGTTAGAGGTTTACCTTCAAAGACTTACAAGAATGATCAATCATGCTTAGCATGCAAGAAGGGTAAACAACACAAAGCTTCCTGCAAGAAGCTTGAGGAGAGAACTATTAGAGAACCATTGGAACTGTTACATATGGATTTGTTTGGACCTGTTTCTGTGGCAAGTTTAAACAAGAAAAAGTACTGCTTAGTTGTAACAGATGATTGCAGTAGATTCAGTTGGGTATTTTTCTTGGGTTTTAAAGATGATACTTTTGATGCTATTCAGACTCTCATAATAGCCCTTGAAAACCAATTGAGACTCAAGGTTAGAGGTATTAGATGTGATAATGGGACTGAATTCAAGAACAAGCTTATGTATGAATTTTGTGCAAACAAAGGCATAAAGAGGGAGTTTAGTATTGCAAGAACACCACAGCAAAATGGTGTTGCAGAGAGGAAGAATAGGACCTTGATTGAAGCAGCAAGAACAATGCTAGCAGATTCCTATCTACCTATTCAATTCTCAAGTGTAAGTACGCTTGCTATGTACTTAAAAGAGTCTCTGTCACCAAACCACAGATGAAGACACCTTATGAATTGCTGATGGGCAATAAACCCAATATTCGTTTTATGAAGTCTTTTGGATGCCCTCTCACTATTTTAAACACCATTGATAATCTGGGGAAGTTTGATGGCAAGTCAGAAGAAGGGTACTTATTGGGTTGTTGCACTAACAGTAAGGGCTTTAGAGTATACAACAGAGTTACTAAGAAGGTTCAAGATTGTCTTCATGTTGAGTTTTTAGAAGATCAAGACAATGAGAAAGGTAAAGGTCCTGATTGGATGTTTGATCTTGAGGTTTTAACTCCATCTATGAACTATGTACCTGTTAGAGAAGAAAATCAACCTTTGCATAATGGAGAGGATTTACAATATGTTGTTCATGGAGTTCATATTAGACCTGATGATGTCCCTGATGAAGATCCTGTTAGTCCAAAACAAAGTACTGAAGTTCCAAAGCAAAGTACTGTTGCTCCACAGCAAAGTACTGTTGCACCAGAATCCCCATTATCTGCTGAGGATCAATCTATTCAAGAGGAACTTAATCAGATGCTTCTTCAAGATGTTTTAGCACATACTTATACTGATGAACAAAGGAGAGCTTATGAAGAGGCAAAGAAGAAGAACAAGTCTGCAGAGTACTCTCACAGTACTTTGGACAGTACTTTCGACCAAAGTATCACACATGTTGACAGTACTTTAAAAGATTTGGATGATCCTACCATGCCTGGATTAGAAGAAACTGATGATGAGTTTGAAGATGAAGGTATTTTCCCAAATTCCAATGAAGGTGCTGATGTTACTAAGTTGGAGGATATTTATGGAGTTCCACAGTCTCCTAACTTAAGAATTCATAAGAATCATCCTTCTGATCAAATCATTGGTCCTTCTACTTTTGGAGTAATGACTAGACACAGAGCTAAGACTTTCTCTACACCTCACAATGCTTTACTTAGCTTTGTGTATAAACAAAACAGGCTGAATCATAAGGACCATCAAACCTGCCTATTTACTTGTTTTATCTCTCAAGAGGAACCCAAGAATATTGCTCAAGCTTTTACTAAAGAAAGCTGGGTTGAAGCTATGCAGGAAGAACTTCTTCAATTTAAACTTCAAGAAGTTTGGGTTTTATGTGATCTTCCAGATGGGAAGAGAGTTATTGGAACAAGATAGGTTTTTAGAGTCAAAAGAGATGAAAGGGGTAATGTTATCAAGAATAAGGCAAGGTTAGTAGCACAAGGCTACAGACAAGAAGAGGGAGTAGATTATGATGAAGTGTTTGCTCATGTAGCAAGGATTGAAGCTATTAGAATATTTCTTTCTTTTGCTTCTTATATGGGATTTCAAGTTTACCAAATGGATGTCAAGAGTGCCTTTTTATATGGCAAGATTACAGAGGAAGTTTATGTCAAACAACCTCCTAGTTTTGAAGATCCTAAACACCCAAACAAACTCTACAAGGTGGTTAAGGCTCTTTATGGCCTTCATCAGGCACCTAGAGCTTGGTATGAGAGACTATCTACATTATTATTGCAACATGGATACAGAAGTGGAGCTATTGACAAGACTTTGTTTATCAAGAGAGACAAGAAAGATATCATGTTAGTTCAAGTCTATGTTGATGATATCATCTTTGGGGCTACCAAACAGTCCATGGTTAAGGCATTTGAGCAGCTGATGCAGAAGGAATTTCAAATGAGTTCAATGGGAGAGTTAACTTTCTTTTTAGGACTTCAGGTTAAGCAGTCAAAGGAAGGTATTTTTATAAGTCAAGACAAGTATGTTACAGACATACTTAAGAAATTCAATTTTGATGATATGAAGGCTGTTACTACACCTATTATATCTATCAATTCATTGGGCAAAGATGAAGATGGACACCCTATTGAAGTCAAGTTATACAGATCAATGATTGGCTCTCTTATGTATCTAACTGCATCAAGGCCTGATATCATGTTTTCAGTTTGCTTATGTGCAAGATATCAAGTCTCACCAAAGATTTCTCACATGAATGCAGTTAAGGGAATCTTCTGTTATTTGAAGCAACAACCAAAGTTGGGGTTGTGGTATCCAAAGGAGTCACCTTTTCACTTGGAAGCTTTCTCCGATAGTGATTATGCAGGTGATAACTATGATAGAAGATCAACCACTGGAGGATGCCAATATCTTGGAAGAAGATTAGTCTCCTGGCAATGCAAGAAACAAACCATTGCAGCAACATCCTCTACTGAAGCTGAATATGTAGCTGCTGCAAGCTGTTGTGGACAAGTTTTGTGGATGCAAAATCAGCTCTTGGACTATGGATTTAATTTCAAGAATACTCCTATCAACATTGATAATCAGAGTACCATTTGTATTGTAAAGAATCCAGTTTATCATTCCAAGACCAAGCACATACAGATTAGGCATCACTTTATCAGAGATTTCTATGAGCACAAGCTCATTAATGTGGTTAAGGTTCACACAGATGATAATGTAGCTGACTTACTCACCAAAGGCTTTGATGTTTCAAGATTCAATCACTTGGTGGTGAGCATTGGCATGATTAACTACTGAGCTACATTTAAGGGGAGGACTATTTAGTATTAGTATAGTCCTGTGTATTGCTTGAAGGGAGGATATTTATGTATACTTAGTTTTTACAGAAGAATTTGGAAAAGTACTATTTTTCCTGAAAGTACTGCTTAGAAAGTACTGCTTGGGAAAGTACTGCATACGTGGAAAGTACTGTTTGTCTTATTGAAGTACTGTTCCAACGGTAATATTGAGAGGTAATTACTTCTAACGGTAACTTTGGTATTTATGGCTGTGATTTTTTAAATCTCATCTATAAATAACTACTTTCCGATTTTCCCTCTCATATTGCTACATTAGAATCTTTTCCATAATTCTCTCATCTCCTCTATATTATTCGATTATATCTCTTTTGTGCTCACATATTCAATCATGGCTAATCGTCCAACTGTTTCAAAGCACAATATGGTGGCTAATTTGGATAAGACTGAAGCGAATATACTCTTTCATGATATAATTGATTATCTTACTGGATCGCCCATCAGTTATGCTCTTTTAGTGGAGCCGGATATAATTGAGCCCTGGATTCAAGAATTTTGGGCTAATGCTAGGGATAACATGGAGAATGATGAATATTATGTTCGATCAACAGTTATTGGAAGAACTGTTAAGATTACTGAAGCCTCCATCAGAGAAGATTTATTGTTCAATGATGCAGATGGGGCTATACGGTTTGATAAGCAGTTGATATGGGATACTTTTCGACATATTGGTTATGAAGGATCTTTGAATGAACAAACGTTTAGAAAACAACTATTTTGTCCTCATTGGAAATTTTTGGTTCATGTGTTGCTCCATTGCATAAGTGCTAAGAGTACCTCTTGGGAGTAGTTTGGGCCAAATATAGCATCTGCTATAGTTGGGTTAGCTACAGATCGGGTTTTTAACTTCTCAAGGCTAATACTGGATGGAATGCTCTCACATATCTCACATGGATCTACTTGGCTAATGTACCCAAGGTTTGCACAGGTTTTCTTAAACAAGCAACTTGTTGATGTGCCAAAACCTACAGATTTATTGCCTGTTATTGTTCAACAATCGAATATTTTTACCTTTATGGCAAAAAGGAGTGCTTTATTCAGGGGTCCAGATACTCCCTTAACTACTTCTATGATGGAAGTTGTTCAGGCTGTTAGAGCTGATACTGAAGCTGATGAAGCTACTGAAGGTACTGCATCTGCAAGTACTGCACCTGCAAGTACTGATCCGCAAGCACTGCTTCTCCACAAGCTCGTATCAAAAGAAGGTACTGCATCTCCACAAGGTACTGCTTCCCCAAGTACTGAAGTTCAAGAAGATGTTGCAGTTTCACCTTCTCCATCTCCACCAGGGTCTGTTCCTGCTTCTCAATCAGAGGAACATTCACCTATTCAAGGAGAGGATTCCCCTACCATACCTCCTGACGAAATCACATTGGATAATTATGTTTTGACAAGGGAGTTGGTTAAGTTGAAAAAGACTACTGAGGCTCAAGCCAAGCAAATAAAGAAATTGAAACTGAAGTTTCAAAGGCTAAAGACTTTTGTGTGGCCCTTAGTTCAAGAATTTCATATATGGGTCAAATCAAAGAAGAAGGAGCAAAGGCAGTCTAGGAAAAGTAAATGCCAAAAGGTTCACCAACAATCTTCTGTCCAATTGGGGAGGAATTTAGAAGAAGAAAATTTGAAAGAAGATGTTGAGAAGGACAAAGAACATGAAAAGACTGAAGAAAAGATCATTCAAGAAACTGAGGAACAAGAGGAACAAGTTCAAGTTCAAGGTACTGATGATCAAGGTACTGAACAACAAAGTACTGCTTTACAAGGTACTTTTAGACAAGAGGTAATAACTCCAAGAGTATTGAATTTTGAAGAAGAAGCTGGTCCTTCTACAACTGTTATGCAAGAAGAGGAGGAAGCTACACTCAAACCTATTCATTCTGAAAGTGATGATGAGTTCATTGCTACAATTTTAGAAGATTTATCACAACCTAGAGGTGGTGTTACTATTCGAGAAGTGCAAGAAGAAGAACAACAAAGAACTTCTCAACCTGCAATTGATCTTAAGGATAAAGGGAAAGGTGTTCTGGTAGAAACTAAGAAGAAAAAGCTAACTTTGGCAGAACTTAGAGAAATTGAAGTTGCTAGGAATGAAGCTGCAGCTAGAAAGTTTCAAGAGGAGTTAAATGCTAAAGATAGAGAAGCTCAGGAAGCTCAAGAAGCTCAAAGTAGAGAAGCAGCTAAAAAGTTACAAGATGAATTAGATGCTGAAGCTGCTGAACCATTACAGTCACCTAATCCTGTTAGATATATGCCAAGAAGACCTAATTTAGCTAAAGATAGGAATGCTATGATGGCTTATTTGAAAGGTCGAGGGTATAAAGGATTGCAGAAGCTGAATTATGTTGATATGAAAAGACTCTATGATGCTGAAACAGAGGCTTATAAGAAGAGTGTTGCATGCATCAAAGATTTTAGAGAAGAAGCTAATTGGACTGAAGAAGAAAGGAAGAAGAGTTTAAAAAGAAAAAGGAAAACTGAAGTTACAGATAGACAGTTCTCAAAGAAAGAAAGAGTTGAATTAAGATCTGAGACTAGAGATGCATTAAGAAATTATCTCAGAACAGTTGATTTTGAATATTCCAAAGAAGATGCTGATATGAAGATAAACCGATCTCAGATTAGTGCTTTTGAAGTTGTGAAATCTAAAGATGGAGATTATATGATTTTTCATAAAGAAGATGAAAGCTTCAAAGTTTTCAATAGGCTATGGGATTTATTGCACATTATAGATAGAGTGGATCTATTCTATCTATATCATGTGGTGAAAGCTTATTTTGAACATAATCCATTAAAAGGGATTGGCTTAGTTTTACTGGGAGATCTTACAACTGCATGGGAAACTGAAGAAGAGAGCACTGATGATATTTGGAAGAATCAAGAAAATTAGGAAATTGTTTGCTGGAGATTTTTTGAAGAATCTGGAGTTCATGTTTTAGAGCTGGAAAATGGTACAATGATACACATGTTTGTAAACAGAAGATATCCTCTCACAGTCGAGCTCATAAGAAGAATGCTAGAGCATGGATTGGAAGTAGAAGAGGATAATGAAACTGCTTGTATGGTCATCAATTTGTTTATCAACTGGACTACTATTGCTGAAGACGATGAGTAAACTGGTATGAATTTCATTGAATAAATTATTTTTGATAAATCAGTACTTTATTCAAAGTACTGCTGATCAAACAGTACTTTCATCAAAGTACTGCTTGGAGCTTTTACACTAGTTAAGTCATTTTTGAAAGAAACCTTTTGCTAAGTATAAAATATTTTGAAACAAAGGTTAAGTGAAATAAATGGTTTTTGAGATGGCAACATCAATCGGTCATCAATCCACCATGGCTACAAAAGGATTGGCTAATCCATGGGCAAACGGCTCTGGTAAAGATACTTCAAATCCGTTTTTAGTTGACAACTTGCTAATAAGTTGTATGGTAATCAACTCACCATATCAGTTTATGTGAAGAGTTGACTAGCCCACAAGAAAATGGCTTGTGGTAAAGGCTGTGGAAAATCCATTATTGGTAATTAGTTCACCATTAGATAGAAGAACTAACTAGTCCAGAAGAGTACAACTTTTGGTAAAGACAACTCAAATCTGTTGATAGCTGATGATTTGCTAAAAATTATATGGTTATCAATGTACCATGGTCTTACACACCAAAACATTTGGCTACTCCAGAGTTAATGGCTTTGGTAAAGAGATCTAAATCCATTAAATTTTCAATGATTCACCTCTCACAGGAGTTAACACACCTGGAAGTGATGAGAATAGTATGCAACTTAAACTCAATTAATGTACAAATTGTCATATGTTACTGTGTTGCTGAAAAGATGGAGTTTGCTGGATGCTGCAGAGAAAGAATAATTCTAGAGATACTTTGACAAGCACAGACACTATAGAGATACAATCCAAAGACTAAGAAACAATCTGTCCTTAAAAGATAAAGCTGTTAAAGATAAATTCACAAAGGAACTTGAAGTCAAGCAAGTAGAATTCAAGTTAGGGGAGGATTGTTGGGATATGAAAGTGCTGAAGATATGAAAGTACTGAAGATATGAAAGTACTGTAAGCTGCAAAGTACTGGAAAAAGTCAAAAAGTCAAAGTACTGCTAAAGATAAAGTCAAAGTACTGCACTACGAAGTCAAAGTACTGCAAGAACAAAGAATTGTTATATTCGTTTATGGAAAGTATTAGATTACTTGTTGTACAAGGTTACAAATTGTAAACCGACTAGGATATTCTTGAGCCTATAAAAGGACTCCTAGATTGGCATTAGAGATACAAGTTTATGAGTTTTAGAGTTTACGAATTCTCAAGTTATTTAGTGTTTGAGAGAGAAGTTCGATAATCTTAGAGTTGTTTAGTATATCTGCATAATAAGCAGATTTAGAGTAATTAATAAAAGTTATTCTTCTTAGCTTTGTTAAGTAAATTCCGCGTACTTGATAAAGATTGTTCAGTGTTTCTTTGTTAATAACTTAGAATTTATCCGAGGTTATTAAACCTTAAGAAGCTAGTTAAGTTAGTTTGATTAAAGTATATCGATCCAACATATACAAACATATTGTAGTTTATGATTATGATACAATACACAATTAAGGTTGAATTTCCACAAACTCGTACATTAGCAAGATCACGATGACGCCTTCATCTAGTTGATGCTTGAAACGTAATACCAAAGGAATTCTCGTTGAAAGCCCTCACAAATGCCCATTTAGATTGCCACTCTAAAAAATTCGTAACATCTTTCTGTCATTAGAGAACAAATAACATTCCATAATACCTACATAACTATAATGCATGAAAAATAACATATCAATAATGATGAAGGAAGATTAAAATAGATACTGAAACCAAAAGAAAAAGCAGTCAGACCAAGTTGAAGTCTACATGGTTTAGGGACGACACAAGTGTTGCTAAGATGGATAAAGGATCCTGTAACAACTTCTACTCCATATGTGAAACAAAAGATATATAGATCGAAAGAACAGTGAAGATATCATACCCATTAAGAAAAGAGATATGCTACGTCCACATAAGAATCCCATTAAAAACCCCACTCGTTGACGTGTCAGTGGGTGATTGGTTTTTTTGTGAAATCCACTTCTCACAAAAAACCAATTACCCACTAACACGTCAGCGAGTGGGGGTTTTTAATAAGATTCTTATGTGGATGTAGAAAAATTCTTAAGAAAAACATTTCCCGCAAATCAATGTAACATTAAGCACACTATCCGATACCCATTAACAAAATATTTCACAAAACTTATTAGGACAAGTTGTGGTTTAGCTCTTCCCCTTGCAATTGCATATTTTTCTTTTACCTGAAGTACAAAAAAAAAGAAAGAAAAGAAACTTGGCTTATAAACACAAGAAGGTTAACTAAATTTTCGCATTGATAAAGAGGCGACTATAACGATTACTTTTCATGGTAAAATATGCTTATAATATCACCAGCAACCAAAAAATTATGTGTTATTACTTCCATTTTAAGAGATTAGAAGATAGACTCATAGGCTTATCCCTCTAATCATAAAACAAAAACATTACACAAACCAATTCACCTCTTCAATACAACAAAACATAATACATTAAACAAAGCTTTGAAAAATACGAACCTTTTAGATGCTCTAAGTCATATACATTAGATTCTAGGGCTGAGCAAACCACCCGAACGGATCGGGCCGACCGACGGACCGAGACGGACCGGACCGACCACATTCGGTCCGGTCTTCGGTCTCGGCTTTTAGGCTAATTCGGTCTCGGTCTTAGTCGGTCCGGTCCGGTCCGGACCACAAACCGACTATTTTGCCTTGTTAGACCGGACCGACCGAGACCGGACTGGACCGGACCGGACCGACCACATACAGGTCCGGTCCTCAGTCTCGGCTTTTGGCTATTTCGGTCTCGGTCTTGGTCGGTCCGGTCCGGGACCAATGTTCACCCCTACATTAGTTGCCCGACTCATTATGTAGCTTAATTATTCTCAATCCTTAAATATGCTAATTAAAAAGGTTAGTGAAATGCCAAAAAATGATCAAAGTTTTTTTCTTTTTGTCAAAATGCAATCTGTCTCTGCAAATTAGCCTATTGACATTCTCTTTGAAGTTGCAAAATTAGCCAATAAATCGTAATATGAAAACATACCATGCCGTACTTGTAGATATCTTTACATTGCCGGTAAAGATTAGATGATTGTGCGTCAATAACCGCAAATTTTGATGCGTCCATTCCACAACCGATTTCATAAAAAGGAAGTCGGTCAAAGAAAGCACTTAAGCAGCAAACAAAGGAAGCAAAGAAACTTGGCTTTCTTAATAAGATACTGCACATATTGCGACATTATGCAACACACTATAACACCAAATCATTTACAGGTGATTACAGCAATATAAATTTCCCAAGAAATAGAGACTATTGACTTCTACAAAAACGTAAATCATGGTTTCGAAGCAATATTGAAGCTAAAAGAACATATATCATAGAACGTTTAGTTTAATTCAAACACACATCTAGACCGCTAATTTTGATCACATTGACCTGGGTAACCCAATTGTCACCTAATTGTGTAACCGGTGCCGGGTTCAATCATGAACCATTAATGCATTATATGTAACATCGTACCCTAACAAGCACTTCCACTTGTTAGTTTAAAAATTAGCGTTCATACATGCCCTTTTGCGGAAATTACTCAAAGCCACCCTTAGAAACAACTACTTAAATAATTATTAAAAACTTCCATTGATGCATTTTCAAGCAACATGTTATAAGCTTTTTGCATTGGCCTAAAACAAAAACAAAAATGAAAGACATGTTAGGAACACTGTTCAATTAAACTGTCTTAGAGCCTCGAGACCTTAATATTAGCAAAACTAAACTAAAAGACATGGTATATTTAGCCATGGATTAACTATGAGAATGAAACACACCTCACACCAGCATGTAACTTCTTTTTCAAAAACAGCCAATACTAATTCTCCTCTTCGAGCTTTCATGTAAGCACTAATGAGTAGGGCATAGCTCACGGAAATGAGCATATTGTTAGTTTTATGGATATAAATTAGTAGACGTGAGTTAGGATCGAACTCGAGACTATGAGATTGCACACTTTACGTATGAGAATTTAAAGTTAAATAATTAAATATAAATGTTGTATTTATATATTTATTAAACGAAATAACTAACGAAAGTTAAGTAATTAATGTAATGGACAAACGGGCGTTAAAGGTATTTGGAAAAGGACTTAATTGCAAAGATTGGGAAGGTTCCGGAATCCCTAAGGGATACCATGAACCGATCGGCCAAGGAAACAAGGAAACAAGAGCCAACTTGTTCACCAAGTTTAGTTGGGTATATATACAAGGCTAGGGGTCTTGTTTTTCCATCTCTTGTGCTCATTGCTAAACCCTAAAAATTGTTTTGTATGTGTTTCTTCTCCAAACCGATCGTACAACCACAAGGGTGTCGATCCACTCTTTTTCCACAAACCAAGTTATTTTGTTTGATAAAACTAGCATTACTTTAATTCGGTTTAGTACGTGTGTACAAGAACATAGTAATAACATACTTTTGTTATTATCTTGGATTGAATTACAAAACGGTAAGGGGTAATTCATATAATCTTAATTAAATCAAATTAGGGTTCATCCGTTGCTAGTTTGTGGATTTGATTCTTGTTCGGCTAGAATCAAGAAAAGGTACGCATATTCTTTTATGTTAATTAATTGTTCATTAATAAATCCTATACGCTTCCGCATGATTACTTTGATGTTTTGTGAATATTTATTTGAATGTCATGTTATTAAATTCCAACAGTGGCATCACGAGTCATTGGTTTTAATGAGTAATTAATTACATAAACGCGTAATAAAACAAATACGTGTATGTTGTTTGATATGTTAATCTAGGGTTTATGTTTTAATTTATGTTTGGTCGATTTTTTTATTAATTGGGGCGTTCCCCTATTTTTTTATGTCGACACATGTATAAATTTTTAGGGTTTTAAAAATTGTTTGCTAACCTTATTAAAACCTAGAATTAATATTGATTACGTGCTTAATTCGTGAATAATTTGTTATGTGTCATGGAATTTTTGATATGCGATCTTGTGACTTAGTTGTATAATTGTTATGATATCCATGATTATACATGCATGTTAGTAATGGATAAGTTGCTTTGATAATTGTTTAATTGTTGAGACATATTTAATTACGATAAATCTTGAATTGGGGAAGACTCCAATTATGTATATTAATGAATCAATTATGTGCAATTTGGTATATCATTAATTATGGGTTTACGCAATCGATTCATCGATGTATGTGGCTCACTCTCAATTGAGAGAGTGAAAGCCCTAATTGATATATACATTAATTTAACCTAGATATTGATTATTAATAGGGTTTTATCGAATAAATTGCATGTGGCTACTTGTTTACACGTATAAATTTTTTATTATGTGCGCATTGTTTTTTAGTAGTTTATTTTTTATTGGTATTACTTGTTTGTTTATTATGTGTGACAGTTTAAGCAAAGGGTAATTTTGAATAGAAAAATAATACGGACTAAACAATGGCGAAATTTGATTTGTTTTGGAAGAGTTAAGTTTTCAATAGTTTAATTGATTGGTGACTTTGGTACAAATGACTGAACGGCTCACCCATTAGAATGAACTATAAAGGGGTTAATAAAGAAGTGCGCACAGTCACACTGAAAGGATGTCTAAGGTTATGCTTTCCGCTTACCTGGTCCTCTGCCCCCTGTAAGTTCGAATGGAGCTACCTAGTAAGCCATAAAATGTGCAAACTCATCTTAAGGGCGAATTAGTTTTAATTCCATGCGCCACTTCGGTGGTAATTACCCGAAACACTAAGTGTTTACACTTATGCAAAAGTACGGTATAATGGACGATAATTATCACTAAATTCCTTGATTGGTGAACCCAATACCTCGATCAAAACTTTGATAATTTGATCTTTATGAATTGGTAATAAAAAGTTTTTTTATTAAATTTATGCTACAAGATGAATGCATGACATCTTTGTACATATTTGATTTGACCACATAAAATCAAAACTAGTACCCTTTTAAATTAAGTTATATGCCATCTAATTAAAAAGAACACTTGAAGTTGCAATTTACGTCATGACAGTACTTGGCTAGATTGTAATGGAGAGGTAAATCTCTATGTAAAGTCAGACCTTACATGGACATATTTGCAGTTCTTTAAGTTAGACACTTAAGTTGAGTAGGAAGTGAGACCTGGACTCAATGGCATAAGATGGGATGAAACATGTTTATATTTTCAATAGCGTTAGAAAATATAAATCCCATAATGATCTAGGAGTTGGAAATTGTTTGCCAATTAAATGTTCGACAGATTACCTTATTATATGCATTTGTTGCTAGCAGATCAACTGATGTAATGAACCTATGATAATTTGGATCCTAGTTTTCGAGAAAATTATATGGTTATATGTTTATATTATCGTTGGGTATATTTTATTTTCTTAAAAAGTTGTATTATCGAAAATACTAATACTTGAACTTTTTTCTGTAGAAATGGCTCAAAATAACGATAACACTAACACTGCACTAAGTTCTGCATTCAAAAGCTTTTTTGATCGAGAAAAGTTGACTGGCTCTAAGAATTTCAATGATTGGCACCGCTTTTTGAGAATTGTCTGTAGAGTTGCTGACCGGTTGAAATATCTTTATGAACCTTGCCCCGAACAACCAACTGGTCCTGATACTACTCAAGCTCAAATTGATGCTTTGCAACTTGAGTATAAGCGTCATAATGATGTGGCTTGTCTTATGTTGGGAACAATGGAATCTGCTCTTCAAAAGCAGTTTGAACATTATTTCCCATATAATATGCTCAATGAACTTCGGACTATGTTTGAGAAACCAGCTGCCGTCGAGATTTATGACTTAACCGACGCGTTACACAGCTATAGGCAAGGTGAGGGTAAACCCGTAAGTGCTCATGTACTGGAAATGAAAGGTTACATGGACCAGCTCAAAGCACTTGGCAAAACTTATGATGATGACATGGCTGTGAATCTGATTAATCGATCCCTTAACAAGGATTTCAATGGTTTTGTCTGAAATTTCAATATGCACTGAGTGGGGAAGACAGCATGACCTACACGCATTGCTAATTGACTATGAGAAAGGGTTGCCTCAAAAGGTTCCTACAGCCCAGGTACTTTCTATTCAGGGTGGAAGGATTAATAAGCCAAAACCGCAGCGTGCGAACAACAAGAAGGGGAAGGGTAAGGGTAAGGTTGACAAAGGCAAACAGGTGATGGCCTATCAACCTCAACCCAAGAAGAACCCTACTCCTAGGAAGGAAAATCCTAAAAGGGATCAAGCATGCCACCACTGTAAGAGCGTTGGGCATTGGAAGAGAAACTGTGCTCTTTATCTTGATGAATTGCGGGCAAATAAGATGAAGTACGAAGGGTCCTTGGGCTCCGGTTCTTCTGGTAATTTATTTGTCATTGAATTATTTACTCTAAATCATAATAATTCCTGGGTATATGATACGGGCTGTGGTATTCACATTTGTAATACACTGCAGGGGTTTAGAGTGGAAAGGAAGCTTGCCTATGGGGAGCAATATCTGCACGTGGAAATGGCGCACATGCAGATGTTGAAGCCATAGGAACGTTTAGTTTAGTATTGCCTTCAGGCTTAGTACTGTTATTGAACAATTGTCATTATGCACCTTCTATAATTAGAGGTGTTGTTTCCTTTTCAGTTTTGTTGGATTATGGTTTTACTCATACTATTTCACGTAATGGAATTGATGTTTCTTTAAATGGTGTATTTTATTTTAAAGCAATTACTGTGAATGGTGTGTTTGAAATTGATGTGATTGGAAATGAATCTAACAATAATAATAATTCAATGTTTAGCATTAACAAGAAGATAAAGTTAGACTTGAATTCTTCTTATCTTTGGCATTGTAGACTTGCTCATATAGGCAAGGCTCGCATGCATAAGCTGCAACAAGAAGGGCTTTTGCAAAATATCAATGATGAATCATTTGATAAATGTGAGTCATGCATATCTGGAAGATGACTAAGAAACCTTTTCATAGCAATATGGAGAGGGCTTCTGATCTACTTGGTCTTATTCATACTGATGTGTGTGGACCACTTAGACATGTGTCAAAGAGAGGTGCTAGCTACTTCTTAACCTTTACTGATGATTTCAGCCGTTATGGTTATGTTTATTTACTTAAGCATAAACATGAGGTGTTTGAAACATTTAAGGTTTTCAAAGCTGAAGTAGAACTGCAATTGGGAAAGAAGATTAAATCTCTTCGATCCGATAGAGGAGGCGAGTATCTAAGCCAAGAGTTTAAAGATTACTTAGTTGAGAATGGAATTGTCCAGAATCTCACTTCTCCATATACTCCACAACAAAATGGTGTATCTGAGAGAAGAAATCGTACATTGTTGGACATGATACGATCTATGTTTAATCTTACCACTCTACCTTTATCCTTTTGGGATTATGCTTTGGAATCACCTGTTCGCATTCTAAATATGGTTCCCACAAAGAAGGTTGATAAGACACCATATGAAATATGGCATGGTAAAGCTCCTAACCTGTCTTATTTAAAGGTCTGGGGTTGTGAGGCGTATGTTAGACGTGACTCAGCAGATAAACTCCAACAAAGATCTGTAAAGTGTATCTTCGTAGGATACCCTAAGGAAACTATGGGTTACTACTTTTACTATCCAACTGAAAATAAAGTAATTGTTGCTAGGGTGGAGATTTCCTTGAAAGATATCTCGTATCTCAAGAATTCAGTGGGAGAGTTTATGATTTGGAAGATGATCAAGAAGATGCATTACCTTCTGAAAACACTAACATACTTCCGGTAGAACCTGATAGTCTGGGTCCTCCACCAGAAGTTGAAGTGATTCCCGTTCGTAGATCCGTAAGGAATACGCGTGCACCTGAACGTCTATGTCTTAACGTAGAGGTTGAGGAAACTATGTTAGGAGATCTTGGAGAGCCTACTAGTTATAAAGCTGCCATGGCAACTCCTGATAAGGATAAATGGCAAGTTGCAATGAATGGGGAAATGCAATCCATGAAAGAAAATGAAGTCTGGGAAGAGGTTGACTTACCTCTAAATGCCACGGTGGTTGGAAGTAAGTGGCTCTATAAGATTAAGACTGGCATGGATGGCAATGTACACGTCTATAAAGCTCGTCTAGTTGCGCAAGGTTTTACTCAAACTTATGGCATTGATTACGAGGAGACCCTTTCTCCTGTAGCGGACATTAGAGCTATTAGAATTCTCATAGCTATAGCAGCATACTATGACTATGAGATATGGCAAATGGATGTCAAAACCGCCTTCTTAAATGGTCGCTTAGATGAAGACATCTATATGAAGCAACCTGAGGGGTTCGTGAATCCACAATTTCCAAACCGTGTATGCAAACTTCAAAGGTCCATTTATGGATTGAAGCAAGCATCAAGGCAATGGAATAAGAGATTTGATGAAGAAATCAAAAGGTATGGATTTATTCAAAATCTCGATGAGCCATGTGTATATCATAAAGTTAGTGGGAGTGATGTAATTTTCCTAATTCTTTATGTCGGTGACATATTAATTATGGGAAAAGACATTCCGAGTTTGCAAAATGTTAAGGCATATCTTGGGAAGTGTTTTTCCATGAAGGATTTAGGAGAAGCTGCATACATTCTGGGAATCAAGATCTACCGAGACAGGTCAAAGCGGTTAATTGGTTTAAGTCAAAGCGCTTACATTGATAAAATATTGAAGAGATTTAGTATGCAAAATTCCTAGAAAGGATATTTGCCGATGGAAGTAAAGCATGGCTTATGTAGCGATATGTGTGCTTCAACACCTGCTGAGGTGGCACGCATACAGAAAGTTCCTTATGCTTCTAGGATCTATTATGTATGCTGTGAGATGCACAAGGCCAGATGTGGCGTTCGCTCAAAACATGACAAGTCGATATCAACAGAATCCGGGTGAACTTCACTAGATTGCTGTTAAACATATTCTAAAGTATCTTAGGAATACGAAAGATATGTTTTAGTGTATGGAGGAAATCCGCACACGAACTTGGTGTTACAGTTTAGTGATGCGCCCCGGCAGTGTGATAAAGTTGATACGAAGTCTCAGACGGGTTATGTCTTTGTCATCAATGGAGGAGCAGTTGATTGGAAGAGCAAGAAGCAGAGTACGATTGTGATGTCTGCGACAGAAGCCGAATACATAGCTGCTTCGAAAGCTGCAATGGAGGCTATTTGGATTAGGAAATTCATTTCAGGGCTTGGTGTTATGCCTTCAATTGAATCGCTTATTGATATGTATTGTGACAATTCTGCCGCAATCATATTTGCCAATGAACCTGAGTCATGAAGGGCACCAGACATTTTCTACGGAAGTATCACTATGTTCGGGAACAAGTCCAGGAAGGTGAAATAAATCTACTAAAAGTTCGCACAGATGATAACTTAGCTGATCCGTTCACTAAGGCTTTAGCTAAAGACAAGCTTGTAGGACTTGCCAATGGAATTGGACTTCGTTTAGCTAAAAGTTTCATGCATAACTGTGATTAGTATTTGGATAAAGGATATTGTAAAACATTTATTATTTTAATAAAATAAAGTTTGGATTATGTTTATTTTCATTTATAATATTGTTGTCCTATATTTGCATGTTTAATCCGTGAGTAACTAAGTTATTCTAAATGTCCATTGTCGATTAATGATATGGGAGTATCATTAAATACTCATCATTTGACAAATCTGTGGCAGAGATCAAAATGATCAAAATATCACAAATGATTGTTTTGTAGAATATCAAAATCTTGAAAGTTTGCATATTGATGAGAATGCATACCATTTCGTTGTTAAAACAAACCTTTCAAAGTTTAAAATTTACAAAATTACAACTGAATTGAATATAGGACTTATCTCAATTTGTCTTTACCTTGGAGAAACTTTTGGAATTTAGGTACTTTGTGGATATTGTTATAACCACCCAAGTACCCCAATTATGAACCCCCTATTATTATCCTCAGGTCAAATCTTGAGATAACCACTCAACCTCCTCCACCTCTCCATATCCTTCACATCCCCTCCACATCAACAAAAGTCATTAACTCTTCACCTTCTTCACACTCAATCCCACTAAACTGTCATGAATGTAAGTTGCATTTCTGTGGAAACAGTTTTATTTATTTCCTTTAACGCTAACACATAAACTGTAATCATCAATTAAGTCATAAGGGTTGTTCTAATAACTTATATTTAAATACTTATAAGACTTAAGCTTCATATAACTTTTGTTACATTCAAGTTTGTGAAAAGTCAACAAAAGTCAAGCTATTCTTGTAGTCAAGTGTAGTCAGAATTTGTTCCTTTTAGCTTTTCATCCAATTTATTTGAAGTTTAATACTGCCCCCTCAAAGAATGCTTGTAGTGGTTGTTACAAAAGATGTTTTGGTTTTGACATAACTTGTACTAAAGTCGCAGACCCAAATCTCCCTGGCGTCAATTTTGAATTCTCATTATTTTGTGCTTAGAAACCTAGATTTGCGTATCATATAACTTCAAGCTCAAAATTTGAATCTTGGTCAATCACTTAAGTTTGATCAACGAGAAATGATTTTCATTCACTCATTTAACAATTTCAATGTAACTTGTGGTTTTGAAAGTACTTTCTTAAGTGTATTTTATTTTTGATTTTCTACAAATAATTCCAAGTATCACGAACCATTTATTTAACGTGGTATTTTGGCTAGAAACAAAAGGATAATAATAGTTTATGAGAAATCATTAAAAGCTTATTGTTTTCCAGAGCAAAACTTACTCGTTTGGTACCCTTTGGTGTGGTTTTGGCTTATCAAGTATTTATAAGCACTTGGCACATCAGAAACAAGGCATCGAAATATGTGACTTGAAATTTAGATTTTTCTAGACTTTTAAATAGCATTTTAATACCAAAAATAAGTCATGTGATCACCATAATTTTCTTAGCTTAAGATTTTCTAGCATATCCTAAGTTTATCATATTTTTCTAAGGCTTTATTCCTATTACTATTTGTAGCTAATATTAAATAGTTAAAATTAGTTTTTAATTAATAATAATTAATTAAATAGTTGTAAAATAATAAATTTTTCTTAGTAGTATTTTTCATATCGTGAGTATTTTCCTTCTTTAGGCGTTATCGAAGTTTTAGGTTTTAAACTCATCACTTTAAATATAGTGATAGCGTTTACTATTTTTCTTAATTTGTATTTAAGGAAGTATGCAGTAGTGTAATTATCAATCTTTACGTATCATTAATAAATCGATCACAGAATTTAAAGTTAAATAATTAAATATAAATGTTGTATTTATTTGTTTATTAAACGAAATAACTAACGAACGTTAAGTAATTAATGTAATGTAGACTAACGGCCGTTTAAAGATATTTGGAAAAGCTTAACTTAATTATCCAAGCAGTTTAAGATTGGGAAGGTTTTATTTATTTATTAAGCCGAATCCCTAAGGATAAAAAGGACCATGAACCGATCGGCCAAAGGAAACAAGGAAACAAGAGCCAACTTGTTCACCAAGTTTAGTTGGGTATATATACAAGGCTAGGGGTCTTGTTTTTCCATCTCTTGTGCTCATTGCTAAACCCTAAAAATTGTTTTGTGTGTGTTTCTTCTCCAAACCGATCGTACAACCACAAGGGTGTCGATCCACTCTTTTTCCACAAACCAAGTTATTTTTTTTGATAAAACTAGCATTACTTTAATTCGGTTTAGTACGTGTGTACAAGAACATAGTAATAACATACTTTTGTTATTATCTTGGATTGAATTACAAAACGGTAAGGGGTAATTCATATAATCTTAATTAAATCAAATTAGGGTTCATTCGTTGCTAGTTTGTGGATTTGATTCTTGTTCAGCTAGAATCAAGAAAAGGTACGCATATTCTTTTATGTTAATTAATTGTTCATTAATAAATCATATACGCTTCCGCATGATTACTTTGATGTTTTGTGAATATTTATTTGAATGTCATGTTATTAAATTCCAACACATATTCTATTGCTTCTTTAAACTTGTTTAGTTTTGCCCCTTAATACTCGTCTTAAGCAACATAAGTTATTGCATAACCTGATTTTCCAAAACGTAGCAAAAAAAAAAAGAAAAAAAAGAAAAAAGAAAAAATAAAACCAATTAGCCACTATTAGAGTAGTTATTCTAATAAGCAATCTCCCTATAAGCATTTTAAAAAGCAATCCCAAACAGCCCCTAAAAGTAGTTATTACAAAAAACAATTCCAAACAGTCCCTATACGAATTTAATTAACCCTGAATAGGTCTATTCTCCTGATCGATGAGAAATATTTCTTTGTGACAGCCAATTACAATCGAGCCACACAAGATTATATCAGTCCCCAAAATTAAAAAACCCATATTAAAAACGAATCAAAAGAAAATATTAAACAAAAATATTAGTTTATAATAAAATTTAGTGTACCAAAAATTTAGAAAACTTAAAATTGTGCTTCTATAATAAAAATTTGTGTAGCTTGTGTGCAGATTTCTTATGAAACCGGCAATATGAATATTAAGGATATGATTTTGTGTTCGAGTTGGGAAATGACAACCATAATAGATAGCTTGATTTTAGGCGACGAAAATAATTATTTGTTGGTGCAGTTTTATTTTCGGAGATTGGGAGCGTTTTTTTGTTTGGGTCAAAGGGTTGATTTTTTTTTATTATTTTTTTTTTTAAAGAGCTTTTGGTATGTTGCTTTTGTTCATGCGTTATTGCTTATGTGGCATGGTCATAACTCAAGTTATGCTTGAGTTATGATACCGTGAGTTTGCTTTAAGGCAATGCGTCATCCTCCAAGTTACCATGGTAACGTTGAGTTATGCCATAAGTGGACAAAAAAAGTGATGTTTATGTGTGTGTATTTTGTAAATATTTAAATAAAGGTGGGTCTCAAAATATGGTGTTATAATGAATTGTCAATGTTGTATCTATTTAAATTTCAATAAGCATGAGATTATGAAAGAAGTTAAGAAAATACGAGAATATGTCACTTCCATTAAAGTTCATCAAATACAACACTTTAAATCTAGAATTTTTTATACAAACCTGTGAAGTAAAAGATGAATAAAATGGAGAAACAACATAGTTGATTCACGATGGATGCAGATTCGTGGAATTATGTTTATTTATAATAAATGATAGCTTTAAAAGAGATTATATATATATATATATATATATATATATATATATATATATATATATATATATATATATATATATATATATATATATATAGGGGATAGCTTGGCTACAATTTTTGTAGCCAATTGACTACACTCCTTCACAAAATACACAAACAATAAATCAGGGACCCACAAAAATAAACAGAGACCCACAGTTTTTAGCACAAAATTATTTAAAAGTTTTAAAGAGGATGTTGGTCAAACTATTTACATAAATAACATTTCTAAATAGAAAAGTCAACAAATGATTTCAAAATGAAAATTAATCGTAATGCATTATGGAATTCAAAATGAGTCAAACAAATGCTTTTAAACACACACAATCAAACCGTATGTATTATGCCACGTGTCAAGCTGGCAGGCTTAGTTAAATTTAGAAAAAATTAATTAGAGAAGAGGAATAAAAAGTGTGTTTTATTAGTTTAAATATATATATATATATATATATATATATATATATATATATATATATATATATATATTATTGAATACTGAAAGGATATATATGTATATATAAATTGAAATTGGATATATACACAACTTTAAACTTTATGATTGATATATACTCAATTCCCCCATAAATATATTGTTTGTTGAAGTGGGTTGATCCGTTGATGTGTTAGGGTGGTGGTAATAAGCATCCGAAGACGCGTCTGATACATACCAAAGCCACGTCGTTTTTATAACACACACCCTTATACGACGCGTCATGGGTGGTATTTGGGAGAAGTCGGTTGAGTTAAAGACCGAGTTGTGTGGGGATGATAAAGGTTCTAATGGTACACTACTACAAAAACAAGTTTTTCCCATGGCAAAATCAGTGGGAAATCCCGTGGGAAAGGGCTTCTTCCACGGATTTCACACGGAATTCTTCTGTGTGTAAAAACCCCGTGGGTAAATATTTTCTCACATATTTTCCCACTGCGTTGACTATTTTTCCCACAGATATCGTTGTGTGTAATCTGTGGGTATCTGTAGGTTTATTACCCACAGATTTCCATCAAATATTTTCCAACGGATTTTCCACGATTTTCGGAAAAAAAATTCCCACCGAATTATTTGCTCCCAAAAATCGTCCCGCTGATTTTTCTTTTTTGAGAAATTTCGTGTGAAACCTGATTAATATTTTTTAGAATTCAATAATTATCTAATATTTTAAATTAATATTTTTTTTTCACGATTTATTGGTATGGCTTTTTTCTTTTTCATGTGGCAAATATATTAAAAACAATAATCATAAAAGCAATTAACCCCAAACTATCAAAATGCAAAAAATCAAAAACAAATCCAATATAATAAAATTCAATAAATACAAAACTAATATCAATGAAACACATAAATCGTTTAATTGATTATCATACATCTAGGAAAACACTACATCTATTCAAAATCTTTTATGTTTTCTTGAACCGCTTATTTGGTGTTCATTCGATAACTATTTTCTGCTTCCAAGCTATTGTACATCCGATTCCCCGGGGCTACTTCGAGTAATCTTCTATCTTTTTCTTGAACCGTTTATCACACAAGATCTACAATAAAGATTACAAGATCTACAACAAAAAAGAAGAATATGTGGAAAACTAGAAGGGGGGGTTGAATAGTTTTATCGATTAAAACTTGGTTTTAAACTATTTAGATCGACTTATGTCAATCTATTTGAACGTGTGTGTTGGATGTTGATATATAAGCGTATAGATAAATAAAAGATAAGATAAAGAGTAAGAAGCACAACACCACAATGCGAGTATTTATAGTGGTTCGGCTACAAGGACACCTTCCTTGCCCTACTCCACTCCCCGAGTCACTTACTCGAGAGTTCGTAATCACTACACAACACAAACTCCTTGTGGTGGAGAAGCCTTCACAACGTCGCCTACTCTTTATCCGGTACAAGGCTAGACACCGGGTTCTTCCACGAGGTAGAACCAAACCTATCACTACATCGCCTACACTTTATCCGGTACAAGGCTAGTTACCGAGTTCCATTTACAAAGGTGGAACTACTATCCAATACTACACAACTCCTATCCCAACGGAGATCTACTCCTTATGACAACATCAACAAGGATATCAATATCCTTTAACCCAATACAAATCTATCTTGTACATCGACACACCATATCGAATGTACACCTTAGGCACCTTTCACTAATGCCTTTGACTCAACTTCTAGGAACCCTTCACTAATACCTTTTGGCTTGACTTCTAGGCACCTTTCACTAATGCCTTCAACACGGACTTTCGGCACCTTTCACTAATGCCTTTACTTTGACTCTTCGACACTTTTCACTAATGTATTTGTCTTCACCCTTTAGACATCTTTCAACTATGTCTTCGACACTACACTTCTAATGAGAAAGAGAAGAACTATCAACAAGATACCATTAGTAGTCTTGATGATGACGAAGCTAGGCAACGCATGGACTTGAGCTTGCTCGATTTCAAGAGGTGGTGATCTCGCCTTTAAGAGGAACCTAGAGAATCACACAAACACAAAACTACATAGAAAGATCACTTGGATATGTGGTTAGAGAGTTTACAACACAAATAGAAAATACGTGTGAAAGGGGTAAGTTACAATAAAGAAATGACTCACTATTTATAGACAAACTATTGCTACTGTTCCATGGATCCTACGAATCCCTTACTTGAGGGATCCGTCCAATGTAAACTGGGGGAACCGTGGGACGCTCCTCTTTGCCCATGGGTTTTGGGTCATGGGTCATGGGTTATGGGTCATGGGTCCTAGACTTTGGACCATGGGTATCCAAGTAGATACAATGTAACTAGTAGGTACAATGCATCTAGTCCATGGGTCATGGATAATACCCATTTATAACTTATGCATGATTTCATGCAATGGGTTATGAGTTATGCTCCATGGGTATGGATCATAGACTTTGGGTTATACCCAACTATATACAATGTATTTGGTCAATGGGTCAAATACTTAAACTTCTACCTATTATATTACCCATTATAATACATACTAATTATGTATATATCTACCCAATATGTAAACACTAGTTGTTGTACATATGTATTACTAAATCATGAAAACACTATTACTTGTTTAGTGTTTTATGTGAAAACGTAAGTGTGTTAGTAAACTATTGCCTCAAACCATTTACGTATTTTATTTGTTTCGTTAAAATGATTTTACATTTGTTATCGACAAAACATTAGAAGATCATAAATTATAAATAAACATTTTTACAGCTTATTTGTATTAACAATCTCCCCCTTTTTGTTGATGACAAAACATAAGATTATTTTAAGGAAAAACTAAAATTCGTAAAAGTTTGAATTGGAGTTTTTACTCTCTTCTCCCCCTTTTTGTCGAAACAAAAAGAGCGTCGAAAAGAAACTAACACCTTGTTTTAAGAAAAAACATGTGAAAGAAAAAAATATGAAAAATAGAGAGTAAGTGAGGAGAAGAATTCTCGACTTAGCTCCCCCTTGATGAGTCCATCCCTTTGTGAGGGCGTCAAGTAAGAAAAAAAATACTAAACTAATGCATTGCAACTATGGTTGCAAATGATTTCGTCTTTGTGACGAATATGCTCCCCCTTGATGATTGCAACTTTGCAAGGAGGATGTCATGTAATGTAATCCTAATGTGAATGATATTGCAAGTGATTTTGCAGTGTATAGCTTTGACACGAAACTCCCCCTAGGTTAGGGTGTCAAAGTCTTCACATGGATATTGAAAATCTACAAAAAAAAGGTTAGAAAACAAGTATATACTGCATAATTTCCTGCAAATAAGACTTAAGTTAGTAGTAAACAAGTCTTCTGTTGCACGGTTCCCTCTTTAGAGGGATCCGTCTAGGCAAAATAGAGGGATCCGTCTGTCTGAAAGTTTAAGACAGCAATGGTGATGTAACAAGTGATGTTAACATCAAAATGAGATATGTATTGAGGCATCAAACGAATTCTCAAGACAATATGTCATATAACATGTAATTACATCCAATAAAACATACGAGAAATGATCTACATATCTCTAAAACTAAGAGAATGATTTAAACATGAAATATGATTCCTAAAATATCTAAGATAAGCTTAAGATTAGGACACCACTTGAATCCTTAAGCTCAAGGTCGTTTGGGTTTGTTGATCTCGTAAAAATGTTCGAGGATGTGATAAAACATGAAACGTTGATCTTCACGTACTTCATATATCAAACTTTCAACATGTTGACAATGATAACAATCTTTGTCATGACTCGGAAATGGTGGTGGTAGAAAAGAAATGACTTGAGATGGAAGGTTTGGTTAAGATTCCACAAAAGAAGGAGGAATACGTGGAGGTATATTTGGAGGCGATTCAACCAAAGGTGGTAGTGGTGGAATATGTGATGAGGATGGTGGTAAAGAGGTATCTACTTCCATGTGATCGGGGTGGTTGACTTTGATGATTCCTCATGATCCAAAAGGGACTATTTGAGGGTGACGGAGAAAAAGATGTCAAGGCTAGTGTTGATTCGACACCCTGATTTTGTTGCTTTATTCTTTCCATTGAGAATGTTGGCAATGGTGGAAGATGAGATGGCCTAGGAGGCAAGTCCTCTAGATTATAGAGGTCTGGTGATGAGAGTGGAGTGGTGAATGATATGGCTCTAGGCACTAAGGGTGATGGTTTAGTGGAAATAGGAGTGTTTGGTTTAGGGGGTATAGTGGTGTTTGGCATTGGTAGCTTAGTGGGAACAATCCTTTTGGGGATTGGTTTGATAGATGGAGGGGAGATCCTAGCATTCGTGGATTTAACGGGAGATGATTCGGTTGAAGAAATTTCGTGAACAACACGAGCAAGTTTCTTGGGTGGTCCTTTGGTGGATGAGTTACCACTAGGAGCTTTCCTCATGATGAGATGATAAAAAAAGGGTTATAAGAGTTTCTAAATGTTGAGAATGAGGATGTAGATGATGACTTTAGGAGTCTTAACAAGATGGTTTATAAGGGGAAGGATTTGGCAAGTGCATTCAAGACTTAAGCCACTAAGATCCTTTGGAATGTGATGATTTGCATGCACAAGAGTCAACTTCAGAGTTGTACTTATCTAGGAGTTTAATTAAAACAAGATGGAGTGTTGAAGTTAGCAAGGAGAGCTTGAAATGATTGTTTTAGCTAGAGTTTGTGTTGGGTTTTAGGTTCCTTGCATCAAGAATTACTTTAAGTACTGGAACCACGGACAGGCTTGATAGAACCACGGACAGAAGAGTGTAACCACGGATGAAGATAACCGCGGCTAGTAGTAATGTGTAACCACGGACGATATATTGTAACTACTGCTAGTGTTTTGTATAGTCGGTTAGTTTATTGTTTTAGATAAATATGGAAAAGATATTTATCTTGTAGGTTACGTATTGTATAATGTATAGGACTCCTTGGCTTATAAAATGAGGTCTTAGGTTAGATTAGAAGTACGTAAGTCTGATATCTAAAGTCGATACACTTCAAGGTTGTGAAACCCTAATACTGTAAGAGTATTCGTATTAATAAATGATATTGAGGTGTTGAATGTTAACTGTTCTTCTTCTTAAGGTTAAGTGTTAAATTCCGCATAATACTTAATAAGTTGTTATTCTAAGTCGGTTTCTATATTAGATCGTTTGCTCAACTGGGATCAACAAGTGGTATCAGAGCTTGTGATCTAGAACTGTAATCAAGAAGAAGTTAAGTTAAGTTTTGTTCAAAGAAGATAAGATGTCTGACGAAACTCACATGGTGATCGCCAAAGGTACCCATGCGCAAGCATGGTGAGTATCAAATCTGGAGAATGCGAATGAGGCAATACATTCGCATGATTGACTATGCTCTTTGGGATGTCGTTGAAAAGGGAGACACTCTTCCTAAGAAGGGTGAGGATGGCAAAGAAATTGCCATTGTTAGTGAAATTGATAAGGCTAAGAGAAAGCTGGAGATCAAGGCTCATAGTATTCTCTCCATGGGAATACCCAATGATTATGCTTTGGATTTTGAGCAATATGAATCTGCTAAAGAGTTACTGGATGCTCTTGAGACAAGGTTTGCTGGCAATGAAGCTACCAAGAAGTCCAGGATGAATATGCTCAAGCATCAATTTGAAACCTTCACGCTTCCTGGAGAAAAGATTGATGGCACATACAATAGACTTCAAAAACTTATTAGCCAACTGAAGTCAGTAGATTATAAGGTTCTTCAAGAAGATATTAATTTGAAGTTCATTAGGAGTCTATCATCTGAATGGGCTATTCATACAATTGTGTGGAGGAATAAGGAGGACTTTCCTAAGATGACTCGGGATAATCTCTTCAACAACTTGAAGGTTTATGAGTCTGAGAATAACTTTGCTAGTGCATCTACTGCTAATTCAAACATTGCTTTTGTCTCCACTAATCACAAGAGCTCACATGAGGTATCCATTTGCGCCTATGGTATATCCACGACTATTGCAAACAATACCACTGTTAGTGATAATGTTAGTGATGGTGCAATTTGTGCTTTTCTGGCTGATTTAACTACTAGTGTTACTGTGTTGAATCAAGATCCGGATCAAATTGATCCTGATGATCTAGAAGAGATTAATCTTCAATGGCAAATGACAATGTTAACTCTCCAAGCAAGGAAGTTTTTGAGGAGGACTGGAAGACAAGTTAAGTATGATGGTCAAAGGAGAGCAGGGTTCGACAAAAGCAAGATGGAGTGCTTTAACTGCAAGAAGAAGGGTCACTTTGCAAGGGAATGTCGAGCTCCTAAGAGGATTGAAGGTGTTAAGAAGATCACTGAAGAGTCTGCTCCTTCTTCAGCATTGGTGGCTCAAGATGGTCTTGGTGATTATGATTGGAGTGATCAGATTGAAGAAGGACCTAATGCAGCTTTTCTTGCTAGTGAAGCTTCAAAAGAGCATAACTTTGCTCTTATGGCTTATGCTTCATCTTCTGGTTCAGATTCTGAGGTATCTAATGAGTCTACTTGCTCTTTTAAATCATGTAATGATAACTTAGAATCTCAAAAAGCTATCACTGAAAGTATGAGGAAAGAAGTAGAAAGACTAACTATGGATAACTTAGGTTACAGGGTTGGTCTAGAGAGTGTAGAAGAGAAGCTTAGATATTGTATTAAATGTGAGTTTGAGTATGTAGATAAGATCAATATATTAGGTGGTGAAATTGATCTTAAAAATAGAGAGATTAAAATGCTTAAAGAGAAACTTGAACTAGCAAAGCATGAAAGACAAAAGGCCCTAGATGATAAAGAAAAACATGTTGTTAGGGTAGCTAAAACACAATTTGCTTCTGATCTAGTTCATAAATCTATAGAGAGTCATCTAATGAAAAAGGGTTCTGGGATAGGATACAACAATATGCCACCACCTACTCTTATGCAACATGCACCACCTGCTAAAGAACTTTCATTTAGTAGTGAATTCAGTTTTAACAAACCTGTTGAAGGAATAAGTAAGACTGAGACACCTAAGATAAGTTCTGATATGTCCTCTGATGCTCCCATCATTGAAGATTGGGAATCGATTCGAGGGAAGATAGTAAAGTATCAACACAGCCTGAAAAGTTAGAACCTATTAAGAAAGTTGATACTAGACAAGCTAAATTTGTACCTAGATTTGGAGCTAAAGTTACCAAGAAAGTAGTAGAGTACAGGGAAATACCTAGGAACCAGATGCAACAATATAAACCTAGGGGTAATCAAAGAAGCTTAAATGGTTTAATTTCTAACAGATTAGGTGATGAGTTTCAATGTGTTAAAAAGGCTTGTTTTATATGTGGTAGTTTTGAGCATTTACAGAGAAATTGTAATAACAACAGACCACAAGTTTGGAATCATTGGAGGAGGGTAAATCACCAAAACTTTTCAAAGAAAACAAATCCTCATCCTAACAGAAACATGATTCCTAAAGCAAGGTTAATGAGGAATAGGAATACAAAATCAATTCTCAATGCTTCTCCCAAATGGGTTCCAACCACTGCTAAGCAAAGTGTAAACACGGCTAAGCAAAATCAAACCACCGATAAGCCAAAAATCACCACAGATAACAAAGAAGTTTTAAAAATTCCAAAGGTGATAACTGATACAGTGGTTGGGAATCATTTTTATGCTGTTAAGGCCTCAGCTAGTTGGCAATGGAAACCTAAGACCAAGGTTTTACATCATGTCAACTGTGCATCAATGGACCTAACCAAATTTGATTATATTGATGCACAGTATGCACCCAAGTCAGTTTTGGCTTGGGTCCACAAAAGGAACTAACTTGTTTAATTTCATGTGCATGGCAATCTACAAGATGAGCTAAAAGACAAAGGAGTTTTGATAGTGGTTGCTCTGGGCACATGACTTGGGATGGGAGCAACCTGGAAGATTTTGAAGCTTTTGATGGAGGATATGTGGCTTTTGGCAATGATCCAAAGGGAGGAAAGATACTTGGAAGAGGCACAATCAGAACAGGAAATTTAGACTTTGAAAAAGTCTACTTGGTACATGGACTTAAGTATAATTTATTCAGTGTTTCTCAAATGTGTGATAAGAAAAACTGGGTACTTTTTGGTGAAAATGAGTGTGTGGTGTTGTCTCCTGAGTTTAAGATGCCTGATGAGAAGTTTATACAACTTAAGGTACCTAGGAAGGAAAATATATATTGTTTTGATCTTAAAGATATACTTCCTAATAGGTCCTTAACTTGTTTATTTGCTAAAGCATCTGTGGATGAGTCTAAATTATGGCATAGAAGATTAGGTCACCTCAATTTCAAAACAATTAATAAACTGGTTAAAGGGAACTTAGTGAGAGGGTTACCTTCTAAGGTTTTTGAGTGTAAGGAACTGTGTGTGGCTTGTCAGAAAGGAAAACAACATAGAACTTCTTGTAAGTCCAAAACTGTCAACACCATTTCACAACCACTGTTTATGCTTCATATGGACTTATTTGGACCTACTTTGTCAAGAGTTTGAACCATAAGCAGATTGCCTAGTTATCACTGATGATTATAGTAGATTTTCTTGGGTTTACTTTTTGTCTGCTAAGAGTGAAACTAGTGAAGTTCTCAAGAGTTTCATTATTAAGATAGAAAATCTAGTGAATCATAAAGTCAAGATAATCAGATGTGATAATGGAACTGAGTTTAAGAATGCAGTGATGAATCAGCTTTGTGTAGAGAAAGGTATAGAAAGACAGTTTAGTGTTGCTAGAACACCACAACAAAATGGTGTGGCTGAAAGGAAAATAGAACACTAATTGAGGCTGCTAGGACTATGTTGTCAGAGTCTAAGTTACCAACTACCTTTTGGCTGAAGTGCCGGCACTGCATGTTATATGCAGAATAGGAGTAAGGTAGTGAAGCCTCATAACAAGACCCCCTATGAACTGTTACATGATAGGAAGCCAATGATTGCATTTCTAAAACCTTTTGGGTGTCCTATTACTATCTTGAATACCATAGACTACCTAGGCAAGTTTCAAGAAAAAGCTGATGATGGATACTTTTTAGGCTATTCATCAAATAGTAAAGCCTTTAGAGTATACAATAGGAGGACTAGAATTGTTGAAGAGAATCTACATGTTCAATTCAGTGAAAAGACTCCTAGTGTTGAGACCAAAGGACCTGACCGGCTGTTAACATTGATATGCTAACCAAATCTATGAATTATGAGCCTATCATTGCAGGAACTTCCACTAATGTTGATGCAGGTACTCAAAAGAATTCTGGTGAAGAAGCAATTTCTAAGGAAGCTGATTCTCCTCAAGAGTTCTATTTGTTTGAAAAGTGGAAAGCTAGTTCTGTCTCACCCATCATTGATAAGCAAGGTCCCTCTGATGATGATGTCTTGAATACTGAAGGCAATAGTGCTCATCATCAAGATAAGGATGAGTTATTGAAAGAAAATTCAGTGTTGGTAGAAGAAATTGAAAAGAAGAAAAAGCAGACTGCAAGCACGGATAAGCCAAGCATAAGCACGGATAGAGTTAATACAACCACTGCTAAGCCAACAACTTCTACCACTGTAATTACAAGTGAAATCCCGGCTGTAAGTACTGATAGTAGTACTTTCTTTGGACCACATGCAAAGCCATTACATGGTGAAGAGGAGTATCCACATGATCCTGATATGCCTGCTTTGATTGAAATTGATACTCCTACTGATGATGAAGACATGGATGATTTCTTTAATGCTGATTTAACTAATTTGGAACATGTCATTCATGAAAGTCCTGTTACCTCCACAAGGATACACAAGATTCATCCCAAGGAACAAATACTTGGAAATTTGAATACTCCAGTTCAAACAAGAAGCAAGGTTAAAGACACGGAACCCTTTCCTGAACATGGGTTCTTTGCAAGATCTCTTTACAAAAGAAACAGTTATAAAGATCTGCAAAATTGCCTGTTTGCTTGTTTTCTGTCTCAAAAGGAACCAAAGAGAGTTGAAGAAGCATTATCTGAAGAAGGTTGGGTAGAATCAATGCAAGAGGAGCTTCTTCAGTTCAAACTTCAAGAGGTTTGGACATTGGTAGAACTTCCAAATGGTAAGAGGGCCATTGGGACAAAATGGGTGTTCAGAAACAAAAGGGATGAAAGAGGTATTGTTGTGAGGAACAAGTCAAGGTTGGTTGCTCAAGGATACACACAAACTGAAGGCTTGGATTATGATGAAGTATTTGCTCTAGTTGCAAGAATTGAGGCTATTAGATTGTTTTTAGCTTATGCTTCATTTAAGAACTTTGTAGTGTATCAAATGGATGTTAAAAGTGCATTTTTGTATGGCAAAATTGATGAGGAGGTTTATGTCTGTCAACCTCCTGGTTTTGAAGATCCTGATCATCCTGACAAGGTCTACAGGGTGAGAAAGGCTATGTATGGTTTGCATCAAGCTCCTAGGGCATGGTATGAGTGCCTGTCCACTTATTTGATGGACAATGGGTTTACAAGAGGACTAATTGATAAAACTTTGTTCATAAGAAAGCACAAAGATGATATTTTACTGGTTCAGGTTTATGTAGATGACATCATCTTTGGCTCAACCAATAAAGAGCTATGCACAGATTTTGAGAAACTTATGCATGATAAGTTTCAGATGAGTTCTATGGGAGAACTCACTTTCTTTTTGGGGCTACAGGTTCAACAAAGGACTGATGGTATCTTCATTAGTCAAGACAAGTATGTAGCAGATGTTTTGAAGAAGTTTGGGTTTCAGGATGTGAAAAGTGCTAGTACACCAATGGAGACTCAGAAACCCTTACTACCTGATGATGGAAGTACAAGAGTTGATCAGAGGTTGTACAGGTCCATGATTGGATCTTTGATGTATCTCACTGCATCTAGGCCAGATATAATGTTCTCAGTATGTGTGTGTGCAAGATTTCAAGTCACACCTAATTCATCACACATGAATGTTGTTAAGAGAATTTTTAGGTATCTTAAAGGTCATCCTAAATTGGGCCTTTGGTACTCAAGGATTCTTCCTTTTAACTTGGTGGCCTACACAGATAGTGACTATGCTGGTGCTAGTTTGGATAGGAAGTCTACAACTGGAGGATGTCAGTTTTGGGGAAGCAGACTTATTTCATGGCAGTGTAAAAAGCAAACTATTGTGGCCAATTCTACAACTGAAGCTGAGTATGTGGCTGCTGCTAGTTGCTGTGGTCAAGTTCTATGGATTCAGAATCAATTGCTGGACTTTGGGTACAATTTTATGCATACTAAGATTTACATTGATAATAACAGTACAATATGCATCATTAAAAATCCTGTTTTACATTCTAGAACTAAACATATTGAGATAAGACATCATTTTATTAGAGATTGTAATGAGAAAAGGTTGATTCAAATGGTAAAAATCCATACTGATTTCAATGTTGCTGATCTTCTCACCAAAGCTTTTGATGTGGGGAGGTTTCAGTATCTTGTTGTTAGTATTGGAATGATTAATCTCTAAATTCTCAAATTGTTTTGTACCAGTTTGTATATGTACTGCACTATTATTCTGTAATCTTAGTTTTGCTATTTTTGTTTCTAACCACTGATAGTTTGTTTCTAACCACTGATAGTTTGGTTCAAACCACTGCTAGTTGTCCTGTTTTTCACTAACCATTTTGCAGTTACAAGAATGATCATTATAGCAGTAAAAGAAGTAGTGATTCAAAATGTTCATTCATTCATTAGAGAAACAGCTTACAGCTTACAGAGTACAATTCACATCAAATGCAACTACAAGAACAGAGCTATACATGATCTACTAATCTAGTTCATCTCATCTATTCCAACATCTAACAGGCTGTTGGATATGCATGATCGCTCACATCTTTCACACTAGATGCTGGATCTGCGTTCGTGAAGCCTTGCATAACCACCCATTCCTTCTATCTCAATGGCTGGAGATGCATGACTACTATGACGAGGATGCTAAGGATCAAAATGGAAAGGATGGATTGATGAAAACGTTGATGATGACGATGACCACATTAGATGAAGCACGAAGGACATAGTCATATCACCAAAAAGCATCATTCAATTTTCCTTTTTCCCTTCCCCTTTACGATGTGTGAAGAAGCACCATAACTTGGTACTTGAAGACAAAGAACCACCTCTCTGTCTTTTGGAAGTGGTGGGTTTCTTGCTCGTGGTCTTGTTTGGGGTGGAGATGCTGAAGGTTGGGAGTATGAAGATCTCTTCTTTGAGGAATCATCAGTGTCCTCAGATGCATTACTTGGATTCACCACACTATCATCTTCAGATGATGGAAGAAATGGAGATTTTGCTGGTCTTGTTTCTTGTGGAGGGAGGTAGAACTGCCATGGGTTATCTTCTTCACTTGATGATGAAGATGATGATGAGGATGAGGAGGATGTTAGATTGACTACTTCTGGTTTATTCCAACTAGGGTTCCACATTGTGATTGCAGTTGATTGGAGACTTTAGAATAGGGTTTTTGATATTGATTGGTGTGTGCGTTATGAAAGAATTGGGTTCTTTTTATAAGTGAGGTTTAGGGTTATGGAAGTAAATACGGGGCAGGTTTAATGTGGTTGAGGAGTTAATGAGATTTTTGGGAGTTGGACTAATATTAGTTCTAGAAGTTGACCATATTGACTTACCTGTTCCAACCTCGGATAGGTCTTTTGGAACCACTTTTAGCTCTTCCTAACCACTGACAACAACTTTCTACTCTGTGTTGGTTGGTGTTTTGTGTTACTGGTATGAAGGTTTTGGGTGCATAAGGAGCTGATTTACTTGTTATATCTCTTGGTTATTTGGAAGAATTGATCTCATGTATCTGCTGATGGTCTGTTGTAACCACGGATAGTAGTTATGAAACCGCGGATAGCATGGAGTCTAGTTTTGGATAGTATAGGGGCTGTTTGGTAACATTGGCGAATCTATATCACTCTCCCCAAAATCACGGACGGATCATTTATTTGATTCTCAAACCACTTTCAATTGGCGCTCAACCTTAACCTAATCACTTTCTTTGCATAATTCATTAACTCACATCATTATTTTCCTAAATCAAAATGGCTGAAAAGTATTCCACTTCTCATAACTTAGTTGCCATTCTCACAAGAATGCTCGTCTGAAGGGTTTCATCAAATGATTGATTTCTTAGTTCACAGTTCCATTCATTATGCTTTAACTGTTACACCCACCATTCTTAAAGCCTACATACCTCAATTCTGGAAGAATGCTACACTTGCAACGGTTGATGGTGTGGAGATGTTTTGTTCTGAAGTAGATGAGCATGTTATTTCTGTTACTGAGGATATCATTCGAGAAGTTTTGGCAGTTTGTGATGCTGATGGGGTTGACACAGCTTTCAGATGTTGAGATGTTGTGGTTTAGGATATTAGGGTATACACACATAGAGGTGGAAGGTACAATTCTTTGAGAGTTTCTTTTCACAACAATGGAAGTTTTTGATTCACACCTTGTTGATGTGTATGAGTGAACAAGACCCACAGTTTTACTGACTTTCCTTCACCCATTGCTACTGCATATTTGTGTATCTGCGG
>OU343221.1:115211055-115350053 GCA_910596185.1 Chrysanthemum makinoi
TGATTTCAATGTTGTCGATCTTCTCACCAAAGCTTTTGATGTGGGAGGTTTCAAGATCTTGTTGTTAGTATTGGAATGATTAATCTCTAAATTCTCAAATTGTTTTGCTTTGTATATGTATCGCACTATTATTCTCGTAATCTTAGTTTTGCTATTTTTGTTTCTAACCACCGATAGTTTGTTTCTAACCATCGATAGTTTGGTTCAAACCACGCTAGTTGTCCTCGTTTTTCACTAACCATTTTGCGTTACAAGAATGATCATCATATAGCAGCGAAAAGAAGTAGTGATGCAAAATGTTCATTCATTCATTAGAAACGCTCATACTACAGAGTACAATTCACATCAAATGCAACTACAAGAACAGAGCTATACATGATCTACTAATCTAGTTCATCTCATCTATTCCAACATCTAACAAGTGTTGGATATGCATGACGCTTCACATCTTTTCACACCAGATGCCGGATCTGCGCTGAAGCTCTTTGATAACCACCCATTCCTATCTCAATGGTCGGAGATGCATGACTACTATGACGAGGATGCTAAGGATCAAAATGGAAAGGATGGATTGATGAAAACGCTGATGATGACGATGACCACATTAGATGAAGCACGAAGGACATAGTCATATCACCAAAAAGCATCATTCCATTTTCCTTTTCCTCCCCCTACGATGTGAAGCAAGAAGCACATAACTTGGTACTTGAAGACCAAGAACCACCTCTGCCTTTAGGAAGTGGTGGGTTTTTGCTCGTGTTCTTGTTTGGGTTGAGATTGAAGGTTGGGAGTATGAAGATCTCTTCTTGAGGAATCATCGAGTCCTCGATGCATTACTTGGATTCACCACACTATCATCTTCGTGATGGAAGAAATGGAGATTTTACCGTCTTGTTTCTTGTGGAGGGAGGTAGAATCACATGGGTTATCTTCTTCACTTGATGAAGATGATGATGAGGATGAGGAGGATGTTAGATTGACTACTTTTGGTTTATTCCAACTAGGGTTCCACATTGTGATCGGCATTGATTGGAGACTTTGAAGAAATTAGGTTTTGATATTGATTGGTGTGTGCTATGAAAGAATGGGTTCTTTTTATAAGTGAGGTTTAGGTTATGGAAGTAAATACGAGGCAGGTTTAATGTGGTTGAGGAGTTAATGAGATTTTTGGGAGTTGGACTAATATTAGTTCTAGAAGTTGACCATATTGACTTACCGTCTAACCCTCGGATAGGTCTTTTGGAACCACTTTTAGCTCTTCCTAACCACTGCACAACAACTTTTCTACTGTGTTGGTTTTGTGTTTTTGTGTTAACGTATGAAGGTTTTGGGTATAAGGAGCTGATTTTTGTTATATCTCTTGGTTATTTGGAAGAATTGATCTCATCCGCCGATGCTGTCTCATTGTAACCCCTGATAGTTATGAAACCGCTCGGATAGCATGGAGTCTAGTTTTGGATAGTACAGGCTGTTTGGTAACATTGGCTAATCTATATCACTCTCCCCAAAACCGACGGATCATTTATTTTATTCTCAAACCACTTTCAATTGGCGCTCAACCTTAACCTAATCACTTTCTTTGCATAATTCATTAACTCACATCATTATTTTCCTAAATCAAAATGGTGAAAAAGTATTCCACTTCTCATAACTTAGTTGCCATTCTCCCAAGAATGATTGAAGGGTTTCATCAAATGATTGATTTCTTAGTTCACATTCCCATTCATTATGCTTTAACTGTTACCCCCACCATTCTTAAAGCCTACACATACATCACTCGAAGAATGCTACACTATCCCGGGGTTGATGTGTGGAGATGTTTTGTTCGAAGTAGATGAGCATGTTATTTCGCGACTGAGGATATAATTCGAGAAGTTTTGCAGTTGATGATGCCGATGGGGTTGACAATCTTTCGATAAGTTGAGATTGTTGGTCGGTTTAGAGAGATTAGGTATACACATGTGACAAGGTACAATTCTTTAAGAGTTTCTTTTCACAACAATGGAAGCTTTTGATTCACACCTTGTTGATGTGTATGAGTAACAAGACCACAGGTTTTAATGACTTTCCTTCAAAAATTGCTACTGCTATTATTTGTTTATCTAAGGGAAGGAAGTTTAATTGGTCTAGAATGATTTATGAGGGGTTAGTACAAAACATTCGGAAGAAGGGTAAATACTATTTGTATCCTCGGTTTGTTCAACTGATTGTAGCACATCAAATTATTGATCCTATTGAACATTCTAGAGAGTATGAAGTACATCATATGCTTCCTAAGGTTTTTAAGCATATACGGAATCACCACGAATGTACAAATTAGAGATGTTCCTTTATTTCCTCACATGCTTATTTTGTCTACTGCTCTTGATTTTGATGAAGGTCTTGACACTCAAACGCTTGTAACTGATACTACAACTCAAATCCCTGATAGTACACCTCAAACCACTGATACTACAACTCAAATCTCTGATAGTACACCTCCAACCACTGTTACTACACCTATTGTATGGACTAGGGAGAGAAAGGCAGGGCACTCTACTCTCAAAGGTGCTAGTGGTGTTGCTCATGAGGCTATCACGTGGTGAAGGTGACATGATTGGAAGGCCTTCCATCGCTACATGCTTGGGGATGTCGATGATAGGGAAACATAAATAAGACCCAGCCATTGGCAACTCCTAATGTAGAGAGTTCCTTGGAACTTAACACAGTGGAGGAATCCTCAGCCACTTGGCTATAACAGGTGCATAGATGTTCGGCTCTGTCCGAATGCTATGTTTTCTATATCCAAAGACTCACTCTCGGAGCGTTAACACACGAAGTGATGAGGATAGGTTGGAACCTCAACATGAATTGGACGGATTCTCGAGTTTGTACATACCGACTTTTCAATGAACCACCTCTCGGACTTCACACAGTCGTGGGAGGATATTCTTGAACGCTTAAATGAATGGACGCCAAATGTACCAAGATGGAGGAGACGCATCTCTAATCTCAAGGAATGGGTCGGGTTTCATGAAAAGGATATTGACGCCGCTAAGTGGTTTTGGTTTGGAGAAGATAAAAGGCTCGGGTTTCACGCTTTGGAGAAGGAAAAAGAAGTCGAACTCCTTTCCACTCAATATGAAGGATGTATCCAAAGGGGAGGAGTGAAGGCAAGAATTTAGGGGAGGATGTTAATATATCTATGGACGAAGATGTTGATAGTGGAGATCAAACATTTGTGGTATTTGATAAAGATGGAAATGAGGCAGTTCTTGAAAATGTGAAGAAGGTATCCGAAACCATGGTTAGTACACTTAACCACTGATGTCAGTAATAGACATAAAGCTATAAACACTTACAACTATACCTTCAACAATCATATTCACTCTATTATAACCACTTCCACCTGTTGTAACAACTCTCTATATTACCATCTAAGCCTAAAGAAGTAGAGAAAGAAGTCACAAGTACATTGATTAATCTGAGCAAAACATCATCTATTTCTACACCCATCATTGCACCTCGCTTATTCAAACTAACACGCACCTAAACCCAAACCCGGAGAAAGAACTTTAGTTATTGGTGAACCATTGAAGAAGGTGATTCAATCTGATGTTGGAAAGGGTAAAGGTATTGCAGTACCAGAGTTGAAGTTTAAAACTAGAGCGTAACAGAAGCTTTTGATGATGAGTTTTGTAAATAATATGGTTGTGAAGAACAAGCGACTTTGGATAAAAGAAAGAAAGAAGAGGAGGAAGCTAATGACAAATGGTTCGCTATATGGTATAACTCAGAAAACTATCTTCAAGCTTCTTTAAAATTCTTGATGAGTTTCATGCACAAGAATGGGAATTGGTTGGATGATAAGGAGAAAGCTAGATTGATGAGTGAATGGGCAAGGAAGGTTAGCAAAACAAAGAAACAGGTTATAAAAAATAAACCTCCTACTATGGCTCAAATGAGGAATATATTGATGAAAATTATTAAGAATTCAGGCATTTATGTTTCTGATAATCTTAGTAAATGTTCATATGAAAGAATTTTGGAAATTTATGAGAGATGTATGAGAATTAATGTAGATGATTTCGTCCAATGAATTCGAGAAGGAAGAAAGTGGATAAAGACTCATGATGAGTGGATGCTAAGTAAAAGGAAGAGAAAATCGAGGTTGGGGAGTTATCTGATTTAAAAAGATTGAAAGTTGTTGAAAATGAAAATCAAATCATTTCTTATGAGTTTAAGCTTAATGATGGAAGTGAAGGTGTTGGAAAATTAAAGACTCAACAATGAAGTCTAGTATAAATTTTCACAAATGCTTCAAGATTTGATAGAGATGATTTGATTAATCTTTGGATACTTTACAAGAACAAGTTTGGTGAAGTACATCCAAATGATTATCATGAGAGGTTGGTTTATCATCATTTAAAGATTTTATTTGAACCTTCTCATGATGAATCTGAATGGCAAGGACTCTACAATGGTCAAGTTACTAGATGGTTTTTATATCAAACTTGTGGAGTTCATGTTTGATGCTTTCGAAAGGTTATTCATATGCTTGTAGAAGGTGATTATCCTCAACTGAATAAGCATCCGGGAATAATTGCTCGATGTTGAAGCCTCGGTTGTATCAAGATGTTAGTACCTTATGATGGTCAAGCTTACGATTTGTTATTGAAATATGAGAATATACTTAAGGCTAGTAAGTGTTTGGCTACATCCTCCATTTCAGATGTTTTGAACTTAAAGGAAACTTGAGAATTGAATGTATCAAGTTTAGGGGAGGATTGTTGGGTTTTAGGTTCCTTGCATCAAGAATTACTTTAGGTACTGGAACCACGGACAGGCTTGATAGAACCACGGACAGAAGAGTGTAACCACGGATGAAGATAACCGCTGCTAGTAGTAATGTGTAACCACGGACGATATATTGTAACTACTGCTAGTGTTTTGTATAGTCGGTTAGTTTATTGTTTTAGATAAATATGGAAAAGATATTTATCTTGTAGGTTACGTATTGTATAATGTATAGGACTCCTGGGCTTATAAAAGGAGGTCCTAGGTTAGATTAGAAGTACGTAAGTCTGATATCTAAAGTCGATACACTTCAAGGTTGTGAAACCCTAATATGTAGAGTATTCAGATTAATAAATAATATTAAGGTGTTGAATGTTAACTGTTCTTCTTCTTAAGGTTAAGTGTTAAATTCCGCATAATACTTAATAAGTTGTTATTCTAAGTCAGTTTCTATATTATATCGTTTGCTCAACTGGGATCAACAGTTTGGATGAATCTGTCACCCGGATCCCACAGTTCCCTCCAATGAGGGATCCGTCTAGGCTAATCCTAGGAATCCGGCTCTCAGCAGTTAAGAAAGGAGAAAAATGATGTTTGTAAGGTCTAATACCTATACCTCTTGAGTGTTTCAGTCTTCCTAAGTGTCTTAAATGAAGGGTACTTAAATGATCAAGGGCAATGAGTGAAGGTAGCTAATGATTACCTTTTATGAAAGAAAATGAAACTTTATGAGTACCAATGAATGACCAAAGATGACACTAGAAAATTTGAGAGTGTCAAGTGGAGCTAAATGATCCTAGAGACCAGATAGTAACTTAAGATAATTTTGGAAAATATCTAAAAAGAAATGAAAATCTAGTATTTGACCCATTTTGAGGTAGAGATGACTAAAATCAATTTGCTAAAATTGAGAGATTTATAAAACTAGGTGTGCTGACATGTGAGAGATGATGTGTGAGTATAGGAGCGAAAGAATGATGAGTTTTTGGTGAAATTATAAATCGAAAAGAACCTTGAGTGTGATCCTAAATGAGCTATGAGTGAGTGTGAAGCTTACTGAGCTTGAGGAAGACTTAAGTGGTCCCAAGGTATTATGTTTAGCTAGTGTGAAGTGGTCTAAGGACATGGTTTGATGTATAAAGTCAAGAACCTTATTTTTGTTTCCGGATCCCACGGTTCCCTAAGTGGAGGGATTCGTCTAGTACAAAGTGAGGGATCCGTCTCCTGCTAAATAGTACCTTCACGTAAGGTATGCAAAAGTCGCAATATAAATTCAAAGCTAGTGTTTTCTAAGAAGTTTGAACAACTATATAAACGAGACATCAAACGTTAAATGTTTTATTTCATGAGAAAAATCACATTACAATGATAAAAGATGAAATCTAAGGATTGAGCCTATTTGGAAAGAAAACTAAGTTTCTTGAGCATTTTCGCTAGATGGATCGTCAAATGGATTATGAGTATTTGCCGATTCAGGGATGAAGAAAGACTTGATGAGAGATGTGTTTAGAGGTTCCATCATCTTATTCACGAGTACGCAACGGACTTTGAAATTGAGGGTGGAAGTACATGATGTGATGATAAAGACGTGTCAAGAACATTCCATAAGGGATTAGTTTGTTCTTGTTGCCTTGAAGGTTTACAATTACTTCTAAGAAACAGGCGAGATTGTATGGTTGTTATGTTAGCAAACAATACATTATATGAGCACAACAAGCGGGAAGGATTTCTCGATTTCCCCTAAGACTCCAAAAACTTTCACGTAGGATGAGTGCGAGAAGTTTTAACTCATCTTGAATATCCCATGTATATATTATGTTTGAATCAGAGTAATAGGGTCAAGGTTTGCATAACATGCGAGTCAAGTCTTGAGGGGAAGGTATGTGTGAACAATATGGACTATTTTCTTCACAATGGTTGAAGAGAGAATCAAGAGACCAATCTTCAGTGAAGGCATATTGTCCATGATTTGAAATTCGGAGAATGTGAGAAATTTCCCGAGGGTTAGAACAAACTTTTGGTTTTTGATCCAAAACCAAAGAGATAGAGATCGATCCTTGTTACGAACGAGTTCAACTTGACGGAAGAATTCCAATACAAACCTTGGACAGATTTTATCGTTAATTCCGAGAAGGCCTGCTAGTCGTATGGTTCGGAAAGTGGTATTGATACCTTCTTCATATAGTAGAGGTGTATCGACAATACGTCCTTCATGGAAGTGACGAGTTTTGAGATTATTGAACCTACAGACATGATTGCCAGGTGTGTTGGGCTCAAGAGAAATGTTAGGAATGTAGACATAAGTGAGTGAAAAGTCAAACTCATACTCATGAGACATGACGAGACCTATGGAAGTGAAAAGGATATGATGAGACGCATTAAAGAAAAATGGATGATCACCTAACATTTTTACTTGATTTCTATTAACAATGACAATTAACTCACTTAGTATTTAACATTCTAGTGGGATTTATCTTTTTAAGATGAAAACTGTTTTTATGTTGCATGAGAATCTATTTCCCAGTTCCACGGTTCTCACGGTTCCTGTTAGATATTGGTTTTCACAATCACATAACATAGCACAATATGGGTCGAATGGTTTTTAGTTCTAGAGAGAGAAAGTGGAAGAGAGTTGGGAACTTTAGTGAGACAAAGAAAAATGTATTATGAAAGCTCCAACCCTTTGCCTTGGAAGAAAAAGGGTATTTATAGTAACATACATGACACGCCTCCTATGGGCTGTGGATCAGGCATACAGTGGGTAAAGACCCGTCCGTCCTCCACGGTGTTACTTAACAAACAACTCACTATTACTAAATGACTGTGACTACGAGCTTTCTAACGAATATATATACTTGAGGTGACTGACTCTTTAACTACTGGTTTTTCTAAATCCTAACAATCTCCCCCTAAGGTAGGTCACCTCAATTACATTAATTTCAAACATATATTACTTTTTGGTGTTCTTAGATTCTTGATTAAGTTCTTTGCTCTGTAGTTCGTAGTTTTTGATTCTTCATATTCCGCATGTTTTGTTATTTCAAGTGGAGGTCTTTAACTGATCCACGTGTTGGTGAGTTATGAGCCAACTTTGAAATCATCAGCCACAACAAATTTCTGACTCATCCTTTCTTGTATCGCCATTATGTGAAGTTGTGACTTTTGGACCGACATGCTCACATTTTGGATCATGATATCTTCTCATTAGAGTAGCAGAAGCTTTGTTGATCATGATATTTGAAGCAGCGTAGCAGAAGCATGGATTGAAAATATCATAGCCAGTTGATGAAGATATGCACATATCATGATTTCTTTGGAAGTGTGAGTGTGAGCATGTAGTTATGGATTGACTCCTCAATTTTGATCAGCTGCAACCGTCAACAGTTCCTGCAAACAACAGTTAGCACTAAAACACACGAAGGTGTCTTTGTTCACTTTCAATGAATATAGTTGCAAGAACCACGGTTCCCCGTTGATCAGTATAAATACTGCCTGTGATCAAGTAGAATTTCGAAGAATCTCCTTGACAGGGTTTCGCAGCTGATCAACCCGTTCTCAAACCAGAGCGTCTCAAAGTAGACAACACGGAGTGAGTGAACCAGCGAATTGAGATTCACTGATTGACTAAAAATGATTTGAAAACAATCGTGTATTACTTGAAGAAAGAGTTTTTCAATACGACGAAGTTTTAGAAGAAGAAATCAATTTTCAATCATAAATACCCTTTTAATTTTGAAACATTAATACACAGTCGAAGTGCTAGAGAAAATAATTTTTTTTAGCATAACAACCGGTTTTTCAAAGGTATTCGTCAATCCATTTCCTGGACCAAGGTTGATTCAAGATTGAATCGCCTCATCGTTTCTATCCAGTTGTCATAAGCTTGATCTTATGAATAGATCTCACATGTCACCTACAAAGAGCTTGTTTGATGTTGGCTGTAGAAGGATTTCCATCTTCATCGTGAATATTTAACATATAACTCGAATGTTCTGGCAATACCACAAGGACAATGCGTAGGACTCTTAATATATTCTTACTTTCCACATTGTGTGAGACAGCAAGTCTTCATTAATTTTGTGTCCTGATGAGATTTATGGATGATCTCTTGGCTCTAGACTCAATTGTGCACATTTGGTTTCCTAAGTCGGAGACTAGGGAGAAGGTCTCCTTCTTCAATATCAACAATCTCTAAGAGACAGTCGATAGATTATGTAGGTTCCCCGTGAAAATGAAACAAGTCCTTTTAAGAGGAACTTGAGTAGCTTGGGAAGATTAGTGCAGTGCGTCACTGGGTCCATGATGTCTTGTCTTCAATACTGGCGTTACCTTAGTAACCACCAGTAGCATATGAATTGATCTCGGTTTCTACCCTATGGTTGAATTAATGGAGGGCTATTTCTTTTCACCCTTTTCACATTCAATTCTTTTTTTTTCATTCTTCAACTCCTTCAGTGCTTATCGAGACTTCATTACTAGAACCTTGTTGGGTTTATTCCAGTTCTAGCTCTATCTCAGTCCACACTCTTCCCATTTCTCACTTTTCTCCTTTTTTTCATCATACCTAAGGACTTCTTCACTATTTAGTGGATTGTTCCTGGGTAGATCCCTCCGGCTCTGGCTGGATCATGGGAACTAATACCTAACCTAACCATCCTTATATCTCCATGCAAAAATTAAATTGGTCGGTCTTTTGGTATTGTTCTTTCCGCCTCGAAACCAATTGAAAACCATTTGAAAATCAATCAAGGTACTTGTCGTATGAAATCAAAGCAATTTGTACCTTAATTGTTTTTGATATTTTAGAAATGCTCCCCCTCAACATGTGCTTCAAGTATTAGAAATCATTTTAGCACATGGAGGCAAGAGGACTTTTGAAATCTTAGATTAAGAATGAAATATTCAATCTTTTGTTTAGCATTTTCTAAAATGATCATCATCATTTCCCGATCAAATCTAGTATTTTAAGTACTTTGGATGAAATATTTTGGGAAGGATGAGGTTTTCTTTTGATTTCTTCCCCTCAATATGTGCATCGAGATTCGAAAGAGTTTTGTACATATTAGAGGGAACCCGAACTTAGAGATAAATCAATCAAGTTTCAATCCTTTTTGTTTAAGATAATTGCTCCCTCTTAACATGTGCATGAAAAATTTGAAATCGTTTGGCACATGTAGGGAGGAGTGCTTATTGTTATATTTCTAAAACCACTTATCGAATTATCAGTTTATATCCAATTTAAATCACAAATTCTCCCCCAATCACAATTTTCAAACCCTTTGAGATTTGTGATCTCTATGGATTTAAATTGTTTTTGAAAGCTTTTGAGGAGAATTGTGACCTGCTTTTGAAAACATTTAACTGATAAGGATCAGATTATGAAACTTTAATCTCCAATGATCAAACATGCTTAAGTATCTTATGAAAACACAACATTAGCCTTGGTCTGGATCCAATTGTACAAAAACATTGTTCTTTTTTATTATCCAAAATTAGACCATGCTCGATTAAGTGCCAATTGTTTGAAAAATAACTTTTTGATTTGATTGAAATCACTCTCCCCCTCAATCAATGACATAAGTTTGTTGATTGAGTGTTAGAGATTTTGACAAATGACAAGTCCAGATGATTTTCAAAAATAGAGTTCGAGTTATTTGCAAAGCAATTTTGTTTTCATTAGATGACAAATATTTTTCAGAAGAATTTTGTTTTGAAAGGAAAAATATTTGTAAAGGAAACATTTGTCCTTTTTGGCGACAAACATTTGTTTTTAGAATCAGAGCATGAGGATTTAAAATAAGATAAATTATGGCTCTGTTCTTTCTTTTAAAAAACGGGTTACTGCCTGAAATGACAATAAACCATCATTTTTCTCCATCTCATTTTTTTTAATATATAAAAAAATTTATTATTTCATTTCAAACTTCATCTAAAGACCCGTGTCATTATTGAATGACAATTCTAAGTCCGTAGATGTTATCGAACCAAGAAAAACATGACAAAATAAACAATATTTTTGGATTTTTTCAAGATTTTATAATTTTTATGGATTTTGAAATTTTATATTCTTCTATTTTCTTTTTGTTGGTTTTATAATTTTGTATTTTGCTTTTTGATAAAAATATTTACAAAGAATAGATGAAGAGATACCTTTACTCCTCTTCTTCCTCTTGAAGACGTTTGAGAGTTTCCAGTTGTAGACTCTTTAGCCCGAGTCATGGAAGAATAAACTCAAAACGTTCTCTAGGAAGAGCTTTAGTGAAGATATTTGCCAGCTGATATTCAGTCCTCACAAAGTATAGTTCAACCACACCTTTCTCCACTTGTTCCCTGATGAAGTGATGTCGAATGTCAATGTGCTTTGCTCTTGAATGTTGAACATTGTTGCAGCAAAGAGCAATGGCGCTTCCGTTATCACAGTACAGAGGAACTTTATTGAATACAAAGCCATAGTCAGATAATTGAGATCTCATCCATAGGATTTGAGCACAACAAGATGACATGGCTATGTATTCCACCTCTGTAGAGGATATAGACGTACTCATTTCTTTCTTTGAAGACCAGCTTACTTACTTATCTCCCAAGAAATGAGCACCACCTGATGTACTTCGACGTGTATCTTGACACCCTACATGGTCTGCATCTGCATATGCTGTTAGTGACATATCGGTGTACTTCGGATACCAAAGTCCTATGTTAATGGAACCTTGGAGATACCGAAAGACCCGTTTAACTGCTTCAGGGTGCTTTTTGGTAGGCCTATCCTGGTAACTAGCACACATGCATACAAATAATATCGTCTCCATCGTGAGGTACATTAGGGATCCAATCATACTTCGATATTTCGTTTGATCAACCATGATCCCTGAGTGGTCCTCATCCAGTTTTGTGCGCTCCACCATGGGAGTGTCAACAGAGTCACAAGAATCAAATCCAAATTTCTTTAAAATTTCATTTGCATGTTTAGATTGATTAATAAAAATGCCTCTGGGACTTTGTGAAATTTGTAATCCCAAAAAAAATGACACTTGTCCATCATAGACATTTGAAATTTGGAGCCCATCTCCTTTGAAAACCGGTCACATTCATTAGGGTCGGTCGAGGCAAAAATAATATCATCAACATAAATTTGAACATGAATTAAGTGTTTGCCTGACTTTCTGGTGAACAATGTGGGATCAACTGCCCCTTTGCTGAATCCAGTTGTCAATAGAAGCCTTGATAGTGTATCATACCATGCCCTTGGAGCTTGCTTTAAACCGTAAAGAGCCTTCTTCAAGCGATAGACATGGGTAGGATGCTCTGGATTTACAAAACCTTCAGGTTGACAGACGTAAACTACTTCTTTGAGGTCTTCATTAAGAAAAGCAGTCTTTACATCCATCTGATAAACCACCACGTTCTTGCTAGCATCATTAGCCAGGAAGATTCTGATAGCCTCAATTCGTGCAACCGGAGCAAATGATTCCTCAAAGTCAATACCATCCTCTTGTCGGTATCCTTTAGCCACTAGCCTTGCCTTATTCTTCAGACATCACCGCTCATCAGCTTTACTTTAAAGATCTACTTGAGAGCAATAATCATAGCACAATCTGGAGCAGGTACTAATTCCCATACATCAAGACGATCAAACTCATGGATTTCTTCTTGCATAGCACTAAACCAGCTGTCCTCAGAAATTGCTGTTTTGACATCTTTAGGTTCGATATTTGATAGTACATAGTTGAAGAAGCACCATAAGGAATCAGTGGCAAGTTGTTTACGAGTGGATACTGGGCGAGAAGGATTCCCAATGATATTATCCAATAGATGGTCATGTTTCCATTTTCTGAGATGTTCATGTGGTTGATGATGAGGAACTGATGTAGCAGAGTTTGGATCCCCTGATGAAGATGGTTCTGTTGAAAGTTCAGGGGCAAATATGTTTTCAAATGAAGCATCTTCAGGAGTGGCAAAAGGGTTATCTCCATCAAAATTAGCAGTAGCATTTCCATGATGTACAACCGAGGATTGAGGATTTGAGGATGATGATGAGTGATCGTCAGTAGGTGCTTCTTGAGATAGAGACATTGAAACAGATGGATTCTCTGTGTTGATTGAATTAGAAGCCGCCACTGTTCATCGTGAAGAATTATCATTATCATGAGGTTCATAATATTCATCAAACATCGGATCAAACAATTTCTTCAAATCTTCTTCAGATGGAGGTACATATGGGACTGCTGGGGGGGGGTAATTCTGTACAAGAGAAGAACTGATGGGACTTGATAGAAATTGTGGTGCGGGTCAAGAACTGGATTGTGCAGGAGTCGTATGCTCAGTCAGCTCATCAAACGTGACGTGAATAGATTCCATTATGTCTCGGGTTCTTTTATTGTAGATTCGGTAACCCTTCCGGTTTGGTGCATAACCAACAAAAACTCCAATGTCCGCCTTTGCTTTCAATACCCAAATCTTGGCCTTCATTGTTGGGATAGCATAAGGCACCAAACACACGTAGAAAAGAGAGATCCGGTTTTCGGTTATGGACTAGTTCGTAAGGGGTTTTACCATGAGTTTTATGAATTAGGGAACAACTTTGGGTATAGCATGCAGTGGCAATAGCTTCCTCCCAGAGAAACATTGGGACTTTTGAGAATATGAGCATAGTTCTTGCTGCTTCTACAAGAGTTCGATTTCGTCTTTCAACTACACCGTTCTGTTGAGGAGTGCGAGGAACACTTCTTTGATGGTTGATACCAATGCATTCATAGAACTGTCTTAGTTCTTTGTTTACAAACTCGGTTCCATTATCTGTTCGGATGATTCTAACTGTTTTATTAAGCCGGACCTGCAACTGTTTAATAAGCTTGATAATGACGTCGGGAGTTTCATCCTTTGCCTCAAAAACTTAACCCAAGTAAACCGAGAGTAGTCATCAACCATGACTAGCACATATTTCTTCCCATTTATCGTTTGAACTCTCATTGGTCCGCACAAGTCCATATGAAGAGTATGAAGAACTTCCATGATTGAGTTCGTAGGTTTGGGTTTGGGCATATTTCTTGCTTTTTCCCAATTGGCATGCTAAACAAAGATGATTTTTTTCACACTTTAATATGGGCAAGCCTCTTACGAGGTCCTTTCTAGAAATATCATTTAAGGTTCCGAAGTTCAAGTGATTGAGACGGCGATGCCATAACCATGACTTTGTTTTAGAAGCCTTTGACAACAAGCATATTGGAGAAGACTTCATCATATCTTCAATAGAGATGGTGTACAGATTAGTTCCACGTGTTCTCTTTAAAATTTCAACACCATCTAGTTCTCTAACGAAGCAAGAATGTTTTCTAAAGGCCACTTCTAGGTCAGAATCACAGAATTGACCAACAGAGAACAAATTATGACCAAGACCTTAAACGTAATATACTCTGGAGATTACACTTTCTCCAAACACGTAGTCTCCATAGCCCATGATAGCTCCAAAATGGTCATTCCCAAATCTAACTGTACCGATGAATCTATTCACAAAGTTCTTGAGCTGTGAGCGATCTCCAGTCATATGCTTTGAACAGCCTGAGTCTAAATACCACAGAACGATTTGTACGACCTGCAGTTGAACACAGACAAGTATGGATGACTGGACAATATGGATCCCCATGAGATAATGGGTTCCATTTGGTTAGCAATAGAAAATATGACCTCATTAGTAGTGGATGCAAGACTAGTAGTGGCAGTGGACCTATTTAAAGTGTGGCAACTTCTTAATGGTATGATTCTACCAGCAGGCTTCCATTTCTTAGAAGGCATATATCTAGACATCTTAGGACACAATTCATTCAATTTGAATTTTCGGCCAGTAGTTTTCCATTGATAACCCACATTTCTAAATTTTCTTCCTATAGGATTCCAATAATTAATACCCCTTATCCAAATTGGCTTTCTGGTATCCTTAACTTGTTTGGCATTGCTTACATTTTTTACTGGAGGTTAACCAACATTTTTTACCTCATTCACGACGCATTCATGATTAATACCAGAAACCAAACCTCCATTCATGTTTTGCAAATAGTAGCAGAATTCGAATTAATTACAGTACACTTATAGCTAATACTAGAATCAACACGATTCATTTTATTCAACTCAAACTTATTCTTCCTAGGGTGTTCTTCTACTTTCTTTTCTTCAACACTCTTGGCTTGCAAGGTCCTATCTTGCATTTTATTGCCTGAAGGCTTTAACCCGCTAATCTTAGTATCACTGATTACCACTGTAGAAGGAACGATAGGAATATTAGTTGGTGATACTACTTTTTGCATTTGTGGTCTAGAAGTGCTGGGATCTGAGACTTTAAGAGGCACATCAAAAGTTACATTCTTGACTTGAGGCATAGAATTTGGTGTAACTATTCTATCTCGCCTATTACCAGATTTAGGACTTGTGACAATTACATATTCTAAGAGTTCCTGAGATCGTTTGGCATCCATGCAGGCATAGGCGATTGCACTATCAAAAGGTTTTTCTATTCTATCATCTTCTACAATCTCACGAAGACTCTCTAAACTATATTTAAGGTATGAAAGATATGCTAGATGTGCACGTTCATTATTCCTAAGAGGAGGGGGGATATACAACATATCAGTAGCATACTTATCACATGCAGAATCCTTTGGAATAGAATATTTTCAATTTGGAATTGACAATTTTCCTTTCACCACATGCTTCAGATTCTCAATTTCGTTAAGCAAAGAAGTTATCTTTTCAATATGCTTATCAGGATTAACTTTGAATGTATCACATAACTCTTTGTTTTGATCAGTAATTTTTGAAATTTCAGCTTTAAAACAATCATTTTCCTTTTGCAAGTTATCAATAATGTTTTGAAGTTAGAAATTCTGAGAATCTAAAGGTGGAGGCATACGGGAGCCAGTCACTTCATTCATTTCACCCTTTAATTGTAAGATTTGGGCTTTCAACCTTTTGATCGTGTTACAATAAGCTCGGATATGTTCATCACGTTTGTTGATTTCAAAAAATTGCATCAAACTCTGGAGCATCCGAAGATGTCTTGGCATTTAAAGTTTTACCATTTTCTTTCAGATGTTGATATTTTAATTGTAAACCAAGAAATTTAACTTCCAATTTAGAAAAATGCTTGACCATGTTATCATGATCGTCTTTTTCGATTTTATCATGCAATTCTGAATTTTTAGTCTCAAGCTCAATGACACGATCCTGGGAGACTTTCAATGCAATTGACAATTCATGAAATTGAGAAGCAGTAATGGAATAATTCGTAACAGTGTAAAACACATCTTGAGCAATACATCTAGAAATCAAATTATCATTTAGAAAATGAAGATTCTTTCTCTCAATCTCATTACTCTTAAGCTCACGTTCATTCATACTGACCTCGTTTTCCATTTCATTAAACACCTTTTTCATTTTTTTAATCTCTGTATCTATGCCCTTTTGAAGACTTTCAAATTGTTCTTTTAGTTGTTTAAAGAAAGGCATGACCTCAGTTAAATAACATTCTTTAGTTTGCTCAAAACCCCTTTCCCCTTCAGTTATCCCTGTAGGTGTGATTCTCTTTTTACATGTTTTCTCAAAATCAACAAATAGTTGGTAGACTACATATAAGCTGATTAAGGTCTTGCTTTGAGTGGGAAGAATTCCCGGCACTAAATGCATTGGTGTATTTGGAGGTTACACAATAGCTGGAGGCAATTTCCTAAGGGGAGAGTTCTTTTCCACAAGTTCATCAGATTTCTTCTTATCTATATCTTTCATCCAAAACACTTATTTAGGGGTTAATTGAGTTTGAGGTTTAAACTTATTTAAGGCAATCCAATTTTCCTTAGTGTAATCATGGGATTTAAGCGTTATATTATACTTCACACACCAAGGATCTTTTAGTTTCTTTTCCATTTTCTCTCTAGAGGCATTTTCTAACTTTCTATCCTCTTCAGTGCACTCTATACATGATGGAGTTTGTCTAGGCTTAAGAATCTCATTACCATCATAGACCACTTTTTGAGCAGCCTTTGCTATTTTTCCATATTCAGGATTGGGTTCCTCTACAAGGGGAATACTATGCTTATCGCTTAAGACTCTATGCTTAGTGACCATGGGAGCAGTCTGAAGGGTGTTTCCTTGTACGTACAACTTGTTTTCAAGTTTGTTCTTCAAAGTTTTTAGGTTGGAAAATTCATTTAAAAGTTTTGATTCCTTAGTGTTGAATTCCTGCTTAAGCACTTTCAAATTTTCTTGAAGTTCTTGTTTTTGCTTAGCAGTTTTATTAAGCTTTTCTTGTAAGAAATTTAACTCTTGTTTTAATATTTCTTCCCTAAAATTACTTTTTCTGATGAGTGTACGCATTTGGTTATCCATCTCCTGCTCACAAGTGGTCAATTCAAACTTAGCACGCTGTTCATATATGGCAACTTGTTCCTTATAGGCATTTAGTTCAGTGGACAAGGAATCATCAGGAACATACGCAGTGTACTCATCAAATATACATTCATTGTTAACTGCAGAAGATTCATCACTTGGTACAATAAGACTTTCATCTTGCTTCACATATTGATCATATGGGACAACATTGCTATTTCCCATATTTTCAATATCTGATTCAATGACTTCCGTAGATTGTACTTTGTGGTGAATCTTTTGCGCATCAACTTCATCATATAGTTTCAGTACCTCTGATATGATGGATTCCTTGGAGGGACTGGCCTGTTGAGGTGAAGAGACCATTGGAGAGACAATAGGAGAGATGTTGGCGATAAAAATGGTCTGTGCAGTTGGTTCATCATCAACATCCGAGTCAAATGCATCACAGTCTGCAACTTGAAAGGCGTTGGGATTGTTCTGAGCCACACCATGCACAGGTTGTTCGTCCACATCAGCATCATAAGTTTTGGCATTTCCCTCAGCAAGAAACAACAATTCTTCCTAATTCAAAACCGCTCCATTATCTTGAGCTTGCACCAATAGCATTTTGTCCCTGAAGTACTCTGCATCTTGTGGACGTTTTGGAAGAGTGCAGTTCCTTGCTATGTGTCCTTCTCCTCCATAGTTGTAGCACTTGATTGGCTTCCCTTGACCCTGGGCCATAATTCTTCCTCGATTCTGATTACCCACATACCCTGCACCGACTCCTGCATTCCCATAACCAATTCCTGTATTCCCTTGTTCATTATGTGGTAGATAAGCATTCTGCCTTCCTTGCACGTTTTGTACCACTACCTTTCCATCTTTAACCGTAGCATGATTGTGAAGATTAGATGCAGTTCTGAGATGATTATCGGTGTATGGGGTAAAGTTCCGATTTTGCTTAACCATTAGAGTCAGTTGATTGACAAGGTGTTCCATGAATGAGTCTGAAGGCTTATACCGTGGATCCAAAATGAGTTTGTGATTACCATCCCCAGTAGGTATAACTTATGATGCTTTGGTAGTAATTCCCACATTTGTGTAGAATGTAGTTGAATCATTTGAATAACTTGCATCACCTGCAATGGTATTGAACTTCTCCATGATCATTCGTTCAAAAGCAGCATGCTTCTCATTTTGGAGCAAATAAGCATACAGTTGTTCGTAATTGGTGATCCTCAATCCTTTGTTTAGTTTGACTGCAGTGACAAATTTGTGCCATTCGGGATTCATGTTGTTCACAAACTTTGAATTGAGCTGAATATTTTGCATTGTCATTTTGATATTCCTCATGTCATTCACAAGCTTGTGGAATCTCACATAATATTCAGTCACACTTTCCCCTGGTTTCATTTTAAATTTCTCAAAATCATCATACAGTTGAGACTCCCTATCTTCCTTAGTTAGTTCTGAACCAGAGAGAAGCATCTTAACATTATCCCAAACTGCCTTAGCTTCAGTGTTGTGATTGATCAGTTTGTAAATGTCCTTAGGTAAACCTTGGAGTATAATGTTTGAAGCCCTAATGTCTGCATCGTATCTCTTCTTCTCTTTATCATCAAGCTCGTTATACATCTTTGGTCTATCCAATCCCAATACAACAGAACCATCAGCTGCGGTTTCAAGGATATCTCTGGTAGTTCCAATTTGATATAGTCCTTCATCAATTGACTTAAGGATGTTAACCCCATTCCCTTTTCCTAAGCAATACAATCTGATTCTTTGAGCCCGCGAATCATAATCTGTTCTATCAAGCATGGGAGAACGAGTATCAAATCCTGCAACTTGAACATCATTAGCAACGGAAGACATGATTTCTAATTCTACGGGATTTTACTACTCTTTGATTCAACCAGGAAATGGATTCTTTCACGAGATTTTACTAAATCAAGAGAAAAATCGTAAAACTTATCACAAAGAAATGACAAGTCTCAAAAGGTAAATTGCACAAATGCTTAGGTGTAAACTGATATCTTACGCGTAACTTCCTTTTACGCGTAAACAAATGCTTAGGCGTAAATACGTCTTACACGTAAGCTTTAGGTTAAGTGTAAGCTTATGAGTAAACTTAATGTTTAACAGTAAGTACCTTACGCATAAGTTATACTTAGGCGTAGAGTGTTTACTCGTAAACCTTAGAGCTTAGGCGTAAACTTAGGGTTTTACCAAAAAATCCTTTACACTTATCTAAGTTTAAAAGATATCCACAAATCGAAGTGTTTTCAGGCTTATCCAAGCAAGAAAACACTGACTAAACCAACAGCTTCGAAGATCAATGAAGAAATTCCTTATGCGTAAGAAACTGTTAGGCGTAAGAGTGACTTATGCGTAGGGCTTAGGCGTAGAACTAGGGTTTTGTTAGGCGTAGAAACACAGAAATTTACAAAGCTTAATTTTTATGCACTAAAACATTTTGTAAACCTGATTTGAATGATGAAACAGCTTCAAAATCACCAAAATAACACAAAAGTATGAAACTTAACTTTTCAACCTTACGCGTAAGAAAGTACACAATTCAAAAACCAAGTTTAAAAAGTTATCAAAACACGTAAAGTTTGAAACTTTTTGCTAAAAAATGAAACTTTAACACTAAATAAACCTTAAACCACAAGAATCTTGAGTTTATAAGTGTAAAAATCAAAGCTTTTATGCGTATCAAAAGTGTAGCACGATAAACCTTATGCGTACGAAACCAAAACTACAAAACCAAAAGATTTCACCCAACAACTTAGAAAACCAAGAACATGAAGGATGGATGATCAAACCATGGCTCTTGATACCAATTGTTAGATATTGGTTTTCACAATCACATCACATAACACAATATGGGTCGAATGGTTTGTAGTTCTAGAGAGAGAAAGTGGAAGAGAGTTGGGAACTTTAGTGAGACAAAGAAAAATGTATTATGAAAGCTCCAACCCTTTGCCTTGGAAGGCAAAGGGTATTTATAGTAACATACATGACACGCCTCCTATGGGCTGTGGATCAGGCATACAGTGGGTAAAGACCCGTCCGTCCTCCACGGTGTTACTTAACAAACAACTCACTATTACTAAATGACTGTGACTACGAGCTTTCTAACGAATATATATACTTGAGGTGACTAACTCTTTAACTACTGGATTTTATAAATCCTAACAGGTCCCTTCGAAGAGGGATCCGGCTAGTTGAACTATAGGGATCCGTGGATCTGTAGTGACAGAAAAGATTTTGACGAAAAAATAGGTTTTTGCATCTTATAGGTTTATAAAAAGAAATGTATTTTAGCCAATATTTACTTAGTTAAGCATGCATTGTAGGTTTCTAAGATATCTCAAGGCCAAATGTACGAAGGACAAAAAGTAGAAGAAATGACAAACACATTATGAAAAATAAATTAGATAAACTAAAGAATTAGTAATATCTCATTTCAATGCTAAGAACCATACAAAGGATTGGGTATATAACACCAATGTAGATTAACAACACAAAATACATGTCTCCATAAGAAAACTTGATCATGGGGAACATGAGAGCGATAAGTGTCAAGACGATGATCACGAAGGCGATGTAAACCATGATGATGAAGTTTTTCTTTTGTTTTGATTTGAGATGAGATGAGATGAGAAGGAAGATGAAGTTTGAACGTGTTAGGTGACCATATTATCACAACAATATGTATTTCTAGAGAGAGAAAGTTTTAGTAAGAGAAAGTGGAAGGAACTAATGAATGATTAATGAAAATGATAATTGCAATTAGAACCAACAACCCTCTCCCTTCTAGGGAGGGGGTATTTATAGTGTTTACATAAGTAGGGGTGTTTCCCCTTGGTTCTAGAAGAACCTTCTATCACAGCTTATGGGCTTACTACATGAGCTGAGAAACTAATTACAAACATTTATAAACCATAATTATTAACGACCTATTACAAATGAAATGACCTACACTTGATAATAAAACATGTTCCTAACAATCTCCCCCTAAGGGTTGGTCATCATTTGTTGTCTTGCTTAGGTCGTTTAACGTCTTGAACTTCTTTGGCATTCATAGCTTGTGACGTCTTTGATTCTTTGCATCTTTGTTCTTTGTTCTTGTTGTTGTGATCAGTTGTGAAATCTGCCTTTTATCAACATCTTTGTTGTTAGTGATGAAAGTCATTTCCAGCATGCTCATACTTCTAGTGAAGTTTGTGATTCATATATTTGAAGCTCTCATTCTTTAACTTTGATCTTTATCTCATAACTTTGTAGATTCTTTGACTTTGATGTAGAATCTTTATGAAATTTTCTTTGCTTTTTTGAGAGAAATTCAATTAGTGTTGATGTTGGTATGAGCATGTGAAGAGTCTGCACGATCTTTTCCACCCGTGAGCATCCATAAGAAGAAAAACATAAAACATGGGTTAGAAATAATCCAGCGCTTACAAGTTTGAACTTCGAAAGTGTTAACAGCATAGTGTGAAAACACATCTCTAATTCTCACAAATGCTGTTCCTGAACTGGAGTCCCACAAGTGAGATAACACGATGTACCGAAATATACCTACAGTTCAGATGAGTCGCTGAGGTACACCGAAGCATCACCCCACGACTGTAGACCGTTTGAGACACACTAAGCGTAACCCACAAGGAGTTACCGAAGTGACCTGCTGTCAGGGCTGTTTGATGTTGACCTTGGCAAGAATTTCCATTCAATCACTGAGGATCACAATTGTGAATCCCCTCATAAATGTTCTGGCAGATTGCTAAGATCTGCGTAGGACTCTGGAAAAATGTCACTTGTGTCCTTATTGTTTGAACAACAAGTGATGAAATATTTAAGTGTTCTTAAGAGATCTTTTGATGAATCTCATGGCTCTAGACTCGATTTGTGCTCGTTGATTTTCCTAACCGGAGACTAGGGAGAGGGTCTCCTTCTTCAATACCGACAATCTCTAAGAGAGAGTTGATAGATTACGTAGGGTTCCCTGTGAGAATGAAACAAGCTCTTTTGAGAGAACTTGAGTGGCTTAGAAGGTTTAGTGCATTGCGTCACTAGGTCCATGACGACTTTGTCTTCAATACCGGTGTCATCTTGTGACACTAAGTAGCATATGAATTGAACCCGGTGTTTTCCCTAAGTTGAATAATTTGGACGGATATTTATTTTCACCCTTTTCTTTAACTTTTCTTTTTAATTCTTCAACTCCTTCTTTCTCCGATTCTCATTTTCTCCTTTTTCAATCATACCTAAGGACTTCTAAATACTAACTATTTGTGGTGTCCTTGGGTAGATCTCTCCGGCTCTGGCGGATCATAGGACGTTTATTCCTAAAATTAGTCACCTTTTAACTCCATGACTATCCTATGTTACCACAAAAACCTTTTCTTGAAAATCTCTCAAGATGTTTATGATGAAAAACATGTTTTGGTAACATCTTGAGAGTTTTTGGTTTTTCAGAAATACTCCCCCTCCACATGTGCTTATGAGTTTTGACTGAAATCTGCAGAGAGGAAGAGCTCGCACTTTTGAATTGATCGACTCTTGATAGACAATTCTCCGTGAGACACGGTTACGTTGTATAGTTAAAGAGTTCCATTATCGGCTTTTAGGTGACAACTAGCTCTAATAACTACCTTGAAGATGTAAACTCTCCTTGAAAAGGAGGTTAGACCCGTCAAAGTTCATATCAATCAAGAGTGTCTCGGATTGGTACATTCTACTAAGATAAGTCTTGAAAGACAAATCTTTTCGATTACTGACATTCAAAGATCGTCAATTCATTGGTGATAACTGAGTCGAGCACGATATGAGATTTCATAACTTCCTGATCAACAATTTTAATCACATTTCTCCCCCTCAAAAATAGCATATGAATGTTGTTTTTGAAAACATGTTGATTAAAATATGCTTTTTGAGGTGTTTGAAATTCCTTTGGGAAGAAACGGATTTCAAGAACATTGATTTTGAACAAAAATTTTGCGTTGCAAACAGTTAAGAAGCTTTCACTCCTTTAATTAGGATTGAGGCACTGAAACGTACTACAGGGTCCTTTCTTTTGAAAAATTAAGATTTGTTTCGAATCACAGTGCCTTTAGTGTCTATTTTGTTTTTTCAAATTCATTTCAGCTTGATAACATAGACCCAATCTGGTTTCTCAACAAATTCCCTGACATCAAGAATTTTAAACCGATTCATCTTGAGAAACCGTAAGTGAATAACTGAAATTCTCAACAATCTTCCCAATCTGCATTGCATGTCTTTAGCAGCTTCTCCGTACACTTCCTTTTGGTGAAGTTTGAATCAGCTTCCCCAAACCGACAACCTTCTTCATCAGATTCAAAACATTGATGTAGTTAACTTGTCTTCTAACTTTTACAGTTTTAAGTGCACATCAAAATTTGTAGATGAACAGTAAACCACATCAAGAAAATCTGAATTGTCACGTAATCACAGTTGTACATAATGCGGAAAATTCGTTCGGGGGTAACATGCAAGAAATCAACAAGATCTTCTCACGTATGCAGACACTTCACACTAAACAAACCTTGAGAGATGAAATAATACTACTTCCCCCTGATTGTTGCGGTATATAGGAATAATAATCGACTGTGTATATGTGAATACTCGATGAAATGATCGTATGCGAGGCATCATAATACAGTTAAAGCATCATATGTAGGTAACTTCACACAAAATAACCCACCGAAAGTTGAAACGATAACACCAAAGTAAGACGTTTGAACCACATATCGTCTCATTTCTTCCCCCTGATTGCAGAAACTTGTGAAGGAAAAGAGTTTTCACAACGAAGGCAAAGAAAGCACATGACATATAATCTCTCTTCCCCCCGATGTTTTCGATGAATCGAAACATACACCACGTATGTTGATGATGAAATCAGAGACAGTGTAACCGTGTACGTTCAATTAATCAAAGAGGTATGAAGTACCATAAATATCTTGTGAGAATCAATTGCTGATAAAACTTCTAAACTTGTTCATTATGTTGATCATCAGTTGTGTCATTGTTGTTGGAAACAATTTGATCTCTCTGTTATCGAGATTCGATTGAAGGTGCATCTCCGGCAACGGTTGTTGTTGTAGATTCAGGGTGTATCTAGAATTAGAATATGATCAGGTTATGCAGCGGAAACATTAGATACATCTGAAGCACGGCTTTCTAAAGAATTTCCAAACAGTGAAGCAAACAAAATTTCCAATTCATGACGATTGAGTACAATGGTGATGCAGCTGATGGATCATTATGTTTTAGACAGTGAGAAACGGGTCCTAAGTTGTTGTACTTAGAAGCCATTGCTGAAGTGCGGGTCCGAAACTAAATTTTTCCGAAGCTATTTCTGTAAGCTCATCAAAGTTGACATGAACGGTTTCCATCATTTGTCGAGTTCGACGATTCCAAATTTTAAATCCTTTCGAATTTTCACAGTAACCAATGAACACTCCAATGTCAGCTTTCGGTTGAAGTTTACCAATATCATCACGATCATTTTTCGGATAGCACAGTGCACCGAAAACATGAAAAAATATATATCTGGTTTGCGGTTGTGAACAATCTCATATGGAGTTTTATTATGGCGTGTATGAATGATGGAACGGTTTTGAGTAAAACATGCAGTTGAGACAGCTTCAGACCACAAGAAATCCGGTAATTGTGAGAAAATCAACATCGTTCGAGCAGCCTCCACTAACGTTCGGTTTCGTCTTTCAACAAAACCATTTTGTTCAGGAGTACGAGCAATCGAGGTCTGATGTGTGATTCCAACTTTCTCAAAATAAGCACGAAGTGTTTGATTTTTGAATTCAGTTCCATTGTCTGTTCTTATAACGCGGACGGTGTTTTGAGTTGAACCTGGATCTTTGTGAGAAAGGTGATAATCATTGTTGGAGCTTGATCTTTAGTTCGGAGAAAATAGACCCAAGTCCATCGTGAATAATCATCAACAATAACCAGAATGTATCGTTTCCATTCACACTTTGTACACGCATGGGGCCACATAAATCCATATGAAGCAAATTAAGAACATGTTGAGAACTTGGTTCTGGTTTTGAGGGAAAGTTAGATCTCTTGCTCTTGCCTTGTTCACAAGCCGAACATAAATGATCTTTGGTGTATCGGAACCTTGGAAGACCATCAACTAACTTATGACGAGCGAGTTCAGTCATGGTTTTGAAGTTTAAATGAGAAAGCCTTTTGTGCCATAACCATGATTTTGTCGAAGTTGCTTTGGAGAGAAGACAAATCGGTGAAGATGCAATCATATCGGACATAGGAATCGTATAAAGATTTGTGCTCCGATTGCCGGTGAGTAAATCATGTCCTTCCAAGTCACGTATGTAACATGTTTTGGAGCGAAACGCAACTTCCAAATCATCATCACGAATTGTCCAAGCGAGAAAAGATTGTGTCCAAGACCTTCAACATAATAAACCCGACAGATCTCGATGTTTCCATTGACATAATCTCCATATCCCATTATTGCAGCAAAATGATCGTTCCCGAATCTGACAGTACCAATGAACTTTGAAACAAAGTTTATTAACAGCTTTAGATTTCCTGTCATATGCCGGGTACATCCGCTATCAACAATCCACAGAACGAGTTGAATCACCTGCAACACACGAAGACAACGAGGGTGGTATGATAGAAGCAGTGGAATCCAAAGAGTTAGTGGGTTCCATTATGTTAGTATTACACACGTTTGCACATTTAGGAATCCATTTAAAGCTTGAGGTACGCTGCAACCATTGTTGCCATAACCAATTATTTTTCGCTTTGGTCTTAGTGAAGTCACTAGGTGAGTATACTTTCTTAGGAGATGTTTTTGCAGCAATGGGTGTGTCTACAGATTTCTCAGAAACTACACTGTGCACCTTCCCTAAATTCGATTTTGCAACTATTGGGGACTTAGAGGGAGGGCCAGTTATAGATTTCTTAGAACGAGCTAACAGAGAGTTTGCAACACATTTTCATGATTACCGGACATCATACTCTTACGACAAAAAACACAAGAAGCATTAACGTTTGAAACGTTTACATACTTATCATTCGTTACACTGACATTAGAATTACAAGTTGCCAAATTTGAATCTAAAGCAGATGCAACATGATTATTCGATTTCCTAAGATGAACTTCTACTTCGATGTGGACGAGTGCTCTTCCAATGTTGCGAGATCCTAGTATTTTCTTGGTGTCTCTTATTCTCGGATCTTCTAACATTAGTAGACGCAACTATTCTTGTAGAAGTGGAAGAAAGCAAATTAGTTCCCTGAGTTTTATCAATTATATACATGCCAGGAGCAATCACTTTTGTGTTACTAGACTTGCTAGATTCTTGTTTAGCTAGCTTTTCTTTAAGCTCAATGATGATGTGTTTTTGATCCTGAATTATGGAATTTAATCTTCCTTGTTCACCCAACATTTGTCGAGTGTATTCAACATGGTGATCAAGTTCTTTTGACGCTTGAGCGAACAGTTTTAAGAGAATCAAAAATCGTTTTATATTACTGTTTGACTTGTGCAATCTCTTGTTCATATTTGAAAATTTGACATTTTAACGATGCATTTTCATCATCAAGAAATTCGACTTTTGAAATTCGCGACTGATCCAAAGACACCTTTTCCATGTGATTTTGTAAAGCAAGTTCAGATTCAATTGTCTTAGACTGACACCATTGAAGTCTTCGTTTAAGTGCAGAAATCTCCATTGAAAGTTTAGATTGGACATCATCATTTTGTGAAAAACATTTTTTCATTTTCCTCTTTTAATTTCTCATTTTCATGCCTTAACATCTGATTGTCCATTTCCAACATTTGAACCATATTGAGATTCTCAGCAGTTAACACAGTATCATTCACGGAAGCAAATTCACAATATATAACCACAGAAGCAATATTAGCATAAAGAGCATCTTCTAACAAATGATCAAAGGCATTTTGAAGATCTTGGTTTTTGCATTGTTCTTGTGAAACAGAGTTTTCAAGTGTGTTAAAAACTTCAATCATTGAAGTCACCTCTTGTTGAAGTTCCCGTTCCCAGTGTGTTGCACACATACGCAAATGTGCAACATGAGGTGAGATTTGGGTTTGAAACATTTGTCTTTGTTCTCTTGCATAAGCAGATTGAAAATTAGATGCTTTTAACTCAGAATTTTTCTCAATTGCCGTTTCTAAAAATGAAATATCTTCCATAAACGTTTGAAAGTATCGTAATACTAAACAAGATTTAGGAGTTTTTGGAAATGAGTTGCTTTTGCAAGAGGACGGTAAAGGACCATTTATTTGTGCAACATTGAGAATGGGACCTTCTACACAAGATGCCTCAGATAATTCAGAAAGATTATACGATGGTTTTGAAATGGCATTCAGTTTGTAAGAAGCATTTTCGCTTGTGTAATCATATGGTAAAATTCCATTTTGTCGCATGTTTAAGCGACTTCGATCATCTTGTGCCCATTGTTCCTCACAATCAAATACAACAAGTTGCATGCTTGGATCTAAAAGACATTAAGCACTATACAATTTGGGCATATCCTTGAGAGCTGTGTGAAGAAAACGTGGGTGATTATACCCAAGTGCAAAACCTTTTGAGTCATCAGGACTCGGAAGTAAGGTTGACATTTCAATCTCTTTTACGGAGTGGCCAATCTTATATACAACAGTACCAAAATCTTTTAACCGTCTTTCCAATCGAAGAATTTCCTCGATTTGATCATCAATGCGTTTCTTAGATTTCTTCTTGAATTCAGAAAAATTTGACCGATTTTTTGAAAAATCTTGTTTAGTATTTGAAAGTTCCGTTTGAAGATTTTCAATGTTTTTCTGAAGTTCAGACTTTTCTTGTTCAATATTAGAAATCTTTTCATTATTTGACGCAACAATTTCATGCATTTGATGTTGAAGATTTTGTTCGTTAACGTAAGATTTTTGAAAGGCCACTTCAAAACTTGTTTCTCGGGTGGTTTTTGTTTCAAAATCATTTATCCGTTTTCGACAACTCTCAAGTTCAGCAGTCAAGGAGGTAATCTCAGCCCCAAGGTTATGGTTTATCTCATTACATTTTGCAGTTTGGGCTTGAAATGGCAAAAGTAATGAAGTCAGATATTCTGAATCTGGACCATGAATTGCTTCACTCTGTTCAATATGCTCATTATTTTCATCCTCACTTAGATCATCAAATGTAACCACGGGGTTAATTTGATCAACTTCATTATGATTAAATAATGATTCATTTTGAACAGATTGCTGCTCATCAGATGCAGATGCAGACACAATTGCATTTATGAGGCATATATCGTGTCGTACCGAGATAGACCGTCTGTGTCATAGACATGTCCATTCTCTATTTGACTGATGTGATGTTCTTGCATATTTGCCATCAAAACAACTGCAGCATTTGCTTCCAAATCTTCATATTCATCATCTGAGAGAGTATCCGCCATAAAACCTTCCGAGTTTCACTGAGTTTTCCTCCTGCTTCATCCTTGTATGCCATCAGCATGACTTGCTTATAGTAATCTCCTCCTCTTGTTCGTGGTTCAGAACAAGCATTAGCAAGATGTCCTTGCTTTTTGCAATTATAGCAACGAATAGTAGATCCCGAAGCCGGTGAATTCCCTGTTTCCACAACTTGAACATTTCTCTTGAAGGTATTACCCGATCTTCCTGGCGATGTTTGACCATTCCGAATTACCGAATACCCACTTGTAATCATACGACGACCACTAGTTCTGTTCTGAACCTCAACTTTGCCACATTGTATAACATCGTGACTTTTGGGATTTGATGATGAACGAAGACGATTGTTTGACTGAGTAGAGAACTTGGAGAAGGCTTTAGCAATAAAGGCCATTCCATGATTTAATGCTTCAAAGGCATCAACTTGATCATCATTGGTTTGAGCATAGTATGCATTGTTAGTATCACCATCGGGTGTGAGTTGATGAGAAGGTGTGGGTGGAGCATAACTAAAGTGACGTTGTTGTTGATCAAAATCATGATTTGATTTTGGGTAAGGAGTTGGATAACCATGTGCCATGAGAGCAATCTGATCAGCAATTGGTGGTGGAGGGAAACCATGTGTGCCACGAGCTTCTTTATCTTTGAGAACTTCATATTGATGATGTTTCAGATAATCATACAATAACCCATGCTTGACATCATGAAGATCCTTGACTTGTCGAACAAACGTAACATACTTATGCCAATCCGGTCCTAATGAGTTCAGAAACTTGGCGTTAATAGCAATTGTTGGAAGATCAATCTTATGTCGATGCAAATCATTGACCACATTTGTGAAACGATGATAATATGATTCAAGTGATTCCCCAGGCTCAATGGTAAACACATCAAAGTTGTGATATAGCTTAGACTCCATGTCGATCTTATTCAATTCAGTGCCTTCCATTAAAAGATGAATTTGTTCCCACATAGCTTTTGCGTTGTCGTACATCAATACTTTTGTAAATCGGATTAGGAATTCCAAGAAGTATTTGTTGCATAGCAAGCTCATAGGCTTCAAGATGAAGTAGTTGTTCTGGTGTTAAACGACTAAGTGGAACAATTGTGATAGTATCGGTCTCGGTGGAACTGTAGGATCTCCGGGAACAGTTTCAGTTGGCATGTGAAACGGTCCTTCTAATATCACCTTCTTTAGATACTTACCAAGAGGTTTCTTGAGTTCCATATACCTTAGAAATCGACTTGACCATTGCACATAATTGCCTGGTGTAAGCATTGGAGGACGAGTATCCGAACCAGCTTCATGAATCGATTGGACTTGTAACAGCTTCATACATTTGAGAAAACCAAGTTTGTTGTTGAGGGATTTGTGGAACCATTGACGTTCGTTGTTGAACTTGTTGAGGAGGTTGTGGAGTATATTATTGATTAAATTGTTGTTGATAAAATGCTTGTTGTTGATGTTGTGGACTGAGTTGTTGTTGTTGTTGATTATAAGTGTAAGGAAAATAGTTAGAGGATGGTGGTTGAGACATAATTGTTGATTGATGTGGATCGTTAAGGATAATTAAGGTTGAGGTTGTTTAGACTTAGGTAGATGAGTAGAAGAAAACCAAACTTGCAGAAATCCAAACTTGCTGAAAGAAACTTGCAGAAAGAAACTCACAGAACTGCAAACTCGCAGGAAGAAACTCGCCAAACTGCAAACTCGCAGAAATGCAAACAGAAACTCGCCAAAACTGCAAACTCGCAGAGATGCAAACAGAAACTCGCCAAAACTGCAAACTCGCAGAAATGCGCATGAAACTCGCCAAAACGCAAACTCGCAGAAATGCGACGAAACTCGCCAAACCGCAAACTCGCAGAAATTGATGAAACTCGCCAAAAAATGCAAACTCGCAGAAATTCAGACAGAAACTCGCCAAAACTGCAAACTCGCAGAAATTTAAACAGAAACTCGCCAAACTGCAAGGAGAAACTCGTTGAAACTCATGAGAAACTCGCCAAAATTCATGGCTAACTCGCCAAAACTCATGAGAAACGCACAGAAACTCGCAGAAACACGTATTCAGTCCAAAAAGTCCATAAATTTCAATCTAAAACACGTTTTTAAGTACGGATTTCTATTAAATCTAATCAATATTAACCTAAACTATCCCTTGGCTCTTGATACCACTTGTTAGGTGACCATATTATCACAACAATATGTATTTCTAGAGAGAGAAAGTTTTAGTAAGAGAACGTGGAAGGAACTAATGAATGATTAATGAAAATGATAATTGCAATTAGAACCAACAACCCTCTCCCTTCTAGGGAGGGGGTATTTATAGTGTTTACATAAGTAGGGGTGTTTCCCCTTGGTTCTAGAAGAACCTTCTATCACAGCTCATGGGCTTACTACATGAGCTGAGAAACTAATTACAAACATTTATAAACCATAATTATTAACGACCTATTACAAATGAAATGACCTACACTTGATAATAAAACATGTTCCTAACAGAACGAGAGGTAATTTTTGAAAGTGGAAGATTTGAAAAATGAGGGTTTGGTGGAGTTGACGATCGGAGGAGGTATTTATGGGGAAGGAGGAATTTTTTAGATTTGTGTTTTGTTTTATTATTAAAAAGATTTGATTTGTTTGGATTAAGTAAAATAAGACACATGTTTATAAACCTAGACTATAAACGGAAGAGTAACACGTATGCAAGAAAAGCTTCCTAACGAATCTACGTGTAATAAATGAGTATGTGAAGAAAGAAAATAATCATATAAGTTCCTATGTAAGCATACTTATTCTTAAGCTAATGTTATTTAAATATAAGTAGGAAGTCATACCTCTAATGCAATTATGAGTGTCTTTCTTTTGACCAGAAAAATGTCAATAGACAACTCCGGTTCCTTCGTGATTAAGATACCTGCTTAGGGAAAGTAATCTTGTTACCAAGAAATTCCTATGGCTTGATAAACATGAGCTTTAACTAAGCAAAATGACAAGGAAGGTTAGATCAATTTAGTAAGATAAATTAAGAGAGAAAAAAAATATTGTTGTCATTTAATCAACATCCTACAAAAGTTTTTTTTAAGACATAGTATTTGTTTTTGTAAAAGACCTTCTTTGTAGTTTTCAATTATACTCGGATCGTATCAAGTTTTTTAAAGTACAACATACTCTAAGAAACTTGGTAACGAAGCTTTGATGCCAATTGTGGAAAACTAGAAAGGGTGGTTGAATAGTTTTACCGATTAAAACTTGGTTTTAAACTTTTTAGATCGACTTATGTCAATCTAGTTGAACTTGTGTGTTGGATGTTGATAGACAAGCGTATAGATAAATAAAAGCTAAGATAAAGAGTAAGAAGCACAAAACCACAACGCGAGTATTTATAGTGGTTCGGCTACAAGGACACCTTCCTTGCCCTACTCCACTCCCCGAGTCACCTACTCGAGAGTTCGTAATCACTACACAACACAAACTCCTTCTGGCGGAGAAGCCTTCACAACGTCGCCTACTCTTTATCCGGTACAAGGCTAGACACCGGGTTCTTCCATGAGGTAGAACCAAACCTATCACTACGTCGCCTACACTTTATCCGGTACAAGGCTAGATACCGAGTTCCATTTACAAAGGTGGAAATACTACACAACTCCTATCCCAACGGAGATCTACTCCTTATGACAACATCAACAAGGATATCAATATCCTTTGACCCAATACAAATCTATCTTGTACATCGACACACCATATCGAACGTACATCTTAGTCACCTTTCACTAATGCTTTTGACTCAACTTTTAGGAACCCTTTCACTAATGCCTTTTGGCTTGACTTCTAGGCACCTTTCACTAATGCCTTCAACACGGACTTTCGGCACCTTTCACTAATGCCTTTACTTTGACTTTTCGAAACTTTTCACTAATGTCTTTGTCTTGACCCTTTAGACATCTTTCAACCATGTCTTCGACACTACACTTCTAATGAGAAAGAGAAGAACTATCAACAAGATAACATTAGTAGTCTTGATGATGAAGAAGATAGGCAACTCATGGAATTGAGCTTGCTCAACTTCAAGAGGTGGTGATCTCTCCTTTAAGAGGAACCTAGAGAATCACACATACACAAAACTACATAGAAAGATCACTTGGATCTTTGGTTAGAGAGTTTACAACACAAAGAGAAAATATACGAGAAAGGGGTAAGTTACTATGAAGAAATGGCTCACTATTTATAGATAAACTATTGTTACTGTTCCACGGATCCCTTACTTGAGGGATCCGTCCAGTGTAAACTGATGGAACCGTGGGACGCTCCTCTTTGCCCATGGGTTTTAGGTCATGGGTCATAGGTTATGGGTCATGGGTCTTAGACTTTGGACCATGGGTATCCAAGTAGATACAATGTATCTAGTAGGTACAATGCATCTAGTCCATAGGTCATGGGTTAACTCCATGGGTCATGGATAATACCCATTTATAACTTATGCATGATGTCATGCAATGGGTTATGGGTTATGCTCCATGGGTATGGATCATGGACTTTGGGTTATACCCAACTATATACAATGTATTTGGTCAATGGGTCAAATACTTAAACTTCTACCCATTATATTACCCATTATAATACATACTAATTATGTATATATCTACCCAATATGTAAACACTAGTTGTTGTACATATGTATTACTAAATCATGAAAACACTATTACTTGTTTAGTTCTTTATGTGAAAACCTAAGTGTGTTAGTAAACTATTGCCTCAAACCATTTACATATTTTATTTGTTTCGTTAAAATGATTTTACGTTTGTTATCGACAAAGCATTAGAAGATCGTAAAATATAAATAAACGTTTTTACGGCTTATTTGTATTAACAGAATAATAATCAAACAAAAGCACTTGAGAAAACCTTAGATAAACTAAAATAACCAAACATAGTGTTGACGATGAACATTACAGGCTTATTAAGGTTCTTAATGCTTAATGAGAGAACGTATACGTAATTACTAGTCACGGTTTCACACATCATGAAACCAGTAATCTAAATTAACTAGGCTGCATATTATCTATATGCTACTCCTTCGAGTCAAATAGAGCAGAAAGTTGGAAGAGAAAAGAAGCACTGGAGAATAGGACACCTTTTGATTCTTGACTAAAGCCTAATACTTCCATCCAAAAATCAAAACTAATATGCATTCCTCATAAAGTTATGAAACCAACATTTCCCATTTGTGATTGAAATAATATGCAACAATGTCATTTTTGCACAAACTGTTACAAAAAAAATGATTCTAATAAAGAAGATTCCTCTACTTATTTCAACTTTTAGGGAATAATTCGAATACTCAAATGAAAATTGAACATATTTATTGGATTACGTGACTTATATAAAAACCAAAACAAAAAATAATCAAAGGAGACAAGCTTACGTGACTTATCAATGTGTTTTGAGACTCGGTTACTAACAAAGGAGACAAGCAAAAGGATGCTTAGAAAAGGGTTTGTGGATGCTTTTTGAGGTTGTGTGAAATGAAAGTGGTGGCTGTGAAAGTGAAATGATTTAGGTTTAGGGTTAAGTTTAGTAAGAGTGGTACAAAGTGGGTCGGTTATCACTTCCTTGCGTGGGAATAATTTTATAGATGTAAGATTTATAAAGAGTGTATTATTAGGTAGGGGTGTTACCAGTCTGAACCGAAAACTGAATTTACATAAATGTACTTTTTGTATATTTATATATACAAAAAAACTATTAAAATTGTATCTGAATATAAAAAAAATACTTTTTATGCTTGAAATAATTTTTTATTTGCCAAAATTAAATTAAAAAAAAAACATAATGGTGTAATTCAGGTTATTCGGGTCAACCCAAAAACTGAACCGAATTAAATTCGGTTTTCGATTTTGTTCAGTTCAGTTGAATCCTAGTTCGGTTCGGTTCTATTTGACCCAAAAAACCAAATTTGGATTCCAAAAGTGAGGAGGGGATACTAAGGATTGTGAAGAATAACTTATACATATAAACACGTAGGCTTGTGATATGCACACATAGCTACACTAATAAGTAAACACGTACAAAATGAAAATAAAAACACATAAAAAGAATAGATAGTAATGTGGAAATATTTAAGTATATAAAAACACAAAAACGATATTTTTTGTGGGACATCCGTGAGTAACTACCCACAAATTTCCCACGAATTTATCAAATCGGTGGGTAATTTGTGGGAAAGTACCCACCGATTTCCCACCAATATAATCATCTATTATGTTTTGACATACTTACACATTCACAAATGTACACATTCTTAAATATAGATATACAAAAGTGCAATGAAGGCTAAAATTAAGTTACAATACTTATCTACATGCGTTAATAGATATACAATGGTTCATAAAGCACATGCCTACACAAACATGTTACACATGTATACATATACACTTGTGGCACATAAACAAATAGCTAAATAAATATGAAGACACATATATTAGTTTTGGTTTAGTTAGCTAGTAGCTAAACCACCCACTCTTCAAACCCCGAGATTTTTAATTGCTTTTCATAAAATTTAAAAATACAAAAAGACTCATCCCTCACCTTTAGACCTATCTCGACATACACTTCGGCATTCACATACACTATTCCCGTAGAGAACTATCAATCCCCCGTGTCTTACCTATACTACACTACAGCGATTAAGTACACTGCCTAGGGGGATTGTAAAGCTACTTGTGAGGTTTACAACCGCCGCACATCATTATGATATGCATAAATAGCTACACTGATAAGCAAACGCGTACAATATGAAACTACAAACACATAAAAACACATAGATAGTAATGTGAAAATGTTTAAGCGTATAGAAAAACAAAAAACGATATCTTTTGTGAGAAATCCGTGAGTAACTACCCACAAATTTCCCACGAATTTATCAAATCGGTGCACAATTTGTGGGAAAGTACCAACAGATTTCCCATGAACATAATCATCTATTATGTTTTTGACATACTAACACATTCACAAATATACACATTCATGTATATAGACATACAAAAGTGCAATGAATGCTAAAATCAACTTACAATGCATATGTACATTCGTTAATAGATATACAATGATTCATAAAGCCCATGTCTACACAAACATGTTATTATACATATATACATATACACTTGTGACACACAAACATATAGCTAAATAAATACGAAGGCACATATAATTGCATCTAATAAACCTTGTTAAGACATACATTGTAATATGAGATTTTGTAATTATAAAGAAACATAAAAACAATATTTATTGTGGCTAATGAGTGGGTAACTATCCACAGATTTCACACAAACTAATTAAACCATATATTTATAAAATAAGATCGTGTGAAATCCGTGGCTAATTTAGCTACAGATTTGCCACTGACTTATGATCGTCGCTAATATGTATGAAATTTGCAACATATTTCCTACGGAAGTCCGGTCAACACTATTAGTGTGAATTTTGTCGCTAATCTATGGGAAATTTGCGACCAATTTCCCACTAAAATTTGGTCAACAAATTGATGTTAAATTGTGGGAAATCTTTTACTGATTTTGCACAGAAATTTTGTTTTACAATTTGGGGTGTAAATTGTAGGTAATTTGTGGGAAATTTCCCACAGATTATTTTCAGTGGGTAAAAGTTTGTGGGAAAAACCAGTTTGTGTAGTAGTGAAAATACGAGCTGTTAGCGGTTAAAAAAAAACCTTTTTTAAAAAAAATAATTAATTAATTTATACACTATAAATACCCCAGTATCCTTTTAATTTTTTATATACACTTTCGAAACATATTCAATCTAGTGCATACAGATACATGTTTCTAATTTCTCTCAAGAATTTCGAACAATTCATGTTGACATCCTTGGATGAAGAAGAAGAAGTTAATAATGTCAATCTAGAGTTTAAAAGAGTCAGAGATTTACTATATGAATTATCAAGCTGAAAAAACAAAAAAATTCTAGTTACCACAAAACACGATAAATAGAGATCGTTACGATACTCATGATCGTCTAGTGGCCGACTTTTTATCCAGAGAAAGCAACATCGTGAAGATGATCTCGTATGAACACATAGAAGTTAGTAGTGATGTTGGTTGTCTTACTACACTATATTGGTGGTGATGTTGGTTGAGAAGAGAAAATTTGATATGATGATGTGTTGATGGTGATGATGAATGTCATTATTACCACTAGCCTTACAAAAATTTATACTAAGGGCCTGTTTGGTTTGTAAATGGGTTTAGGATTAGGATTTGGATTTGGATTAGGATTAGGATTAGGATTTGGATTTAGATTTAGATTTAATATAGGTTTTGAATTAAATGAAGAGAGAGAAAAATATAATAAAGTAATATATTATATATATATGATAAAAATGAATATTATGTATAAATTTAAATATGTTATTATTGTATACTAAAAATAAAATAGAATATGAGTAGTGGATATAATACTTGAGCTCGCATAAAATGAAAGTATTTTGAAAGGTAGGCTAATGTGGTACCTTTTGCACACATCCACATATATGGGACTCAATCCCATTTGCGGGCCCCACAAAAACATATCAAACAACATATTTTTCCATCATCCCCAAATCCTAATCCTACCCCCTCAAACCAAACGGGCCCTAAATGACATATAGATTAAAAAAAAAAATTTTTTTAATGGGTCGATGTTTTAGAAAAACTAATATTTTTTGAATTTATTGTAAAACTATTTATTTTTGTAGCCACAAAATAAAGTTTTAGTAATGACATATTTTTATGAAGGAATGTGTTAACAATATTAATTCTCATAATGTAAAATGAGTGGAACATAAAGTTTCATGCGTTCAATGGTTAGTTTCTTATTATTAAATTTAAAGGAGCACAACATGAAGTTTAATGGGTTTATCGGCTAATTTGCGTATTATTAAACCTAGTGGGATGTTAAAGTATAAAATAACGAGTATAAAATTTATGAGTAAATAACATCATTCGTTCTTGTGGTTTATCCAATATTATTCCTAGTCCTTACTATGAAGAAATTACTGTAGACCTCTCAAACGTTTAACTTTTTGCACGTTCTTTGTCCAAAAAACTTACGCTCATCTTCTGATCTTGTTATCTCCAAATGTGTCTTACACATGAGGTTAGTTTTGTCATTTCATATTTTGTCCTTTTCCATCTTCATTATTTTGTTACCTCTACCTTCTTATTGAATGTTTTTAGTAAGTTCAATACTTTAAAAAAAAGGAAAAAAAAAGAAAAAAAAAAACATGTTCTTATTAATTATTATAACTTCTTGAACCCGTCAAATCCACATCAACATTTTTTTATTTTTTATTTGGATAAACACAATAAGAAAATAACAATATAAAAGGCACAATCCTTTCAACAATTTTTCTTCTTACCATGGCTAAATAACAACTTTTACACAATAGATCTAGATATGACGTTTCATCAAACACTCCATTTAGCATAGATATTATATTTTATAATAAATCAACATTTTAAGGTTGAAAATTGTTAAAATAATAGATCTGATCTCAAAATCAACCACAACACAATCAAGTCACCCAGCCAACCACCCCTTGGTGAAATATTTTATTAACTGAATAGTCAAGAAGATGAGTCCACAAAGCGTGTGCTCAACAAAAAAATACACAAGACAAAGATAGTCCCCTTCAGAAGGATCCTATCTATCTCACTACAAAGATTGTAATACAAAAGACCCTCACTACAACACTCAATCAATACCTTAACAATCTATAAAACTGATCAAGATGATCAGAGTTAACCAAGACTAACAATACCAAACCAGTCACCAGACTTGAGAGAGAATACGCAGCTTTTAGTGTGAGAGAATAATATGAGAGAGTTATTCAGCCAAAGGGTTAGGCTCATGCTTTTATAGCAGCCAAGATACACTTTAACCCCTCAAGAAAATAGAACCTGCTAACAAGAGCCAAAGATACAAACATTAGACCAACTTGGCAGAACAAGCCCTTTGACTTAAAGTCAAACATGAGCTTGCATCCAAACACAAGATATTTCAACACCCCCTCTCAAGCTCATGGCTTGAACAAATCAACCAGACCAAGCTTATCACAAAACTGCTTGTGTTGAGAAACACTCAACCCTTTAGTAAAGATATCTGCAACATTATTAGCTGAAGCAACCTTCAAGGTTCTATGGACCCTGAAGCTACCTTCTCTCTAACTAGATGTAAATCAATCTCAAAATGTTTGGTTTTTTCATGAAAAACTAGGTTAGCAGCAATCTGAATAGCTGAACTACTATCATAAAACAAACTTGCAGGTAACAAATCCTCTATTCTCGGATCTTTAAAAACTTTTATAATCCAAATAAGCTCACAATTAGTAGATGCAAGACATCTATACTTAGATTTAGCAGAAGATCTAGAAATAGTGGCTTGCTTTTTACTTTTCCAAGAAATCAGATTATTGCAAAAATAAACACAAAAACCAGATACTGATTTCCTAGAAACAGGACACTTAGCCCAATATGCATCTGAATAAGCATACAAATTAAGCTTTTTGCCATACACAAATTGAATAGCTGTACCAGGAGCCTGCTTTAAGTATCTCAAAACCCTAAGTGCAGCAGTAAAATGAGAACTAAGAGGAGCATGCATATGCTGACTTAGGCAATGAACTGCATAAGAAATATCAGGCCTAGTAACAGACAAGTATATAAGCTTTCCAACTAAATTTTGATACTCAGTCATGTTAGACAAGAACTCATCATTCTCAGTCTCAACATGACTCAAAACCACATTCTGCTGCAGAGGAGTAGCAGCAGGCTTACAAGCCAACAACCCATATTCAAGTAACAAATCCAAACAATATTTTCTTTGAGAAAGACAGAGACCATAATCACAGTTTAACACTTCAATTCCCAGAAAATATTTAAGTGGACCAAGATCTTTAATCATAAACTTTGAATTTAGAAACTTTTTGAACTTCTCAATTTCACTAACATTATTACCAGTGATGACAATATCATCCACATAAACCAATAATGCCAAGAAAATACCATCAAAGTCTTTAGTGTATAAAGAATAGTCATTAAGACTTTGTTTAAAACCATTTTCCACCAAAGCAGTGGTAAGTTTTTCATTCCACTGCCTAGGAGCTTGTTTTAGCCCATACAAAGACTTATTCAATTTACATACTCTAGTTTCATTCTTATCATAATAACCAGGGGGCAACTGCATATATACATCTTCATACAAATCACCATATAAGAAACCCTTATTAACATCCAGTTGAAATAAAGGTCAATTGTTAGAAACAGATAAAGCAATAAGACACCTAACAGTAACCATTTTGACAACTGGACTAAATGTTTCTTCATAATCAATACCTTCCCTCTCATTATAACCCTTAGCAACAAGTCTAGCTTTATATCTATCAACCTCACCAGAGGACTTAAATTTGATTTTCCATATCCATTTGCAACCAATGGCAAATCTACCATTAGGTAATTCACACATCTCATAGGTATTATTCCTATGCAAAGCTTCCATTTCAGAATTCATAGCATCTTTCCACATAGGATTTTGAATAGCCTCAGAAAGAGACTTAGGTTCACAAGACTTATTAAGAGTAGTAGAGAAACACATATTAACTTTAGACAGATTGGAATAAGACACATATTTCTCAAGACCATACTTCGCATTGCTACCAACAACAAAGTCATTAAATCTAACTGGCTGACTTCTAGTTCAACTAGACCTCCTAACACTTGGTGGTGCTTCCATTTGAACATTTTGATCCTCACCATTTAAAACATTTTGATTTGTGCCCTCAGAGGTGATAGTATCATCTATCTGGGTTGCTGTGGTTGCACCTCCTTCTTTGATTGTGCTAGCACAATCATCTGGAGGTACCATACCACTACCTTCCTTATTAGAAGAGTCCCCCTCTTCATCAAAGGGACTTTCAGACCCATGAATGTCAAAAAAGTTCAAGTTGTTTACTCCATTATCATCTAAGTTTGGTTGAGAATTATTAAACTCAGTAATAGGTTTACCAAAATCATTTGCAGACTTATGAAAAACATTTGATAACTTCATTTTAAAAGGAAACACAGTTTCATAAAATGTAACATCTCTTGAATAAAAAAAAGATTTACTTTCCAAACCATACAATTTATAAGCTTTTTTAACACTAGAAAAACCAATTAAGACACATTTTCAGATTTAGAACCAAACTTATCATGTGAATTTAAAACGATGGAGTAACATGACATCCAAAGGATCTAATATGAGAGAGACTAGGATCCTTACCATACACTAAAAAATAAGGAGAAGCACCAGACAAGACAGAGGAGGGAAGCCTGTTAATAAGATATACAGCAGTTAAAACACACTCAGGCCACATATTCAAAGGAATCCCCCCCCCCCACCTGAAACATAAGACTCCTAGCAACATTAAGGAGGTGTCTATGTTTCCTCTCAGTAATCCCATTTTGCTGAGGAGTATAGGTACAAGAAGTTTGGTGAATCATCCCTAATTCAGAAAAAGAGTGGATAATTGATTGTTGACAAACTCAGTTCCATTATCAGACCTTATAATCTTAACTTTTTTATTAAACTGTGTAAAGACAAGTTTTATAAAATTTGTAATATGATCACAAACTTCAGTTTTGGATTTCAGAAGATAAACCCAAATAGCTCTACTAAAATCATCAACCAAAGTTAAAAAATACTTAAAACCTTCTTTACTAGTAACCTTATAAGGACCCCAAACATCACAATGAATAAGATCCCCAACAGATTTAGTTTTATGTTCACTTAATGGAAAAGGTTTTCTAGTTTGTTTGGCCTTGTGACACACATCACAAGGAGAAAGATGATCCACCTTTTTAAAACCAATTTTATTACCCAAAGTAGACAAGACTTGATCAGCAGGATGACCAAGCCTTTGGTGCCACAACTCATTAGAAACATGACAAACAAAAACAGAATTACACATAGCAAGATTAGACTCACCACAATCAGTTTCATCAAACAAATAGAGACCACCAGAGACACTACCAGTCCCCACAATTTTGCCCAATTTCAAATCCTGAATGTAACATTTATGCTCATCAAAACCAACAAAGAACTTATTGTCCTTAATCATCTTATTAACAGACAACAGACTCACATTATACTCAGGAACAACAAGAACATCAAATAAAACCACACCAGAAGTAAGTCTAAGACTACCAATAGCAGTAATATTAGCTACAGTGCCATTAGGGTGACCAACAGTTAACATAAGGCTAGAAATATCAACAACATTAAACATATTCTTAGTAGAGTCAGTCATATGCTGATTAGCACCAGAGTCAATAACCCACCCTAAAGTAACATGATATTTCACAGGACTAGATTTAGCACAGAAAAACCTCTCAAAGTGCAGATTAAACATCACATTGTTATTGAAGAAAGTGGGAGATATACCTGCCATACTTGCAGAACCATTAGCAGGTGGTTTTTCATTAATGAGACTTAAGAGTTTCATCATTTGGTCATTAGTGAAAGAACCAGTCATAGAACCAGAAGAAGTGGATGGTTGAGACACATCTGCATTATTAGCATTAAACTTTTTGACAACAGTAGACTGTTTAGACAAATTAGGATTCCTTTTAAAACCAGGAGGATAGCCATTTAACTCAAAGCATCTTTCAATAGTATGCCCAATTAGACCAAAGTGTTTACAAACCAGATTAGGATTAGGTCCCCTATTACCAATATTATTATTACTATTACCATTTCTCCTAACAAAGTTGTTATTAGAGCTGGAATTATTATTGGTCTTAGTAACAAAAGTAGCAGGTTGAACCTTGCTGTTAGAACCAGAACTAGGGTAGAGTTCTCTATGAGACTCCTCCCTAGAAACCACATTAAAAGCCTCTTTAACATCTGGTAAAGGAACCCTAGCCAGAATATTACTCCTAATAGGTTGATATACATCATTTAAGCCCATAAGAAACTGCATAAGTCTAGCTAGCTGATTATGTTTCAACACACCCTCATGAGCAGCACAAGTACAAGCAGGTAACAAGGTAAAAGTATCAAATTCTCTCCAAAGAGAATTCAACTTATGATAATAATCAGGCACAGATAATTCACCTTGCTTAAGAGAGTTAGTCTTATGAATCACATTAAAGATAACAGACCCATCAATTTTATCATAAGTTTCCTGTAATTCATCCCAAACTTCATATGCAATTTTAGTAAACTGTCCTAAGTACAACTCAGGAGACAAAGACCCAAGAATCCAGCCAAGAACTATGGCATTAGATCTTTCCCATTTCTGGGAAAGAACAAGGCTAGTAACAGGTTTAACACAAGTACCATCAACAAATCCCATTTTATTTTTACCTTTTAAAGCAATTTTCATAACAGTAGACCACATTTTGTAATTATCAGACCCAGTGAGTTTAAAATGCACAATAGGAACATTAGAATTATCACTAGAATGCAAGTAGAGAGGATTACCAGCATCCAAAGAACTAATGAGAACTTCAGCCATAACCAATCAAGAAATAAGGCAAACAGATAACAAAACAGAAGAAACTACCAGATAGCAGTTACCAAACAAGAAACCAAACCAAAAAAAAAATACCAGCAACTACACTACCAAGAATACAAATACACACACCCAATTCTATTGAAATACCCAGTCTCACACCTATCTGTGGGAAGAGCAGGTTTCCGTACCTCTCAAGGAGGCAGGTCAAGATGTTACCCACAGAGTTTGCAGTGATACAACTAAAGTATTCAGAGAATTAAGAGAAGAGAATTAAACCTTTCAAGAAGTAACGCAGCGGAAACCAGATTACCAGCCCTCTTGATTCACTTAGTCAAGAGAGTCAATAACCAACCAAGAACCCCAAGAACACCACCAGGAATCACCAGAATCAAGATCCCCAAATTTACCAAATTAGGGTTTCAAAAAACCCTAATCGATAAATCCAAGATCCACCACTAAAATCAACAATTAACACCACGGTCGTTAAAAAAACAGCCTCACAAGATCCCAATTGCTCAAGAAACAAGAAACCCCCAAATTTGAGATCAAACCTTAAAAACCCTAATATCAAGAAACAACGGAGATCAAAGCCGTGGCTCTGATACCATGTTAAAATAATAGATCTGATCTCAGAATCAACCACAACACAATCAAGTCACCCAGCCAACCACCCCTTGGTGAAATCTTTTATTAACTGAATAATCAAGAAGATGAGTCCACAAAGCTTGTGCTCACCAAAAAAATACACAACACAAAGATAGTCCCCTTCAGAAGGATCCTATCTATCTCACTACAAAGATTGTAATACAAAAGACCCTCACTACAACACTCAATCAATACCTAACAATCTATAAAACTGATCAAGATGATCAGAGTTAACCAAGACTAACAATACCATACCAGTCACCAGACTTGAGAGAGAATACGCAACTTTTAGTATGAGAGAATAATATGAGAGAGTTATTCAGCCAAAGGGTTAGGCTCCAGTTTTTATAGCAGCCAAGATACACTTGAACCCCTCAAGAAAATAGAACCTGCTAACAAGAGCCAAAGATACAAACATTAGACCAACTTGGCAGAACAAGCCCTTTGACTTAAAGTCAAACATGAGCTTGCATCCAAACACAAGATATTTCAACAGAAATGTAGCTAGATGGTATGGTGCTTTAAAAGGTTAATCAAAGGTGAATCTAAAAGTTGATCAAAGGTTCTGTTTGAGCAATTGAATAGTGGTGTGCAGTTTGTATGCAGCCCTGAAGTGCTCTGCTTTGAGTATCAGATATCAGCTTTGTCAGACAAAAGGTTTAGCTTTGTCTGATATCGAGCGTATAAAGTTTTTATTTCTGAATCTGTTGTTGGGAAATGTCCAAAACAAATATATGTTACACCTTGTACTGTAAATGTTTGAAGTAATAATATAATTCATTTTTTGCAAAAAATAAAAATAAAGAAAAAAAAATCTTGAGAGACCCACAAAATATAATTCGATCTCTCTATCAATGAAATATCAAGAAAACCCTGTATCCATGTCACTGCCACATGTACCTCAGATGAACCACCATCCACTATCGTCGGTACAACAACCATCGTGGTCGCTGATGGTCCAACCTCTGCCGTCATTGTCGCCGATGGTACAACCGTTAACACCCGCATCAAATTCGTTTGTTAGAGTTAATTTTAAGTGATGAATAGGTGGGGTATATGATGATAAGAGTGAATATGAAATTCTTTAAAGAATTTTTTTTCATGAACTTCTCATTACAGAAAAATGATTTCTTTCTTATCGGTTGAAGATTTTTTATTTTTTTTTATTTTTTATTTTTTATTTTTTATTTGTATGGTTTTTTAATTTTTTCGATTACTAGAAAATAGTGCATTGTGGTTAGAGATTTTATGTGTAAAAGTCTTGCGTAAAATAAAATTTGTTATTTGTGTGTAAAAGTCTTGCGTAAAATAAAAAGTATTGAATTTATAAACAAAAATCAGATGTAGTAGTAGCAGTAGCGGTAGTGGTGGTGGAATCAGAAGCTTTCTCAGATGAAGGAATGACAACCCCATGCCATGAACGACACATACAATGCTTACCCTTTTCTATTCCCCAATACACTAACTCCAAATGCTGCCCACAACCTGACCACCCGTACCTCCCACACTTTTTGCACCAACTCCGATTCACTCACACCAATCTCCATCACACGTGAGAGGTTGAGATTGGTTACTGTATCAAAATTATTCAATGATAATTGATGAGTGCTTATTCACTCATCGTTTTTACCCACCTAAGACCACAAAAACGACAAAAAACACCCAAAAATGATCAACATATGTAACAAATATCCTCGGAGTGTGTTTTGTGTCTTGCAGGTACAAAAGGATTGAAAACAGAGCAAAAACGGGCAAAATCGAAATAAATCGAAAAAGTGCTTTCTTGGACGGCGGGAGTGGATTTTCTACATTTTCAGAGCCCGGGACATGTTTTTGGAGTGAGAGTGGGAAAACAAACCTAAAAACCTAACCCGAAACCAAAATGTCCATTCTACCCTTCCCCGATACCCAAATGACCAAATTGCTCATCAAAACAAAAACAAAAAAAAAAATCCAAAATTCCTTTGTAGCCTTCAAAACCATTTTGTAAAAAATTCGATTTTTCCTTAAAACTAATTTTTGTTTTCAAAAGTATAAAAAAAATACATTTTACGAAATTGTATTTCACTTAAATCCCTTTTAATAAAATCACCCTTTGCCTATTTTGAACCACCCCTCTAATTCCTTAACCTTTCCCCTTCCCTCTTTATCCCAAAAACCAGAGATAAAAAAAAACTCCCAAACCTAAAAGCTTTTGGCGCCCAAATCCTCCCCTCTTGTCCCTTTTCATTTTCCTCTCACCTCATTTCTCATTCCCCAAGAAAAGAGTCACAAGACTCCATGCCAACTTGGCAATCCAAGGTGCAAAAGGTGAAAATGGATGGCTGTGAACTCAAGTGGGTTCCCAAGAAGAAGTTTGATGGCTGTGATTGAGTGAAAGAAGCACAATTTCTTTTTTCGTTGGTTTGTCTCACACAGAAAACACAACACAGATAACAAGGAAAAAGGAGAAGCTAGATGACTGTTTTCACATTTTGTATATAGGGATAATTCCATATTTACCCAATCTAAACATGAAAATGTCATATATACCCAAAATACAAGTTTTGAATGTACGAAAGTATAGACAACACAAGATGAACAATAAAACCTTTATTCAGATCTAAGCTGCAATAGTCAGCTTAGATTAAGTTTACAATAGTATCCAAATATTACAAGATTAGATTAATGCCAATGAGACAATAATCATGTAAATGTAAAGACAAGACAAGATCAGTGAAATGATTAGAAAGAAGAGAGGAGAGTGATACAAAAGACTACACACTCAAGTGTTTGTAACCCTAGATTAAGGGACTTATTAAATAGGAGATTAAGTTTCACTAAGACCCTCTAACGGCTATAATTGACTCATCAGCAGAAACGATGAAAGCTTCAGCAGAAATGAACATCTTGGAACTTTAAATCTTTTATCCTTTGTCCAAGTTTAACCCCATGTAATTAATCACGCAATGAACCATAACTAGAAGCCATTAGCAATTGATAGAATGATATGTTTGCCACAGATTATCACCCCAAAATTTTACATTCCCCCTTAATCTGATGGGCAAACATATCAAACAATATCAATTTTTCACACAAAAATTTATGCTGATAGACAGGGAGGTTCTTTGTGAGTATGTCTGCAGTTTGGTTTGAAGAGCCAATCTTTTTAGCATTTATAACACCTCTAGCAATTTTTTCCTGATGAAGTGAACATCAATTTCAAAGTGTTTTGATCTTTCATGGAAAACAGGGTTGACACAAGTTGTAAAGCGATTTGTTGTCACAGAAAAGTTTGACAGGAAGATTGATATCAACTTTTAGATCTTTTAGGATTTTTTGAATCCAAATGATTTCACAGGCAGCAGTAGACATAGATCTATACTCCTTGGAAGATTTTGAAAGAGTGTTTTGTTTCTTACTTTTCCATGAGATTAAACAATCATTGAAGAAAACACAATAACCTGTGACATATTTTCTGGTTTTCTTGCATTTGGCCCAATCAGCATCACTATATCCTTCCGGATGATTTTCGAGTTCTTTGAATTTGTACCTTAGACCTTTTCCTGGAGCTCCTTTTAGATATTTCAGAACATTGAGGGCACATTCGGATGAGATTTTAAGGGAGAATGCATATATTGTGCCAGACAATGAACTGAGTATGAGATGTCAAGTCTTGTATGGGTGAGATAGATAAGTTTCCCAAGTAACTTCCGATAACCGTGATGTTGACAAGCGAGGGGTCATCAGCAGTGGGAATGTATGGAAGCACAGAGTTGGGTTCCATAGGAGTGGACACAGGTTTGCACCCAAGAAGACCAAATTCTTTGAGGAGTTCAAGGCAGTATTTTTTTTGAGAAAGACAAATGTCATTCCCAGTTTTTAAAACCTCAATGCCAAGGAAATATTTTAGGTTTCCCAAGTCTTTGATATGAAATTTGGATTTGAAACTCTTTAAAAGATTTATCTCATCAATACAGTTTCCAGTAAGAACAATATCATCCACATAAACAAGCAGAGCAATAAACTTGTTATTCTCTGTTTTGGTGAACAAGGAGTGATCATTAATAGATTGAACAAAGTTATTTTCTTTTAAAACACTGACAAGTTTTTCATTCCATTTCCTGGGAGCTTGTTTTAGGCCATATAGAGACTTGACAAGTTTACAAACTTTCTTTTATTGTTCTCATTCTGAGAACCCCTTGGGGATGGCCATATAGATATCCTCATCAAGATCTCCATACAAGAAAGCATTGTTAACATCAAGTTGAAAAAGACGCCATTTGTTTTTTCGCTAAGGCAATAAGACATCTAACAAGATACATTTTCACAACAGGAGAAAAAGTTTCATCATAGTCTATTCCTTCCCTTTGGTTATAGCCTTTAACAACTAATCTAGCCTTGTATCTATCAACTTCACCATTGGCTTTATATTTGATTTTAAAGATCCATTTGTACCCAATAGGAGTTCTATTAGGAGGTAGATCAGTTATATCCCAAGCATGGTTTTCATTTAAGGCCTCAATTTTAGAATTCATAGCATCAACCCAATTACTATCAAGGATAGCTTCTTCATAACATGTAGGTTCAATACTTTTATTAAGGCTAGATGCAAAGCAGTAATTATCTTTGTTAAGATTAGAGTAATTAACAACCTTTTCAACACCATATTTGACTTTTCCTTCTACAATAAAGTCGTTAAGATTACTGGGCAACTTAGAGACTCTGGTTGACCTTCTAGCAGAGTTGTGGCAAGCCTCTTTCTTGTTCAGTGAATGTAGTATCAGAGAATCGAAGATGCATTAGCAGGATGTGATTCATGTGATATGGTGCCCTCGGGGTGTGTATTATCATCTATAGATGTTGCAACCGGTTCATCAATCCTAGTAGGATGACTTACCACTGTGCCATCATCATAGGATGTCACTCTCCTTTCATCATTGGGACTTATTTGTGAGTCAAAGAAATTTTTGTGATTTAAATCTTTTGGTACAAAAGTTTCAACAAAAGGTTTTGACAAAGTATTTTTCATTTTGAAGGAAAAACAGTTTCATAGAATTTGACATCTCTGGAATAAAAAATATTTTTTGTTTCTAGGCTCAAGAGTTTATAGCCTTTCTTCTCATTTGAGTAACCAATAAGGACACTTTTTCAGACCTACTACCAAATTTATCAGAGATGTTGAGAATGGTGGCATAGCATAAGCAACCAAAGACTCTAAGGAGAGAGAGTGAAGGGTCATGCCCATACACAAGGAAGAAGGGACTTGCATTGAATCAAGAGGGTAACCTGTTTATGACATAGGCGCAGTTAGAACACATTGACCAAAGATTTAGAGGTAATTCCCCACGAAACATAAGGGATCTAACTACATTAAGGAGATGCCTATGTTTCCTTTCTGCAATACCATTTTGTTGTGGTGTATAAACACAAGAGGTTTGATGTAAAATTCCTTTTTCATGGAAAAAATTTTGAAGTTTATTATTGACAAATTCTGTCCCATTATCACTTCTAAAAATCTTGACATTGTGTTCAAATTGATTTGATAGCATATGAGTAAAGTTAACAATGGAAACATAAACATCATCCTTCCCTTTAAGCATATAAACCCACACCGCCTCGGAATAGTCATCAACAATTGTTAAAAAATATTTGTAACCATCTCTGCTAGTGACTTTATATGGTCCCCATACATCAAGATGTACAAGTTGACCAATTTTAGTTGATTTATGTTCACTTAGAGGGAATGGTTCTCTGGTTTGTTTAGCTTTATTACAAGTATCACAGAGATGATCAGTTTTAGATGTACTATCAAATTTAAGAGTGGGTTTAAGTATGTGTAGGACTTGGTCAGAGGGATGACCAAGTCTTTGATGCCAAAGATTTTTAGAAACATGACAAACAGATATGCAGTTATTAGAAATAATCTTACATGTAGAATCAATATCAAACAAATATAACCCATTGTATTGTTTACCAATCCCCACAATCCTTTTTTAATGTAAATCCTGTATATAGCAATTAGATTCATTAAACCCAACAAACATCTTATTGTCTCTAGCAATTTTATGAACAGCATGAGACTAACATTGTACTCGGGAACAACAAGTACATCAAAAAGAGTTAGGTCGTTATTGACCTTTAAATCACCAATTTTAGTAATTAAGGCTGAAAACCGTTGGGATGTCCAACAGCTTAAGCCAAGATTTGAAATGTTAACAACATTGATTAAAAAATTTCTGAAACGTCATGTCTTGATTTGCACCGAATCAACAATCCAACCAAAACTGATGTTTCCAGATAGAGTTTTTGTGTTGTTGTTAAAAAATTTATTAAAGTTTACATTAAACTTGACACTGCCATTAAAGAAGGTTCCTGAAAATTTTTACACTGCCAAGTTGGCATTAGCAGATGACACATTGTTGTCATTGAGAAGACTCATAAGTCCGGAGAGTCGTTCATTAGACAAGGAAACAGGAGAGTTGCTAGCACTATTATCGTGACATGATTAGTTTCAAGAAACATTGTTATCTGAAAGGTTTACCATTAAAATTCCTTTTAACATATCCAACAGGATAACCAACAAGATCATAGCATCTATCAACAAAGGTGACCGGTTTTTGCAATTAGTACATTTGAGATTCATGTTTGGTCCTCTGCTATTTGAGTTGTTACCATTATTAAAACCAGAACCTTTGTTGTTAAAGCCTTTTTTGTTATCAAAAATTTTCCACCATCGACGTTTTAAAGAAAGGTCGTAGCATTGGGTTTAGCGAGCTATTCCCGATGAAACATTTCGTGAGATTCTTCTCCGAAACAACAAAAATCAGTTTGACATTAGGTAAAGGATATCGGTTAAAATATTGCTTCTTATGGGGACATAGGAGTCATCAAGACCCATAAGAAATTGCATTAACTTGATTAGTTGATTATGTTTTTCAAAATGTTTTGCAGCCTCACAAGTGGGGAGGCAAGTGATCATACAATCAAATTATTTCCATAAAGAGTTAAGGTTGTTATAATAATCAGCAAGAGAGGACCCACTTTGACTAAGAGAGTTTATATTTTTATGCAAATTAAAGATAGCTGAACCATCAACCTTATCATAGGTCTCTTTAAGATCATTCCACATTTCATAAGCAGTTTTAGCATATATAGCACCACAAATAGTTCAGGTGAGAGAATTAAGAATCTGAGTAACCACAACAGAGTTACAAGTATCCCATTGATTAGCAAGACTAGGTTTCGAATCATCTCTTATGCAAGTACCATCAATAAACCCTAACTTATTATGGTTCCTTAAAGCAAAAGTCATGGCCATATTCCATATTTTATAATTTTTGGTTCCAGTGAGTTTAATAGAAATAATGGGAGTACCATTGGTATTGTTGGGGTGTAAATACAAAGCATCACCAAAGGATAAGCTTTTCTTAGTGGAAGGACCACCACCACCAATATTATCATCACCAATAGCCATAATGCAAACAATAAAAAAGACAGATATAATAAGACAGACAAGGAATGTTGGGAATTACGGTAAGCTATTGAACATGCTGAAGTTACTACTGGATCTGAAGTATCTACCGAAGAGTTTCAGAAGAAGGATGGATTCAAGGGTTATACTTCATGAAGTGTTAATGCAGATCGTGATTCTCACAGTGCTAATCCACGTAGGAGAGATAAGCCGTATGTAGGCCGTATGCAGGAAAAGTAAGCCGTATGAAGTATAGGTTGGCCGTGTGATATAGAGCTTACTCGGAATAAAAATATCATTAGTAAAACAATATGATTAGTTGCATGGTTGTCTAGATGCATGCTTGGTCTATGTTTGTATTGGGAGCGACATTGTAATGGTGAGTCATTAGGGTTTCTTGCCTATAAAAGGAACCAAAATAGTTTGTAATAGATAACTTTTTCTCAAGTCTTAAAATTCTTAAAAATTATCCGAAACATAGAGTTTCTATAATCAAAAGATCCATAGAGGATCAAAGAGTTCTTAGTCATTATAACTTGTGTTTACATTCCGCTAAAGAATACAAGTTGTAGAGATCTTCTATTAGTTTGCTTGTGATGGTAGAATGTGTTAAAGATGAAAAGAATACAAGTTGTAGAGATCTTCTATTAGTTTGCTTGTGATTACATAGGCAATACTAACGATCTCTGAGTGCTTAAAGATCTATCAAGGTCTCTGTTTTCAACAAGAATCCACAAGTTTCCTTTTGGACCCCCCCTTTGAGTTTGTCTTCTAATTCCTTGACTTGATTCTGCAGTTCTTCAATCTTACTTCCAAGAGAAGACTTGGTTTCTGCAAGCTCCTTTTCGGACTAGTAACCTCAAGACATACACATTGACAAGAGCATAGACAGATGAGAGTGTAATAGGGTCCTGGCACCACCAGCAGATTGCTCTGTGGTAAGGGGAGCTTCATTGGACCTTTCAGAGAAGCATGGTCTTGCGCAAAGTGAGGAAGATCTTCATGGAGAGGATCCCTAACAGGACTTGGTGTGGGTAGTCTAAATAGATCGAACTCATCATGAGCAGCTAGTGTGGGTGGAGGACTGGGACATGGTGGCTGGTCTGGAGCAACATGAGTTGCTTCAACCGTTGATGAGGGGCCTCATCAATGGTAACGGATTACCATCATGAAGGAGGATGATGTTCCCCAAGTGGGTTCTCATTGTAGCAAAATGTTTAGCTTAAAGTACCTATGGGATAGAAAGATTGGGCTTAGGTAGCGGTGTCTAAAATTATTTGTAGAAACCTTGGGTACATTAAAAATTTTCCCTTTTTCTTTTGAATATTTTCAACCATGTTTTCAAAAATATACTTAGAAAAATTGAAAGTTACCCATTGGGAAAGACACACAATACCATAGCCTAGTTGGGTAGAGAACTGGTCCCATCCTCCAGTCTTGTTGCTCATGCATTGAAGCAGTGTGTGAACCAGAACCTCCACTTTGGGAAAAGTTCCTTCTTCAGCCACATATCAGTTCTTGTTCCTTGATAGCCAATTGCTCTTAACCCAGAAGGACTTCTTCCGATTAGAGAGATATTCTCCATCAAGGCATCTTCCAAGTGAAGCTTCCTCCTAATTAGGTCCTCGACACTATGTACTCTGCTTTCATCAATCACGCCCTAATCTCTGTCTCACTCCTCTTCTTAGCAGATTCCCAAAATTGAGTAACTAGTGATTCATATATCTCATTTGGAGAATGAGTTAGAGCATAACTGATCTTGGACCTTTTCGTGAATTCCACCATTGGTTCGTATAATTCATATCCCTTGCCATTTCCCAGAAATGCAACTTTGTTGTGATCATGTTTAAATTCAAGAGCCATGAGGGATATGAGTGTTTAGAGTTATGATTCTCGAAATGGTGAGTGTTTGTGAAATAAGGATGAGAGGGAATTGGTTTGTTCTAAAGAGAGTGATGGTGGATTGATAGTTTTTGCCCAAATTATAGTCAAAGAAAAATGGACCGTTTGGTTGACCGTCACGACGCGTGTTGCATCTTTGACCCAACCCAAATTAACACTTCAAGAGAAACACATGGTCAATCTGAAGTTATAACTTCGCCAGAATGCATCAAAGATAAGAATATCTTCTGTAAGTTTCTAGAATTACTGTGTCAACCACTTGCATTAAACTCATTGAACCTCGAACCCGTCTATAAAATGATCCCAATGTAACTCATCTCTTCATCAAGATCCCCAAATATTTACCACAAACCCTAGATGCAAAGATAAAACCCCATTCAACAAAATTGTACCATGAATACCAAAACTGAGATCATAGATCTCACAACCTCATCTTCATCATCTTCTTCATCATCATCTTCATCATCATCAAGTGGTGAATCAAACCCATGGTTGCATTACTTTCCTCAACCTTATCCATGACCAAATAAATCACCCTTTCTTCCTTCTTCAGAAGATGATAGTGTAGTGAACCCAAGTGAATCTGCTGATGATTCTGATGACTCCTATAAGGAGGGAACATCATACTCCCAACCTCCAGCACCTCGGCCTCAACAAAGGCCTCGTGCTGTGAATCCGCCACTCCCCAAATATAGAGAGGTGGTTCTTGGTCTCACTTCACCATCTTTTGGTGTATCAACACACATCGTATAATAGAAGGGCTTGGAGAGGGTGGATGAAATGCATTTTGGTTGAAATGCATAGATGAAGCACACAGAAGACGTTATTTTTCTCCGTCATCATGCGTGGTCATCGTCATCATCAACGTTTGCATCAATCTATCCTCTCCATTTTGGTCCTTAGCATCTGTCGTCTGGTCATGCATATCCAGTCATCAAGGTAGACGGAATGGGTGGTTATGCAAGACCTACGAAAGCAAAGCCAGCATCTAATGCATATCCAACATTCACTTAGATGTTGGAATGGATGATATGCAGTAGGTTAGGTTTAGCTTAAGTGTATAGCTCATATCTTGAAGATGCATTTGTAGTAGGTTGACTTTATGTAAGCTTTAAGCTGTAAACTGTTTCTTGAATGAATGAATGAGCAATTTGACTTCTATTTCTTTTCTTCAGTAATATAACTTCAGTGGAATCAAATTGTTTGCTTCGGTACCATTGATTTCGTAAGAAACAAGCAACACTCTTTTAGCTCTTTTGACCATATACTCATGAACCACACTTGATGAATTTGATCTTGATCAGGGATATACAAACTGCAATCCAGATAGTGAATAGACAAAATGCAGATGAGACAACCGCAAAACAGACATATAAAAACACACACAAACAACAAAAACAAACAAACTAGAGAATTATTAGAAGTTAGTGTTAGTTAAACAAAATATTGTACAAAAATATGCAGAGTTTGCACAAATCCTCCCCTGAGGCATATGCCTCCCCTAAGGCCTATGCCTCCCCTTAAACGATGCAGTTAAGGGTTTAACATTCCAATATTGACCACAAGGTGTTGAAACCTTGGTCCATCAAAAGATTTTGTTAACAAGTCTGCCACATTGTCATCAGTATGGATTTTAGCCACTTTTATCAAATGTTTTTCATAAGCATCTCTTATAAAGTGGTGCCTGATTTCAATGTGTTTTGTTCGACGTGAAAGACCGGATTTTTGACTATGCAAATGGTACTTTGATTATCTATATGAATTGTAGTGTTCATGAAGTTGTACCCATAGTCCAAAGAATTGGTTTTGAATCCAAAGGACCTGTCCACAAAGCAATTTGCAGCAGCAACATACTCGCTTCAGAGTTGAGGCACCACAATGGTTTGTTTCTTGCATTGCCAAGAAATCAACCTCTTGCCAAGAAATTGGCAGCCCCAGTTGTGGATCTTCTATCCGTTTGCACCAAAGATAATCACTATCACTATATACTTCCAACTTGAAAGGAGATTCTTTTGGGTACCAAAGGCCTAAAAGAGGTTGGCCTTTGAGGTACTTAAAGATCTTCTTGACAAAGATTGAGATGGGAAGTAAGTGGAGTGACTTGATGTCGAGAGCAAACACTCACCGCAAAGGTAATATCAGTCTTGAAGTCGTTAGATACATTAATGAACCAATCATGGACCTGCATGCATGAACATTCACAGGTGGATCTGGTTCATTATTTGCTTTAGTCTTTGGAGCTTCATAAGGTGTTGTGGCAGGCCTAACACCTTCCATACCAAACTTCTTCAAAATATCCTCACATATTTATCTTGACGATAAAAATGCCATCTTGTTTCACTGAACCCGAGACCCAAAAGAAAGTAAGCTCTCCCATAGCACTCATTTGAAATTCACCCTTCATTAGTTCCTCAAATTCCTCGCACCAAGCTTCGTTTGTGGAACCAAAAATAATGTCGTCTACATAAACTTGCACAAGAATGATGTCTGAGTAATTCTTCTTTAGGAACAAAGTTTTATCAATAGCACCTCTCCTATAGCCATGCTTCAGCAGGAATGATGAAAGCCTAGCATACCAAGCTCTAGGGGCCTGATGTAAGCCATAGAGAGCTTTGACAACCTTGTAAACATGATTTGGGTGATCTGGGTCTTCAAATCCCTTGGGTTGAGTGACATAAACTTCTTCTTCAATCTCTCCATATAGAAAAGCACCTTTAACATCCATCCGTATACCATGAAACCCATGTAAGAAGCATAAGCCAAGAAAATGCGAATGGCTTCAACTCGGCAACAGTGCAAACACTTCATCATAATCAATCCCTCCTCTGCCTCAATCCTTGAGCCACTAATCTTGCTTTGTTTTTTATCACAACACCTCGAGCATCTCTCTTATTCTTCAAAATCCACTTTGTCCCAATGGCATATTTCCCATCAGGAAGTGGAACCAAGATCCAAACCTGCTGATTGTGAAATTGTTGCATCTCTTCTTGCATTGCTTCTAGCCAGCTTGAATCGTTAAGAGCTTGAGAAATACTTGTTGGTTCCACTTGAGAAAGAAAACAAGCAAACAGACAATGCTTGAAGTCTGTGATTGTCTCTTTGGTTGGAGACATAAGAGAGAAAAAGCAATCGTCCAAACTGAGGACGGTGATAGCTCTTCTAGTTCTAACCGGTTTAAGATCACCTATAATGTTTGATTGAGGATGAGCAAGATTGATCCTCTGAGTAGCAGTGGGGTTGACTTCAATGGATGAATCAAGATTAGTGATGGTTGGTTCGAACTCTGCATCATAAGAGGGTGAGGTGAAGATGCCAGCTTTGGGTTGATGATTTCCAAGATCTGAAGGTTTTGGAAAGCGTGTATAGGGTTCACCAAAATCTGAAGACACTTGAGAAGGAACATGAGAAGAATCAGCATAGCCTTCAGTGGATTTGTGGATGGTACGTGTGGTAGAATCAACTTCAGTAACCATGGTTTCTGACTCCTTCATTAGCAATCTCTTCATTCGCCTCGCTTCAAGCTTAGCAAAGAAATTCTTGAGTCCGAGCCTAGCAAGGTCTTGATAATGTGATTCATCTTCATCACTCAAGAATATCCTTGGAGGTGGTACCTGCAATATTGTTAGGGGAGAAATAAGGCACAAGTATAGGTTGCTCATCATCTTCAAACTCATTTTCAGAGTCATCATCTAAGGGACCTGCATTGTTAGTGGAAGACTCTTGAGGACCTGCATTTTGGTTGGCCAAATGTCTGGTGTACCCCAAATAGTCGCTAAGTAGTCAAGGTCAAAAGACCACGTATGACCCTTTCCTTGAACATTAGGCTTATCTTCCAAAAATCTCGTGTTCAACGCCTCCTCTATCTTCTTGGCCTGCAAATTGTACACCCTGTATGCCTTACTATGAGCTGAATAACCCACAATGTAACCATCATCACTTTCTCATCAAACTTTCCCAACGGATCACCGGTGTTCGAATGGTCACTTGACACTCAAAAGGTTTTAGGTAGTGAATGACAGGAACCTTCCCAAAGAGAAGTTCATATGGTGTTTTGAGTTGTGGTCGAGTAATGGAGACCCTGTTAGCACATAGGACGTATAACAGCTTCAGTCCGAACATAGTGGAGTTTAGAGTCTGCAAGCATTGATCTTGCAGACCTCTATTAAGTTCCTATTCTTTCTTTCAGCCACCCCATTTTGTTGAGGGGTTCTTGGATTACTATAGTCCCTTTTGATGCCTTTAGACCCACAGAGTTCTATAAGAATAGCATTTTGAACTCGTCCCATTATCACACCGGATTCCCTTAACCTTTTTGTTCAACTGATTTTCAACAAGGGTGATGAATTCATCAAGACTTGAGATGTTTCATCTTTGGTTCTCAGAAAGAAAACCCAACAAAATCGCTATATAGCCATCGGTGATAACCAAACGTAAGTACTTATGATCAATGCTTGACTTGAGTTGGACCAAACAGATCCATGTGGAGCAACCGAAGAGGTTCGAAATGATGCTCATAGCATTGATAGCTTTGTAAGAGGCTCTATGTTGTTTTCCTTTGTTGCATGCAACACAATTATGATCATTGGTGAAAACTTTGGTGGGAAGACCTTCAACAAGACCCATTTTAGAGAGTTTGTTAATGGTCTTGAAATTCACATGACCCATCCTCCTATGCCATTTAGTAGATTCATCAAGGGATGCTTTAGCCACCAAACACGGAGGTCACCACCGTGGTTGAACTTCATTGAGGTTGAATGTGTATAAATTGTGAGTTCGAGGGACTTTCAGAAGAATTGAAGTATCTTCTGGGAGTTTGAAGTCTTTAGACAGCACAAGACATTCATTCTCGAGAGAAGAGTACTTTGTTCTCGGTGTCACAGATTTGTGAAACGGAGAATAAGTTGAAATGCTGAAGTTCCTTAACATAGTACACATTTTCAAAATCCATATGAGGTGTCTTTATGGTGCCTTTTCCTGTGATACTCCCATCACTTCCCCCAAACGTCACATTGCCTCCTCCTTCTATAGGAACAAAATTGTACATCATATCTCTGTTCCCGGACATGCTTCCGGAACAGCCACTATCAACAATACCAACATTCTTATGCTTAAGGGGATGATCCTACAAACAACCAAAAAATATATACATACTGTTAGTATTCAAAGGAGGTTCAAGTCATTATGACTTGAACCCCTTGTGGATCACAGGTGTAGGACATGAAGATCTAGAGGATCCACCATTGTTCTTGGTCCTCCATTGATGATTGGGTCCCTTGATAGTCCAAGAACAACTCCTGAGGGCTTCACAGCAGCATCCCATATCCCATCCCAAAGATACATAGAGTCAACATATATAGGCCAATAACCATGTTTAAAGTATGGGCTAGTTGGTTGCACATAAGGTCTGGTAACTGAACCTCTCCAATGGGAGTCGATAGCCGCTTGTGGGACATAAGTCGCCAGGGACATAAGGTGGAATCTTATCAACATTGGTCCACTTAGATTTATGTTTCTGGTGAGTAGCACATGCACCCAATCTTTGTTCATAAAAATCACAATCCTTAATTAAATGAAATTTACTTCCACATACAAAACACGTTTTCTTCTTAGAAGATTTATTCAAATAGGGAGATGTTTGATTACATGCGTAAGTACTTAAATCGAAACATTCAAGGAATTGTTTTAATGATCGATTATTCAAAGATTTAAAAGACAAGTCTTCGAAGAAACCGCCTTGGAAGTTGATTCCTCAGCAGCTTCCTTAGAAGGCTTGTAAGTAGACCGGGATGCAGGCTTGGGTGTAGGCTCAGGCTTGGGAAGGTCGACTTCTCATGTGAATCACGGCTTTCATAGGAAGTAGACCCTTGATCCGATGAGTTGTCACCGCCGAGCAAGAGACAAAGTCATTAGATGAGGTATCGTGGTCCGGCAAGTCTTTTGACTTTTGCCATATAGATGATGTGATCCATCAAAGTCAACATGATGGATAGGTCCGTGGGCATAAATTCACCTCTAATAGGTCTAGGGACAGCATGCATATTACCCTCCTTTACAAAGTTAGCTAACCTCGGTGTGGATTTACGACCATCATACCTAGCTTCTATTCCCACATACTTTTGAAAGCCTAATCCTAAGCCGAGGTTACTTGATTGATCATATAGATTTCTCTAGCCAGATTATCACCTGAAATTAACCATTGGTTATGCCTAGCTATTTCCTCAGCTAATTTTTCTTTAAGCTCTAGGTTCTCAGACACAGCTTCATCCTTAAGCACTCGAACAGAGACCGAGTGCATTATTGGCTCAACAGCTTGAAACAGAGGACTTTTCATCTTTAACTCCTGAAAGAAGAAGAGAACTGGATGCAATGCGGGTTCAGATGCCTGCTGAACACTGGGATGTTCTAACTCAAAGCAAGTCATTTCAAGACCTTCTCTTGCTCAAAGTATACTAGGTGGAGATTTCCTCAATGACAATTATGTGGAGCAAATGATGGCTCAGGGAAGACAAAGGAAGCAAGAAGCAATTGCGCAAAGGAAAGCCATCAAAGCTCAGAAGAACAAAGAGAAACCTCCTTCTAAATCTAAAATGAGAATGGTGGTGAAAAATCAATGCTCGATGTACAACTCTGGCTTAACAATGAAACAAGTCAAGGCTTTTCCCGATCATGTCCTGCTTCGCAAATATAACCGTATCATGAGGGACAAAACATCATCGTCAACACATTCTACCAACTTGAAAAGGATTGCTGAGAGTGAAGTTGCTCAAGAAGCCAAAAGACTCAAGTCTGATGAAACTCCACCCAAGGCGACTTCTCCAGGTCATTTCATCTGAAGCATCTGAAGTTGCTTCCTCTTGCCAAGGGTCCATCTATGAACCGCTTCCAATTCTCCGAAGCACATGATGTATCAGCTCCCACCTCATCGTGGCACCCTGTCACTCTGGAAGATTCTAAAGTTAAGGAAGCCGATCTCACTGAAATAAAAACAAAAAGGGCAATAAAGATGCTCCACAAGATGAATGCACTTCGTGTTCCATCTAAGTCTCCCTCTACCTCTTCAAGTCTTACCACAAATGTTCAAGATGAACCTGCTCCCTCTAGGGAAATCTATAAGCCTAGTAGGAGGAAGAAGAGAATGGCCAAAATATCTCACTTGGATCTTGAAGTCGATGACTCAACTTTCATAATAGAGGGTTCTGCTGTGATTTTCCCACGAAGATCAAAATGCGTTGGAAGATTGGAAACTGAAGGATGATGAGATGAATTTCATTCATCGAAGGAACTCCCCTTCAATGGAATTCACCTTCAAGGAAATTCTACACTTGGTAGACAGGGCGACTTGATTTCTCTCATACACTCGTGTTACCTCCCATTATCGCAACAAAGAACCATAAGGTTCTGGGATGTTCTTACCAGGAGATCTTCAAGTCCTGTTAAACTCTCATATTCCCAATAGCAAGGCACATTCCATTTGGGAAAACTCACATCGGTGGAAGGTTGCATCCTGGAGATTCTATCCTCTCCCTCGTGTACATGTGCTTGAGACTAAGAGTGGAATCACTGTTGTATGCTTGTCGAAAGAAAGTATCCATTGCCCAAGAGACTTATGGAACGGATGCTTAGTCAAAATTGGAGATTCCTCCGATCCAGGCAATGAAAGATCTGCGCTTCAACAGTGGTGGGTTTAATCAAGACTCAACTTCTACAACAAGAACAGGCCTAATCCTCATCCTAATCATGGCACTTGGTACTCTCTGCACTACCTTGTTTTGTTACTTTTAGTCTCAACATTATTTATGTTAATTTCTATCTTATTATTTAAGAAGTAAAATAGTTTCATAAAAAGAAAAATCACAAAAACATCTTTTTAAAAATAGTGATAGCGTTTATTTAATATAAATTAGCTTTTTAGTTTTCTTTTTCAGCTTATTCTAAGCACTTTCAGTTTCTAAAATTATCCGAAAAAAAAAACTAACTTTTATGCAGGTTTGTCTGTTGTACAATACTGATGGTTTTTAACTCACCTGATGTACATTGTGTATGTCAAAGAGTTGACTAGTCCAAAGGGTACAGCTTTGGTAAAGACACAACAAATCTGTTGATAGCTGTAATGGTTTGCTCAAAATCATAGGGTATGCAACCACCCATGCTTAACTGCTGAGGGTTGTATGGTCATCAATTCACCATGGTCTATTCTGCTTTGGAATCCAAGAATTAGCTAGCCCACATGTATATGGCATGTGGTAAAGGCAACTGAATCCATATTTGGTGCTCAATTCACCAATACTAAGAATTGACAAGTCTGAGCAAACGCTCTGTAAAGACAAGTCAACTCCGTTTATATGGTTCTTTGGTTTGCCAATAAATCAGTTGGTTATCAATGTACCATAGTTTTCGAACTCAAACATTTGGCTACTCCAGTAGTGATGGCTATTGGTAAAGAGACATCAAACCCATTATTTTCAATGATTCACCTCTCACAGGAGTTAACACACCGGGAAGTGATGAGAATAGTATGAAACTTATATGTTTTGATGTACATGATGTCATATGTTGGCAAAGATCCGGTATATCACCGTCAGGTCATCATAGAGATGTTCCTCTTCGAAACTTTGTTCTGATGTTCGAAGACAATCCTCAACAATTTTAACGATCTATCAAGGAAACTGGAACTTAACCTAGTCAAATTCCAGTTTAGGGGAGGATTGTTGGGAATTACGGTAAGCTATTGAACATGCTGAAGTTACTACTTGGATCTGTGAAGTATCGGCCGAAGAGTTTCTGCCGAAGAAGAATGGATTCTGCTGAAGTTATACTTCAGTTGAAGTGTTAATGCAGAGATCGTGATTCTGGCGACAGTGCTAATCCACGTAGGAGAGATAAGCGTATGTAGGCGTATGCAGGAAAAGTAAGCGCCGTATGAAGTATAGGTTGGTAGTGTGATATAGAGCTTACTGAGAATAAACAATATCATTAGTAAAACAATATGATTAGTTGCATGGTTGTCTAGATGCATGCTTGGTCTATGTTTGTATTGGGAGCGTACATTGTAAACGCTGGTGAGTCATTAGGGTTTCTTGCCTATAAAAGGAACCAAAATAGTTTGTAATAGATAACTTTTTCTCAAGTCTTAAAATTCTTAAAAATTATCCGAAACATAGAGTTTCTATAATCAAAAGATCCATAGAGGATCAAAGAGTTCTTAGTCATTATAACTTGTGTTTACATTCCGCTAAAGAATACAAGTTGTAGAGATCTTCTATTAGTTTGCTTGTGATTACATAGGCAATACTAACGATCTCCGAGTGCTTAAAGATCTATCAAGGTCTCTGTTTTCAACAATGTTCATTCCCGTTCTTTAATTTGTAGAATAACGAAATCAAAATCCAAATTCGTTTAACCAATTCAAGTTCTAATCACGAAACTCAACGACACCGTCAATTTCACACCTCGTTGGGACACGACCCGGGAAATCACTTGCCCGGTATCACTTTTATCACATTCGTGAGATTTGGCACGTTAACCTTTTTCCTAAAAGGTTGATTTGTCGAATTTCACGATTAATTTGATATACTGATATTGTGTTTTTCACCACTCACAAACAAACGATCGAATCAATAATTATGAAGAAGTTCAGTTATTTGTTTGTGTAGAAGATTAATGAGTTAAAAAGAGAAGATAAAGGAAAATATGAAGATGACTTTGAAGAGAGACGAATAAAAATAATTGGTTGTAGTTGAATTGTGATAGGATTGTGAGACCAAGAGAGTAAATGACGAATTTACCCTCCTGTGCAAGTCACATGAGGGTGTTTAACAGTCAAACTTAACTTTTGTTGGTCAATGGACCATGTGTGTTAAGGGTTTCGAAGTTAAGGATGGTAAGTGGAAAAAAAGTCAAAGGACTCAGAGTGAAAGTCAACGCTAACCACAGGGACCATCTTTGTAATGTACTCAAAATCAAAATTCAAGAATAAAGTAGAGGTAGAAAATGAAAATGGAAAAGGACAAAATGTGAAATGACAAAATCAATCTCATGTGCAAGGCACATGGTGGAGATAACGAGATTAGATAACGACTGTTAGTTTTTCATACCGTAATCTTTGACTGATTTCCCACATGTAGTATCTGTTTTGGTAAAATTAGCTGACTTCAAAAACACAAATAATTTTCTGTGGGTCAAAATGGGTCAGGTGGGTTGGGTTGACCTGGTACCTGTTTGTTTTAGTTTGAATTCTGATGACCTGCAATCATCAGACTGTTGGTTTTTTTAAGGCATGAGATTGTTAGATTCTGAGTATATATTGCAAATTTTCTTTGTGTAGACAAAAAAATCGCGGCAGTGATGACAGCCGACATTCAGTTGACATCTTACTTGAACTCCAAAGAGAACGATGGTAAATGTAAATCTCCCTTAAAAGAAGTTGGTGTTTACTTTAGCATTCTGTTATAATAAGGACAAATTATTATGCTGTAGGTTGTGGATTTTTGCTTGAAAGGAAAGAGAACGAGGAAGTACGTGGTAACGCTCAAATTTGATAGTTTTACATCTTCACCACTTCTCTATTTTTTAGATACTCTTACATCATCACCGCTCATACATTTGATTTTACGGCTCCTGGGTCACTTTGCATAGGAATGTTTCGTATATTGTAGGGCTCTTATACACTATTTATCAACCGGTCGCAATTATTTTGTGGAAAGAACTCGAAGACCTCTGAAAAGTCTATGTATGGGAAGGTGAAGGTAATCCCAGTTAATTGTTCTTTTACATAATAGGTTCTATATTTTAATTTGTAGAACCAAATCCACACCTGGGACATCTATCTTGGGCAGATGGTTAAGCATGTTGAGTCTGTAGTATTGGGTAAGAATGAACTGTAAACTGAACACAAGACTGAACCATTACACTAGAGCTGGAAAAATGGGTAGGTTAGATAATAGGTCAAAAGGATTCAGTTAGGGCTGATGCATCAAATTTTTGTGCTGTCCTTTTCTGTATTTAGCAACATTACAAAAACTTTATTGTTAGATAATATGAATCTCATGATACAGTGACGGTTGTAAGATTTTTAAAACACACTGGCCGACTTTTGTCCAGTTTTTTGTTTGGCTTAGTCTTTAAATTTTGTCCGTTAGATATAAAAAAAAACCCAGATTGACCTGATTTTAAGTTAATTAGCCCCACCTCTAATTCCACTGTGTTGTTTGCAGTGCGGGAATTGGACATGAGAGATTTTTGAATTACATGGGAGCGCTTTGGCATCAAGAATGTATTCGTTGTCGCGGGTGCAAATGAGGTTCGAAAGTTATCCTTAAATATTGACCTGCCTGTGTTTTTGTTGTCGCGAGTCCGACATTGGCAGTCGAGTCTACAAAAGAAAGCAACGTTACACGTGTATGGCAACGTAAGTTTCTTTAGACCTATAATTTTTATAGGCTTACGTACTAAATGAATTCAAATTTTCCATTAACGACTAATGCTATACTACTTTTTATACCCAACTATAAATTTTTCTCTAATGACTAACGATATAGTTTTTATACTGGTTCTGCGATTCTAGGAGTAGAAGAAAAAAATAGAATGATGAAAATGACATTGGTATTCATGATGCCATGGACGTTGATCTCTAGAAGTCATTAGATGTTTATAAAATAGATGTTCAGTTTATATGTATGACTTTTTGGATTCCATAGTAATTTAAATATTTTTGGATCATGTTTTTGTTGTCCAGGGCTCAAACCAAGGACCAAGAAGACGAGATCATGTTATTGCGACCAGATTGATGAACCTTGCTGATCTTGCTTATTTAAATTAGTTTGTTGATGTATGAACCATAAATATGAATGAAACTGTTGAGTTTATGATATATAAAATACAATAAAACATAAAGACATCAAGAGTACACAGCGGAAGACTTAAGATCATAACAAATAAATTAATTAACTGAAAGTATGCGTAACGTACCTCTTGCGAATGTCAAATCCCTCGAGCAAAACAAAACAACCCTCGAGCAAAGCAAAACAAAGAAGTACTTATTGGTGTAAGAATAATGTCTTACAACCACGTTCTTGTACACACGAATTAACCAACGAATCAAGCGATTGCTAGATCTAACACAAGTCCTCGTTTAAGCAAAACGAAACCAAACTCCCTTACAAATGGGGTGCTTGGCTGAATATTAGACTAGAGAGAGGAGAGGAGAGATCTAGGGTTAATTCAATGCACAAGTGTATGAAACCCTAGACCCTAACCCTCTTTATATACTAGTAGGTAAACTTTGGGAACAAGTTAATGAATTAGGCCTTGGAGAGGCCCCTATGGCCGACCACTATTGAAAGCCCAAAGCCAAACCCATAACTTTTCCAAGTTTTCCATTTCTAGTCCTTTCTCTTTTCATTTAACGGTCGTTAGTCATTTTTCCGTTAAATACTTAACGATCGTTAACCGGACTTAATGTGCAATAATTAATCGTAAACATAAACATTAATTATTAACTTTAATTCTCATTCGCTAATGTGTGCAATCCCGTGGTCACGAGTTCGAATCCGGACATTCACATGTTTGTAAATATATACATTTCCAACAGCTCCTACTTGGATATGTTTACAAAACGTGAAATGACATTGGTTAGCGTCTAGCAACACGCCAATGCCCCGGTACAACTCGTGTATGATTTTCTGGAGAAAAACCAAGTTTGATGATTCATCATCATATTCATCCTTTTGTTTCTAATACCATGTTAATAAGAATATGGATCTTACTCATTTCTTAATTAACTATTACATTTCTCGCTTTATATGATTGATTAAGATTACCAATTCTTCGAACATATTCCGAAGACCTTGGGTATGGCCATACAAACATCTTAACAATCCTACGAGGCCCAGATATTATACTTCAAAATAAATTTGAAGGAAACAAATCCCATTTTGACTACAAGCGATTCATAAATTTCGCAACACTTCAGAAAACAACCCTTATAACTACCAGTTACGTGTAGCGTTAGATTGCTTCACAAAAATGCACTACATCCATGACATATCTCTTGTATCTCAAGTCAGAGGATAAATATCCATGATATACTTAATGACAAAGATCCATAAAGTATTATCATGCTGGTGGGATAAGTCCTATACTCAATACATTGAATATCATCTGAAATTAGTCATGCTACGCATCAATATACTTTCAAGTATATTCTAACTAATACTCAGATTTGTCTTAATTCAATATCATTCCCATGTTATTGATTGACAACGGACTATTTAGAATAACTTAAGTTATTCAAGGATTTAAACATGCAAATACAGGACACAATATTATAAATGAAATTAAACGTATACCGTACTTTAATTCATTATAAATAATAATTGTTTAACATCCTTTATCCAAATACTAAATAGATCAATGCATGATAATACTAGTTAATGAATTTTGCCACAAGTCATGAAAATCATACTTGTTGACAAGGCATAATTTCAATTAACTTTGATCTATAGGAATTTTGAGAATACTTATTTCAAGAATTCAATAAGTGAATTTCTTGTATATGTTTACACATATCTTGATATTGTCATATCATTCCATAAGGTGCGTGATAACCTGAACCACCTTTATATGACAATCATCTTTCAAAACTTTTAAAGTTTAAAGTATTCTTTATTCTTTAATGTATAATGCAACTATGCTCTTAGTTGAGCATAACTAGTCAACATGGTCATCATCAAGGATACCGTGACTAGATATGAGTGTCATCTCAATTATACTAGCATCATTGTGTACAACAATATGCTCTTTAAATATCCGTAAACTTTTGAACAGTTCTAGTGTAATGTTGGTGCCTACCAAAACTCAAGTTTGTTGGCAATGACAATTATGAAACAATTGTCATATAATCATCCATAGAATCTAGGAGCATCTCCGGATTGTGGAATGTGATTCTAAATCCAAACATATTCCTTTAAAATATTTATTACACTAACAACTTTCAATGTTGTCAAATCATCTTGTAATCAAGCATGACACAACAACTTTATACACAACATGATGTTCATGATGAATCTTCAAGTTAAACTTTAAGATCTCATCTATCTTGTCAAAGATATGTATTCATCATGTTCTATTTGACTCATTTATTTACCGCATATGTTTATAATAATAAACATATATTCCAAAATTGTATATATTATTTCCAAATCTTACAAACGAAGTTTCATTCCCAACTAAAACTTAATTTAAGTGGAATGTAGTTGCCCATACAACATATAAGATTTAAGAAAAATAAATAATACTCCCACTAGCTTTCAGGAATACTTATGAGCAATCTTATTTTAATTATTAAATCAAACATGGATTTAATATTAAACATAAGAAACATCTCCTAGATGCTTGCATATATCCATTCATGGATTCTTGCAGTTTGTACATATCCAAGGATTATTTGAATTCATAAAACTTCTTTGTATTACTCATCGTCCTCGCAAAAGTAATTCCACAACAAAGATTTATGACATTCATTGTCAAAATTTCATATCAATGAAACTAAGTATGACAATTATAATCTTTATACTTCTATTTAATGTATCTAGTAAAGAATATTCAATCATAGTTAATTGCTTAAATATGATTAATATTATTATCACTAGACATGCATTAAATATGTGTACAATATTGTCCATACGATTTCTACATAAAGATTTAAACCACTAGGGTTTCCATCCTTCGAAGAAAATCATCTTCATTTAGATAAACCAAGTATCTAAAATTGATTATATTTATGGACAGCATCTCAACATTCATAGTATGATTGATTTACCACAATTCAACATTTGGTAAATTCATCATCATGATTAACAGGCTTACCATGATCCTGTAACTCATAATCCTCAGCATATTAAATATCTGAGATATCCTTACGGATCTATGAATGACAATTCCATCATATTAAGGTCTATCATTTTCATGTTTAGCCTCATCATGATATTTGCTAGTGCATTTTAGAAGATTATGTATTTTGTAATTCAATCTTTCAAGATCTAAACAAAACTCCCACTTGCCTTTAAAAATTTAAAGATTACCTTTAAATAGTTTAGCAAGTAGAGCAACAATACATTGTTCTCTTTTGGGATATTACAAAAACATTGACAGTTCCTAACATTAGTTTGTTACAACTCACTCTATAAGTAGTTTAACAAATTCAGAACTTCATTTATAAGACTTACTGTGATTCATCACATTCCATAAACAAATGGTGTCTTATTAATCTTCTAGGTTGGAGTCTTATTGAGTATATTCAATCTATACTCAATCTACTAACCTTGATAACTTTTGGAAGAAACTATAGTTATCTTGAATCAAACAATGCCAACAGATTTTGATTCTTCTAACTGAACATACCATAAAACTATGGTATTTCCTTAGAATTAGTATTGTAAGATTAATCTAACAATATTTAAGATAACCATCTACTCTTTGGTTTATCATATTTACCAACAAAGTAAAACTTAATGGTACAATAGAATTACCAAGTCAATTGCATGTATTATAACACAAGTATTCTTGACCAAGTCAAAAGATATAACAGTTATAATCCCACTATACGTTATAAGTCTTTGATCAACTCATTGACTTCATGCATATGTCTTAAAACATAGCAAGTTAACGTCTTACTTTATATTGTAAGTCTTGTATTAAAAGACTTCATGTTTGTGACTTTACAAAATCATAAACATTTATAATTAAAGTAATTATGAACACCACCTCGGGTTTCAATTCATATTTCAAGTTAATATTTACTACATATATTTAAGTCATTCAACGAATACTCAAATTCAAGGTAGTATTAGATTACTTCATTTAATTATGTCATTCCATGAAATGTTCCATGTAAGAAACTGCAGAATCATCCATGCTCGTTCTCACAACACGTGGATATTTTACCTTGGGCTACAATCTAGTTCACGTTCTCACGTAACATAAATTGTAACTACAAGTGTTTCTTAAATATTGAATGACATAAATATTTAAAATAAAGTAGTCTTTGTTATCATCTTGACACATGTTCTTAATAGGGCAATCATACATATATAAATGTATACTTCCTATTAGAATGTTATTCTCTTACTTTACAGTCAAGAGAATCCTTTTAAATCATATTAATATGTGTTGTACCTTGCACACAATAAGATTTCTCCCACTTGTGCATGGAACAACATCATGTAGCATATAAACAACACGATACACATTCGTTTATTTGATTAATATGATTTGTGTCATAGATATAACAAGTAGAGGTAGAACTATATTGTTTAGTAAGGAAACGTACATGACTATCCTTAAAAACATAAGTGTCTACAATTGGAAAGTAATTATCTTTGAAGATAATCACGGGTTACTACAAGGAAATAAGGCTTGTAGCTCCTACTGAATTAGAAATCATTAAAACAACTTCTTATTCAGTAATGCAACACAAATGCTCCCACTGAATCTGACAACATTGTAAGTGTTGCATAACCAGTTAAAACAACTTGCTTGCTTTTTACTTTCCTACACCTTTGAAGAACCATACGTAATCATTACTAAGGTACTAAAAGGTGTATTCTACTATATGAATGATAGGTTATCCATCAATGCTAGTTTGCCTTTTACCAATTTTTGCGGTAATTAGTCTAGCTTCTAATCTAGTAACTCATATACATGTTTTCCAGTTAACCAACATTCATGTTGTTACAAAGGATTCATTCACCAAATGAGGGTAATGAAATCTTTATGGAAAATAAGATGTGCAATTCATTGCTAAGAGTTACATTAGAATTTAGACAATTCAAATGTTCCTATTATACCTTTCTCATTCATGAAAAGGAATAGGATTGAGTCTCATGCTTCTCCCATGGAAAAGAGACTTCGTTTGTCTTATCAATAAATTATTCTCGATCAAACATTTGTTTGAAAGCAAAGTGGATCAATTTACTAAACAAAGACTAAACCACGTTTACGGTTAAATGTTGCATTTATACATTCAAAAGAATTACAAAATTCAATTTTAGTATTTTCGATAATTAACCTTTTCAATAAACAATTAAATACCCAAGGTTCATATTCATATAACCAATTAATTATTATTGAAAACTAGGATCCAAATTGTCATAATTTCATCACGTCAGTTGATCTGCTAGTAATGAACCTTATACAAAATGGTAGAGCTATTGCTCAATTGCCAATTTCAATTGCAATTCCTAGATTTATGGGATTTACATATAGCCAATATCAATCGCCATGTAAACATGTTTTATCCCATCTTATGCCTTGAGTTGCCAGTTCTCACTACAAAACTCAATTAAGTTATCCAACTTAAGAAACTGCAAAATCGTCCATGCCCGATCTCACGACACGTGGACATTTTACCCTTTGATTAAGATCTAAGTCACGTTCTCACGCAAATAGAAAGTAATCTTAGGTGTTTCCGTTTCGTTGGATGGCATATAACTTAAATTAAAGGGTAATAGTTTTGATGTTAAATCAAATATGTACAAAGATGTCATGCATTCATCTTTGTAGCATAGTTTTTATTAAAACATTTATATCTTGTTTTAATGAATAAGCTTTTCATCATCAAACTTTAATTGAGGTATTGGGTTCACCAATCAAGGAATTTAGTGTTAATTATCATCCATTATACCGTACTTTTGCATAAGTGTAAACACTTAGTGTTTCGGATAATTACCACCGAAGTGGCGCATGGAATTAAAACTAATTCGCCCTTAAGATGAGCTTGCACATTTAATGTCTTACTAAGTAGCTCCACTCGAACTTACAGAGGGCAGAGGACAGTGCACGCTAAAGCACAACCTAAAACATCCTTTCAGTGTGACTGTGCGCACTTCTTTAAACCCCTTTTATTAGTTCATTCTCATGGGTGAGCCTTTCAGACCATTTGTACCAAAGTCATCAATCAATTAAACGATTATGATTACTATTCTTAAAAATACATGTTTCACCATTGTTTAGGTCAGTTTATTTTTCTTGTAAAAATACCCTTGTTACATATATCAAACAAGCAAGTATTTGTAAAAAATAAACAAGTAAACAATGAATGCATAACAAATAAAAGTCATGCATATCAAATAGCCACATGCAAACGTTTTTGATAAATCCTATTAATAACCAATCCTAGATTTGACAATATGCATATATTTAATTAAGACTTTAACCCGTTTTCATCTATGTACAAGATGAACCACATGCATCGATTCATCGATTGCGCAAGTCAAAATTAAATACATACCACATAGCACATAATTGATTAAATTAATAATTATTTAGGTCTTCCCCAATTTTAGATCTATCAAAAATTAGTGTATATCACTTAAACATGAAAGACATACAATAAAGCAAATCCATGATAAAACATGCAGATAATTATCATGGATATAAAATTACACTTAACAATTAATGCAATTAATCAAAGTTACGCATATACACATAAAGTTGCATGCATCTTAGGGTTTCTAATCCAATTAAAACAATAGTTTACAAAACCCTAATTAGGGCACCAAAAATAAACCCCCCCCCCCCCTCAAAATTAGGGTTTAGGTTTTGCAAACCCTAGATCTAAGCATACAAATAATAACACATTCATGTTTATTTTAGTTATGTGTTTCAGTAATTAATTACTTGTTATACAAGGCTCGTGATGCCACTGTTGAGTTTATGATATATAAAATACAATAAAACATAAAGACATCAAGAGTACACGGCGGAAGACTTAAGATCATAACAAATAAATTAATTAACTGAAAGTATGCGTAGCGTACCTCTTGCGAATGTCAAATCCCTCGAGCAAAACAAAACAACCCTCGAGCAAAGCAAAACAAAGAAGTACTTATTGGTGTAAGAATAATGTCTTACAACCACGTTCTTGTACACACGAATTAACCAACGAATCAAGCGATTGCTAGATCTAACACAAGTCCTCGTTTAAGCAAAACGAAACCAAACTCCCTTACAAATGGGGTGCTTGGCCGAATATTAGACTAGAGAGAGGAGAGGAGAGATCTAGGGTTAATTCAATGCACAAGTGTATGAAACCCTAGACCCTAACCCTCTTTATATACTAGTAGGTAAACTTTGGGAACAAGTTAATGAATTAGGCCTTGGAGAGGCCCCTATGGCCGGCCACTATTGAAAGCCCAAAGCCAAACCCATAACTTTTCCAAGTTTTCCATTTCTAGTCCTTTCTCTTTTCATTTAACGGTCGTTAGTCATTTTTCCGTTAAATACTTAACGATCGTTAACCGGACTTAATGTGCAATAATTAATCGTAAACATAAACATTAATTATTAACTTTAATTCTCATTCGCTAATGTGTGCAATCCCGTGGTCACGAGTTCGAATCCGGACATTCACATGTTTGTAAATATATACATTTCCAACAGAAACAACTCCTTACAGTTGTTTATGCAACCCAAAAAGATGCATACATCAGTAACATTAAAAAAAATTGGTCCGTAGGCGTTTGTAATATTTTGAACGACTCATGCCTATTTTACAGTTGCAGCAGCAAAAAAATTATGGCAAATGCCCCTGCCGCAATGCGGCGGACGTTTCCATCTCGTTAATAATAAAAATATCAGCGGTAGTAATAATATTCTTATACTCCCTCCGTCCCAATTTAAGTGTCCACAATGAAATCTTTAAATGTCCCAAATTAAGTGTCCATGGAATATTCCAACCAATGAAAAGAGACTTTAGTAGGTGAAAATGATATTTGATTGGTGGAGAGTGTAGTTAGTGGAATTTTCTAAAACTTTGTGCATATGAATAGTGGACACTTAATATGGGACGGAGGGAGTATAAGACTACTAGGTACGCTATTTCCCGTGCATAGGCACGGCCCACGACAATGGATGTTTATTGTTTAAAATAAATACTTGGCGTTTGTAGATATAAGTGTCTGTGAAAGTGTTTAGTGACAAAGTATAGAGACACTTAAAAGGTAAAACACGTAAAGGTTTAATATACACAAAAGTTACTAAAATTTATGAGAAATTTGTCTTAAATAATTAAAGTTTTTTTGTTGTTATTCAGGTTACTCAAGTTAACATGTTTATTATATGGGTTATGTGGAAATCAAGAAGGGGTTTGAATAGTTTTACCGATTAAAACTTCGTTTTAAATTATTTAGATCGACTTATGACAATCTATTTGAACGTGTGTGTTGGATGTTGATAGAAAAGCGTATAGATAAATAAAACTAAAATAAAGAGTAAGAAGCACAAACCCACAACGCGAGTATTTATAGTGGTTCGGCTACAAGGACACCTTCCTTGCCCTACTCCACTCCCCGAGTCACCTACTTGAAAGTTCGTAATCACTACACATCACAAACTCCTTGTGGCGGAGAAGCCTTCACAACGTCGCCTACTCTTTATCCGGTACAAGGCTAGACATCGGGTTCTTCCACGAGGTAGAACCAAACCTATCACTATGTCGCCTACACTTTATCCAGTACAAGGCTAGATACCGAGTTCCATTTACAAAGGTGGAACTACTACCCAACATTACACAACTCTTATCCCAAAGGAGATCTACTCCTTATGACAACATCAACAAGGATATCAATATCCTATGACCCAATACAAATCTATCTTGTACATCAACACACCATATCGAATGTACACCTTAGGCACCTTTCACTAATGCCTTTGACTCGACTTCTAGGCACCGTTCACTAATGCCTTGTGACTTGACTTCTAGGCACCCTTCACTAATGCCTTTTGACTTGACTTCTAGGCACCTTTCACTAATGCGTTCAACACGGACTTTTGGCACCTTTCACTAATGCCTTTACTTTGACTCTTCGACACTTTTCACCAATATCTTTGTCTTGACCCTTTATACATCTTTCAACTATGTCTTCGACACTACACTTCTAATGAGAAAGAGAAGAACTATCAACAAGATACCATTAGTAGTCTTGATGATGACGAAGCTAGGCAACTCATGGACTTGAGCTTGCTCGACTTTAAGAGGTGGTGATCTCGCCTTTAAGAGGAACCTGGAGAATGACAAAAACACAAAACTACATAGAAAGATCACTTGGATCCGTGGTTAGAGAGTTTACAACACAAAGAGAAAATATGTGTGAAAGTGGCGAGTTACAATGAAGACATGACTCACTATTTATAGACAAACTATTGTTACTGTTCCACGGATCCCTTACTTGAGGGATCCGTCCAGTGTAAACTGGGGGAACCGTGGGACGCTCCTCTTTGCCCATGGGTTTTGGGTCATGGGTCATGGGTTATGGGTCACGGGTCCTAGACTTTGGACCATGGGTATCCAAGTAGATACAATGTATCTAGTAGGTGCAATGCATCTAGTCCATGGGTCATAGGTTAAATCCATGGGTCATGGATAATACCCATCTATGACTTATGCATGATGTCACGCAATGGGTTTGGGTTATGCTCCATGGGTATGGGTCATGGACTTTGGGTTATACCCAATTACATTCAATGTATTTGGTCAATGGGTCAAATACTTACACTTCTACCAATTATAATACATACTAATTATGTATATATCTACCCAATATGTAAACACTAGTTGTTGTACATATGCAATACTAAATCATAAAAACACTGTTACTTGTTCAGTGTTTTATGTGAAAACGTAAGTGTGTTAGTAAACTATTGGCTCAAACCATTTACGTATTTTATTTGTTTCGTTAAAATGATTTTACGTTTGTTGTCGACAAAACATTAGAAGATTGTAAAATATAAATAAATGTTTTTACGGCTTATTTGTATTAACAGTCTCCTCCTTTTTGTTGATGACAAAACATAAGATTATTTTAAGGAAAAACTAACATTCTTAAAAGTTTGAGTTGGAGTTTTTACTCTCTTCTCTCCTTTTTTGTTGAAACAAAAAGAGCATCGAAAAGAAACTAACACCTTCTTTTAAGAAAAACATGTGAAAGAAAAAGTATGAAAAATATAGAGTAAGTGAGGAGAAGAATTCTTGACCTAGCTCTCCCTTGACGAGTCCATCCTTTTGTGAGGGCGTCAAGTAAGAAGAAATACTAAACTAGTGCATTGCAGCTATGTTTGGAAATGGTTTCGTCTTTGTGACGAATATGTTCCCCCTTGATGATTGCAACTTTGCAAGGAGACGTCATGTCATGTAATCCTAATGTGAATTATATTGCAAATGATTTTGCAATGTATCGCTTTGACACGAAGCTCCCCCTAGCTTAGGGTGTCAAAGTCTTCATGTGTATATTGAAAATCTACAAACAAAAGTTAGAAAACAAGTATATAATGCATAATTTCCTGCAAATAAGACTCAAGTTAGTAGTAAACAAGTCTTCCGTTGCACGGATCCCACGGTTCCCTCTTTAGAGGGATCCGTCTAGGCAAACAGAGGGACCCGTCTGTCTGAAAGTTTAAGACAACAATGGTGATGTGGAAAAATGATGTCAACATCAAAATGAGATATGTATTAAGGCAACAAACATATTCTCAAGATAATATGGCAAATAACATGTAATTTCATTTAATAAAACTAGAGAAATGATGTACATAACTCCAAAAACTAAGAAAATGAAAGATACATGACTTGGGATTCCTAAATATGTCTAAGTTGAGCTTAAGACTAGGACACCACTTGAATCCTTGAGCTCAAGGTTGTTTGGGTTTGTTGATCTCGTTGAAAAGTTCGAGGAGGTGATAAAACATGAAACATTGATCTTCACGTACTTCATGTATCAAACTTTCAACATGTTGACAATGATAACAATCTTTGTCATGACTCAGAAATGGTGGTGGTAAAAAGGAAATGACTTGAGATGGAAGGTTTGGTTGAGATTCCACAAAAGAAGAAGGAATATGTGGAGGTATATTTGGAGGTGATTCAACCAAAGGTGGTGGTGGTGGAATATGTAATGATGATGGTGGTAGAGAGGTATCTACTTCCATGTGATCGGGTGGTTGACTTTGATGATTTCTCATGATCCAAAAGGGACTATTTGAGGGTGACAGAGAAAAAGATGCCGGGGCTAGTGTTGATTCAACACCTTGATTTTGTTGCTCTATTCTTTCCATTGAGAATGTTAGCAATGGTGAAGGATGAGATGGCCTAGGAGGCAAGTCCTTTAGATTGTAGATGTGTGGTGATGAGAGTGGAGTGGTGAATGATATGGCTCTAGGCACTAAGGGTGATGGTTTAGTGGAAATAGGAGTGTTTGGTTTAGGGGGTATAGTGGTGTTTGGCATTGGTAGTTTAGTGGGAACAATCCTTTTGGGGATTGGTTTGATAGGTAGAGGGGAGATCCTAGCATTTGTGGTTTTAACGGGAGATGATTCGGTTGAAGAAATTTCGTGAACAACACGAGCAAGTTTCTTGGGTGGTCCTTTGGTGGATGAGTTACCACTAGGAGCTTTCTTCATGATGAGATGATAACAAAAATAGGGTTATAAGAGTTTCTAAATGCTGAGAATGAGGATGAAGATGATGACTTTAGGAGTCTTAACAAGATAGTTTATAAGGGGAAGGATTCGGCAAGTGCATTCAAGACTTAAGCCACTAAGATCCTTTGGAATGTGATGATTTGCATGCACAAGAGTCAACTTCATAGTTGTATTGATCTAGGAGTTTAATTAAAACAAGATGCAGTGTTCAAGTTAGCAAGGAGATCTTGAGATGATTGTTTTAGCTAGAGTTTGGATGAATCTGTCACCCGGATCCCACGGTTCCCTCCAATGAGGGACCCGTCTAGGCTAATCCTAGGGATCAGGCTCTCAGCAGCTAAGAAAAGAGAAAAATGACGTTTGTAAGGTCTAATACCTATACCTCTTGAGTGTTTCAGTCTTCCTAAGGGTCTTAAATGAAAGGGTACTTAAATGATCAAGGGCAATGAGTGAAGGTAGCTAATGATTGCCTTTTATGGAAGAAAATTGAACTTTATGAGTACCAATGAATGACCAAAGATGACACTAGAAAATTTTAGAGTGTCAAGTGGAGCTAAATGATCCTAGAGACCAGATAGTAACTTAAGATAATTTTGGAAAATATCTTAAAAGAAATGAGAAACTAGTATTTGACCCATTTTGAGGTAGAGATGACTAAAATCAATTTACTAAAATTGAGAGATTTATAAAACTAGATGTGTTGACATGTGAGAGATGATGTGTGAGTATAGGAGCTGAAGAATGATGAGTTTTTGGTGAAATGATAAATCGAAAAGCACCTTGAGTGTGATCCTAAATGAGCTATGAGTGAGTGTGAAGCTTACTGAGCTTAAGGGAGACTTAAGTGGTTCCAAGGTATTATGTTTAGCTAGTGTGAATTAGTCTAAGGACATGGTTTGATGTATAAAGTCAGCAACTGCATTTCTGTTTGCCCAGATCCCACGGTTCCCTAAGTGGAGGGATCCGTCTAGTACACAGTGAGGGATCCGTCTCCTGCTAAACAGTACCTTCACAGAAGGTATGCAAAAGTTGCACAAGGTATCGTATTTCAAAGCTAGTGTTTTCTAAGAAGTTTGAACAACTATATAAACGAGACATCAAACGTTAAATGTTTTATTTCATGAGAAAAATCACATTACAATGATGAAAGATGAAATCTAAGGATTGAGCCTATTTGGAAAGGAAACTAAGTTTCTTGAGCGTTTTCACTAGATGGATCATCAAATGGATGATAAGTATTTGCCGATTCAGGGATGAAGAAAGACTTGATGAGAGATGTGTTTAGGGGTTCCATCATCTTATTCACGAGTACGTACAACGGACTTTGAAATTGAGGGTGGAAGTACATGATGTGATGATAAAGGCGTGTCAAGAACATTCTATAAGGGATTAGTTTGTTCATGTTGCCTTGAAGGTTTACAATTCGCCTTGCGAAGAAGTAGGCGAGATTGTATGGTTGTTGTCTTAGCAAACAATACATGATGTGAGTACAACAAGCGGGAAGGATTTCTCGATTTCCCCTAAGACTCCAAACATTTTCACGTAGGATGAGTGCGAGAGGTTTAAATTCATCTCGGATATCCCGTGTATAGATTATGTTTGGATCAGAGTAATAGGGTCGAGGTTTGCATAACATGCGAGTCAAGTCTTGAGGGGAAGGTATGTGTGAACAATATGGACTATTTTCTTCACGGTGGTTGAAAAGAGAATCAAGAGACCAATCTTCAGTGAAGGCACATTTTCCATGATTTGGAATTCGAAGAATGTGAGCAAATTGCCCAAGGGTTAAAAAAAACTTTTGGTTTTTTATCCAAAACCAAAGAGATAGAGATCGATCCTCGTTACGAACGAGTTCAACTTGACGGAAGAATTCCAATACAAACCTTGGACAGATTTTCTCGTTAATTCCGAGAAGCCCTTCTAGTCCTATGGTTCAGAAAGAGGTATTGATACCTTCTTCGTATAGAAGAGGTGTGTCGATAATACGTACTTCATGGAAGTGACGAGTTTCGAGATTATTAAACCCATGGACATGATTGCCAGGTGTGTTGGGCTCAAGATAAATGTTAGGAATGTAGACATAAGTAAGTGAAAGTCGAACTCATACTCATGAGACATGACGAGACCTATGGAAGTGAAAAGAATATGATGAGACGCATTAAAGCAAAAAGGATGATCACCTAACATTTTTACTAGATTTCTATTAACAATGACAAGTAACTCACTTAGTATTTAACATTCTAGTGGGATTTACCTTTTTAAGATGAAAACTTTTTTTATGTTGCATGAGAATCTGTTTCCCAGTTCCACGGTTCTCACGGTTCCCTTCCAAGAGGGATCCGATTAGTTGAACTATAGGGATCCGTGGATCTGTAGTGACAGAAAAGATTTTGACGAAAAAATAGGTTTTTGCATCTTACAAGTTTATAAAAAGAAATGTATTTTAGCCAATATTTACTTAGTTAAGCATGCATTGTAGGTTTCTAAGATACCTCAAGTCCAAATGTACGAAGGACAAAAAGTAGAAGAAATGACAAACACATTATGAAAAATAAATTAGATAAGCTAAAACATTAGTAATATTTCATTTAAATGCTAAGAACGATACAAAGGATTGGATATATAATACCAATGTAGATTAACAACAAAAAGTACATGTCTCCATAAGAAAACTTGATCATGGGGAACACGAGAGCGATGAGTGTCAAGTCGATGATCACGAAGGCGATGTAAACCATGATGATGAAGTTTTTCTTTAGTTTTGATTTGAGATAAGATGAGATGAGAAGGAATATGAAGTTTGAATGAAAGGTAATTTTTGAAAGTGGAAGATTTTGAAAAATGAGGGTTTGGTGGAGTTGACGATCGGAGGAGATATTTATGGGGAAGGAGGAATTTTTTAGATTTGTTTTTTTTTATTATTAGGAAGATTTGATTTTTGGATTAAGTAAAATAAGAAACATGTTTATAAACCTAGACTATATACGGAAGAGTAACACATATGCAAGAAAAGCTTCCTAACGAAGCTATGTGTAATATATGAGTATGCAAAAAAAATAATCATATAAAATCCTATGTAACCATACTTATTCTTAAGCTAATGTTATTTAGAGATAAGTAAGAAGTCATATCTCTAATGCAATTACGAGTGTCTTTCTTTTTACAAAAGAATGTCAATAGAAAACTCCTGTTCCTTCGTGATTAAGATACCTTCTTAGGGAATGTAATATTGTTACCAAGCAATTTCTATGGCTTGATAAATATAAGCTTTAGCTAAGCAAAATGACAAGGAAGGTTAGTGCAATTTAGTAAGATAAAATAAGAGAAAAAAAATATTGTTGTCATCTAATCAACATCTTACAAAAGTGTTTTTAAGACATGGTGTTTATGTTTCTAAAAGACCTTCTTTGTAGTTTTCAATTATACACGGATCGTATCAAGTTTTTAAAGTGCAACATACTCTAAGAAACTTGGTAACGAAGCTCTGATGCCAATTGTGGAAAACTAGTAGGGGGTTGAATAGTTTTACCGACTAAAATTTCATTTTAAACTATTTAGATCGACTTATGTCAATCTATTTGAACGTGTGTGTTGGATGTTGATAGACAAGCGTATAGATAAATAAAACTAAGATAAAGAGTAAGAAGCAAAAAACCACAACGCGAGTATTTATAATGGTTCGGCTACAAGGACACCTTCCTTGCCATACTCCACTCCCCGAGTCACCTACTCGAGAGTTCGTAATCACTACACAAACAAACTCCTTGTGGCGAAGAAGCCTTCACAACGTCGCCTACTCTTTATCCGGTACAAGGCTAGACACCGGGTTCTTCCACGAGGTAGAACCAAACCTATCACTACGTCGCCTACAGTTTATCCGGTACAAGGCTAGATACCGAGTTCTATTTACAAAGGTGGAACTACTACCCAACACTACACAACTCCTATCCCAAAGGAGATCTACTCCTTATGACAACATCAACAAGGATATCAATATCCTATGACCCAATACAAATCTATCTTGTACATCGACACACCATATCGAATGTACACCTTAGGCACCTTTCACTAATGCCTTTGACTCGACTTCTAGGCACCGTTCACTAATGCCTTGTGACTTGATCCTTCTCTAATTCCTTTTGACTTGACTTCTAGGCACCTTTCACTAATGCCTTCAACACGGACTTTCGGAACCTTTCACTAATGCCTTTACTTTGACACTTCGACACTTTTCACCAATATCTTTGTCTTGACCCTTTAGACATCTTTCAACTATGTCTTCGACACTACACTTCTAATGAGAAAGAGAAGAACTATCAACAAGATACCGTTAGTAGTCTTGATGATGACGAAGCTAGGCAACTCATGGACTTGAGCTTGCTCGACTTCAAGAGGTGGTGATCTCGCCTTTAAGAGGAACCTAGAGAATGACAGAAACAAAAAACTACATAGAAAGATCACTTGGATCTGTTGTTAGAGAGTTTACAACACAAAGAGAAAATATGTGTGAAAGTGGTGAGTTACAATGAAAAATGGCTCACTATTTATAGACAAACTATTGCTACCGTTCCACGGATCCCACAGATCCCTTACTTGAGGGATCCGTCTAATGTAAACTGGGGGATCCGTGGGACGCTCCTCTTTGCCCATGGGTTTTGGGTCATGGGTCATGGGTTATGGGTCATGTGTCCTAGACTTTGGACCATGGGTATCCAAGTAGATACAATGTATCTAGTAGGTGCAATGCATCTAGTCCATGGGTCATGGGTTAACTCCATGGGTCGTGGATAATACCCATCTATGACTTATGCATGATGTCATGCAATGGGTTATGGGTTATGCTCCATGGGTATGGGTCATGGACTTTGGGTTATACCCAACTACATTCAATGTGATTGGTCAATGAGTCAAATACTTAAACTTCTACCCATTATATTACCCATTATAATACATACTAATTATGTATATATCTACCCAATATGCTCAATGTGATTGGTTAATGGGTCAAATACTTAAACTTCTACCCATTATATTACCCATTATAATACATACTAATTATGTATATATCTACCAAATATGTAAACACTAGTTGTTGTACATATGTAATACTAAATCATGAAAACACTATTACTTGTTTAGTGTTTTATGTGAAAACGTAAGTGTGTTAGTAAACTATTGGCTCAAACTATTTACGTATTTTATTTGTTTCGTTAAAATGATTTTACGTTTGTTATCGACAAAACATTAGAAGACCGTAAAATATAAATAAACGTTTTTACGGCTTATTTGTATTAACAGGTTACTCAACGTTTAAAAAAGTGACATTCTTGTAACTACGAGGGTGGGCAACCGGATTATTTACCGGTTCCCTTGTCCACGTCATCACTATCGTTTGAGATGTTACAAGCAAGTTACCATAGTTCACGGGGTTTATTAAATAGGTTACTGAACTTCAAAAAAAAAGTTACCATCCGTTTTTATACATTTATGTATGTTTTATCTGTTTTCGATTTTTTACGTTTTTCTCCATTTTTGTACGTTTTTATACGTATTTATACGTTGTATACGTTTTCTTTGTTGTAGTTCTTTTTTTACATTTTTCTCCATTTTCGTACGTTTTTGTATATTTCCTTGTATGTTTTTTACGTTTCTATCAGTTTTTATACGTTTGTGTATGCATTTCTCTGTTTTCCTACCTTTTATTACGTTTTGTACATTTTCGTACATTTTTGTATATATGTTTGTCCATTTTCGTACGTTTTTGTATGTATTTATCCGTTTTTATATGTGTATGTACGTTTTTCTCTATACCTTTTTACGTTTTCATACATTACTGTATGGTTTTGTACATTTTCGTTCACTTTCATACATTATCTTACGTCTTTGTACGTTTTCATACTATTTTTACGTTATTCTACACCTTTGTATGTTTTATACGTTTTTATGTTTTATATGTTTTATACGTATGTATGTTTTATATATTTTATCCGCTTTTATATGTTTGTATGTTTTTTATGTTTTTATGTTTTATACGTATGTATGTTTTATATGTTTTATCTGCTTTTATACGTTTGTATATTTTATATATTTTTATGTTCTATACGTTTTATCTTCTTTAATACGTTTGTATGTTTTATACGTTTTTACGTATAAAAATATAAGAAAACGTATAACAACGTCCAAAAACGTATAATAACATCCAAAAATGTATAATAACGTATGAAAACATATCAAAACAAAAAATTACTTCCAAAAAAGTCTAATAACGTCTAATTATGTAAAAAAAACATACGAATGTGTGCAAAATTGTAAAAAAAACGTGCAAAAACAGACAAAAATGTAAAAGAATGTAAACGTATAATAACGTCCAAAAAGGTGTTGTAAAAAAACGTATAAAAATATACACAGTTTTAGCAACTTATTTGTATATTAAGTTAAATGTAAAAGAATGTGAATGTATAGTAACTTAAATGAACATTTTGGCAAACTTTAGTAACTTATTTGTATATTAACTCATTTTTTCTTAATATAAATGAAATCTAAAATATTTGCCACGTAGTATTATTATCGGTAATTCTAGGTTACCAAAACAAGAGTAACAAATATAACCGGTCACAATAAGTTGAGTAACCTGAATAGCAACAAAAAATCTGTAGTGAATTAGGACAAATTTCCCGTAAACTTTAGTAACTTTTGTATATATTAACCCAACACATAAATGACAATGACAACATCATGTAGAAAAGTATTTTAATATTTATTCAAAAATTTATGTAATTTAATTTAACATACATTTGTCAAAAGTAAAACGGGTAAAAATACTGTTCACTAGAAAATAGAAATATGTAATCCCTTAAGCTAATAATCCACTCCTAAGTGGTTAACACTTATATACGTTTGCTATCGCTTGATTATTAAGTTGTCATTGATTATCAAATTGTCATTGTCTAACCGTTCCTAATCTTCATACGGTATCTGTTGGTGGTAATTCCTAGCAGCAGGGTAAGATAATCAAAGGCAGTAGCAATACCACTAGGTGGGTACCGGATATCACTTGGAATCGTGTGATCACTTTCCAAAGTAAACTATTCGACCCTATTCCTGGGTTACACGAATATCTACTTGGGATAAGACCAAATGTTAGTTATTGAATTAGGCACAATCAATAACCCTTGCGCATATAAGTGTTTAAGCTTTCTGTTTGTTTCTCCTGGTTTTGTATATTTCTCAGTCTCTTCATGCTGATGAAGTCCATCTCTATTTATAGTAGAGAATACTCACTCCTAATCAATGGACTTTATGAATGATTAACGGCCAATTAATCACCCATAAAAAGCCTCCATTATCATAAGAATAGTGGTTACATGACCAATTAAACGTGGTCATAAAGCAGTCATAACAACCACTTGAATGAGTCAAAGCTGTTACAAATTAATCACTGCAAAACTACTAGTAGGAACCATTACACTAGCAGCAGGAACCAATACACTACCAGCAGAAACCATCAGTTACTACACTAGTAGTAGTAACCAATACACTAGCAGCAGGAACCAAATACACTACTAGCAGGAACCATCAGTTACTACACTAACAGTAGTAACCAATACACTAGTAGTACTAACCACTATTGAGTCAGGGACCTTATGGGTGTACACTCCGTACCTCCTTACCCAAAACCAGGTGTGAACTAATCCCACAAGTGCACTAAATTTTCCAAAAATCCTCCCCAAATTTAGTTTACTTCCTTTGCTAGAAAAAACAAACATCAAACAAAACATGTGCATAAACAAAAATATCCCGAAGATTGAATTTCCATCTTAGTACATTACACGTTCAAATATTCGAGAATCAGAGTGTTCTAAGAATTGAACCCTTCAACCCATTTGAATACCTGAAGATAAAATACACACAAGTTTTCAAACACTTAGACGCTCCTGACACTTTACAAGCCATGTGTCCATATCCAAATTCATAAATGTTGTAAGAGCCAAAAGTCCAAAAGCTCCCTGAAGCGACAAAACTTCAACATTCATATAGGTGGTTCCTCTTTATTCATGCTCCTGCCAAGCACTTTTTCAAAGAAATTAACCATTAAGAAGTATAGACTTCATCCTTCTTTTCAGCAGGTTCTGAGCACAACCTTGGGATGTAAATAAAACATGTGCTTGTTACACTGAATGTTCAGCTATCCACATTGAACTCAGCTCCCAAGTTTCCTTAGGAGGGAGTTGGGTGTCTTAGCATTCAGTGACTAAGTTGGACTTAAACCCATCCCTTTAGCAGACTTTATAACCAAGTCTCTAGCCAAACCCTTCGTCAAGTGATCAGCTAAATTTTGTTGAGATCTAACAAACTCTATAGATACCACCCCATTCATGATAATCTCACGAATCATGCTATGTCTGACACCTAAGTGTCTAGACTTCCCATTGTACATCAGGCTATAAGCCTTTGCCAATGTAGCTGCACTATCAGACCGGATAGAAATAGGTGCTATAGGTTTAGGCCACAATGGAATCTCAAGAAAAGCTTCTTTACCAGCAGCTGCTAAGGCCACAAATTCAGATTCCATTGTTGAACTGGTGATGCAAGTTTGCTTCTTGGATGCCCAAGAAATTGCACCTCCACCAAGTAGGAATACCCGACCCTTTGGTAGGCAATTGTCTTGATGTTACCGATCCAACTTGCATCGATGTATCTTTCCAATACTGAAGGATAACCAATATAAGAGAGACTATAATCCATAGTTCCCTTTAGATACTTCTTGATTCCCTCAATTGCCGATGATGAGCACTAGGATTACTAGTATACCTTTCGGTTTACCCACTGCAAAACCAATATCAGGTCTTGTACAAGTCATGGCATACATCAGGCAACCAATTACCCTAGAATACTCAATTTGAGATACAGCCTTGCCATTATTAGGCATCAGCTTCTCACAAGTATCCATAGGTGTACTCACGGGAGTACAATCAAAGTAATTGAATTTCCTCAACACCTTCTCAATATAATGAGACCTGAAAGATAGAAATTCTTTTACTTTCATGTTTAATCCTTATACCAAGGATAAAATCAGCCTCCCCCATGTCCTTCATGGAGAACCTTGATGACAAAAATTCCTTTGTCAAGTCAACTTGATTTTGGTCAGTGCCAAAGATCAACATGTCATCAACATATACACAAATGATGACTCCTTTATCAGATTCATCAAATTTGCTATATACACATTTGTCAGCTTGGTTAAGAACATAACCACTAGACAAAACCACTTCATCAAATTTTTGATGCCATTGCTTAGGTGCCTGCTTTAGTCCATAAAGAGACTTAATCAATTTACACACCTTGTTTTCATTTTCAGGCATGATGAAGCTCTGAGGTTGGTTCATATAAACCTCCTCTTCCAATTCACCATTCAAGAAAGCATTTTTCACATCCATCTGATGAATAATCAGATTGTGAATAGATGCCAAAGCAATCGGCAGTCTTATGGTACTGATACGAGCCACATGGGCATAAGTATCAAAATAGTCTATCCCTGACTTTTGTTTAAAGCCCTGAATGACTAGTCTAGCCTTGAACTTTTCAATAGTTCCATCTACCTTCATTTTCCTTTTGAAAATCCATTTGCAACCCAAGGGTTTGCAACCAGGTGGTAGATCAACCAACACCCAACTGTTGTTGCCCATGATGGAATCTATCTCATCATTGATTGCTTCTTTACAGAAAGCAATATCCTGGGACTTCATTGCTTCTTCAAATGTTTTGGGATCATCCTCAACAATGAACCAATAGGAGTATTGGTCAGAGACCTCATCCCTTGTTCCTTCAACTAAATATAATTGAAACTCAGGTCCAAATGACTTTGGATTCCTGACCCTTTTGCTCTTTCTGAGCATAGGTTCAGGTTGTTGAACCACAACCTCATCAGGGACCACTGATCGCTCTTCAACAAGGACCCCTGATACACCAATGTCATGAGTTCTATTAGGAATCCTCTGACTTGGTCTAGGGACTGATGAGAATCTATTCTCATCAAAGTTTGCATCCCTTGATTCAATTATGGAGTTAATTGAAACAAAATCATTAGGTTCAATAACATAGAACCTAAAAGCCTTGGAATGCTCAGCATATCCAACAAAGATGCAGTCAATACCTCTTTCACCAAAAGTTTTCAACTTTGGATCAGGAAGTCTTACAACAGCCCTACAACCCCAAACCCTGAGATAGTTCAGATTGGGTTTCCTTTTAGTCCATAGTTCATAAGGGGTAACCTTGTTCCTTTTGTTGGGAACCCTATTTAATAAATAACAAGCTGTTAACATAGCTTCACCCCATAACCCTTGACTCAGTCCTAAATAGGACAACATGGAATTAACCATCTCATTTAGTACCATGTTTTTTCTTTCAGAAATACCATTTTGCTGAGGAGTATAGGGAGCAGTCGTTTCATGGATTATACCAACAGATTGAAAATACATAGTATCCACGTACTCACCTCCCCTATCAGTCCTTAATCTTTTGATCAGGGACCCAAGTTGTAATTCAACTTCAGTTTTTAATTACTTTAAATTTATCTAATGCTTCATCCTTGGTATGTAACAGATAGACATAACAAAACCTAGAAGCATCATTAATAAATGTCTCAAGTACTTCTTATTCCCCAAAGTGGAGTGGCATGCAAATCACACAGGTCACTGTGTATTAGCTCCAAGAGCTTAGTTTCACGTTTAACACCCTGAAAAGGTTTCTTAGTTATTTTGGTCAACATGCAAGTTTTACACTTTTTAGTGTCCATGTCAAATGCTGGGATTAACCCATCCTTAGACATATATTGCATCCTTTTATAGTGTACATGGCCAAGTCTAGCATGCCATAGGGTAGAGTCAGTCAGGTCAGAGGTGGTCACAAAGGCTGAATTAACACTATCAGTGACAATATTAAGCCTAAACATTTGGTTACACAAATAGCCAAAACCAATAAACACACCATGCTTAAATAGAACAAATTTATCAGATTCAATAACTTGTTTATATCCATGATTATTCAAAACACTACTTGAAACCAAGCTCTTTCTTATATCAGGAACATGAATAACATTAAACAAAGTTACAATCTTTCTAGAACTAAACTTAAGATCTACAAAACCACGACCATGCACCAAGGCTGTTGACTCATTTCCCATGTGAAGAATAGAACCATCATTCAATGACTCATAAGTCTTGAACCATCTTCTATCTTTGCACACATGAACTGTTGCACCAGAGTCAATGCACCACGCAACATCATCATCCTGCACATAATAAGATTCAGATACATATGTAACATAGTAAATCTGAAAAGACTTATTAAACATATTCTGACATTTCAGTGAGTTGGTAGAACCACCACTCCCTGAACCATTAGTGTCTGATCCATTGGATTTACCACCAACCTTAACACCTTTGCAATCCCTTTTAATGTAACCAGTTTTGCCACATTTCCAACAAGTAGGTGTTGCCTTCTTGTTAGGATCTGCCCTTGTGTTGTCATGATGTTTACGTTTGCCTTTGTTGTCATTGTACCTGGTGGAGTTGTTATGCTCCACCATATTGCAACAGATGCACCAGTAGCATTGCTACTCTTTGGCTTATCATTATCCTGCACCCTGAGAGATTCCTCAATGCGCAGATGACTGCCCAACTCAACCAGAGTTAACTCCTCTTTCTTATGTTTCAAGGTATGCTTGAAATATTTCCAAGAAGGAGTAAGTTTATCAATGACACAAGAGACGAAATAGCCTCATCCATGTGCATATTGTGTTGTGTAAACCTTCCAAGTATACCAAGAAGTTCATTGTATTGTTCCATAACTGGTCTTGAATCAGTCATTTTGTAATTTGTGAAATTACTTACAAGAAACTTCTTACTTGATACATCCTCAGCCATATATTTGGCATCCAAGGAATCCCATAGTTCTTTGGAAGATTCAAATTTCTGATAAATGTCAAAGAGTGAATCAGATATACCATTGAGAATTAAGCCTCTGCAAATGTAGTCATCATTCTCCCATTTGCTCCTCCACCTTATCTATTCCACAGTAGCATCATCCCCATCATCAGGAATAGGAGTGGTTAGCACATACACCACACTCATGTTTGACAGCAAGAAGTGCATATTCTTCTGCCATCTCCTAAAGTCCACCCCTTCAAACTTGTCCAGCTTGGCAAAGTTTGAAGCCATGTGTTTCATTGCAGCAGCAGCCATTGATTATCACAAATAGTTTACTTTGATTGTTGGTGGTAATTCTCAGCAGCAGGGTAAGATAATCAAAGGCAGTAGCAATACCACTAGGTGGTTACCGGATATCACTTGAAATCGTGTGATCACTTTCCAAAGTAAACTATTCGACCCTATGCCTGGGTTACACGAATATCTACTTGGGATAAGACCAAATGTTAGTTATTGAATTAGGCACAATCAATAACCCTTGCGCATATACGTGTTTAAGCTTTCTGTTTGTTTCTCCTGGTTTTTTATATTTCTCAGTCTCTTCATGCTGATTAAGTCCATCTCTATTTATAGTAGAGAATACTCACTCCTAGTCAATGGACTTTATAAATGATTAACGGCCAATTAATCACCCATAAAAAGCCTCCATTATCATAAGAATAGTGGTTACATGACCAATTAAACGTGATCATAAAGCAGTCATAACAGCCACTTGAATGAGTCAAAGCTGTTACAAATTAATCACTGCAACACTACTAGTAGGAACCATTACACTAGCAGCAGGAACCAATACACTACCAGCAGAAACCATCAGTTACTACACTAGTAGTAGTAACCAATACAGTAGCAGCAGGAACCAAATACACTACCAGCAGGAACCATCAGTTACTACACTAACAGTAGTAACCAATACACTAGCAGTACTAACCACTATTGAGTTAGGGTGTTCAGGGACCTTATGGGTGTACACTCCGTACCTCCTTACCCAAAACCAGGTGTGAACTAATCCCACAAGTGCACTAAATTTTCCAACAGTATCCAGATTCCAGAGGCCACATTAAGACTATCTTTATCAACAATCTATTACAACCCAATCTCTTGATAAAATATTATTTTCTTTTTTCTCCACTTACACAACCAATACATACAACCAATCTATATTTTTTTCATCATTTATCAACAATCCAACCAATAATATTAAATATTAAAAAACCACAAAGACAGATTGTGAGTTGGGAATCTTAGGTTGTCAAGTGATCTAGATTGCAATAAAAATTATATACAAGATTATAAAATTATTATATTTATATGTATTTTTAATAGATTAGGTTGTCAACCCTCACAATAATCATAGTCTACGGAGATTCGGACAACGATCTCTTTTCTAACTTTCAAGCACCTTTACCAAACCGACTCATCGCTTAACTTGTTAAATAGTTTTTCTTGGGCTCTTTTAATTAGGCCCACGAACTCATCAAGTAAAACAATGGGCCCATTCTTGTTCCTGCAATTAATAAAATACGGTCCAATATTCGAAAATCTGTTTAGTCGGTTAACTTTAAATTAAAGCTGTGTTCTTGTAACATCTGGAATATCGTAGATTCGTAAATATCAAAATCAATATCGTATACTCCAAACCCCTTATTCATTTCTGTTTTAAAAGCAATACCTATTTCATTTGTTCTTACATAATTCTGTTTGATAGTTAGATTCTTATCAAATAATTGATAAATAATGGCCTTAAACCCGCAATTGTATGGAAACGGGATGCCGGTTGCATTCGTGAATGAGATGTTTGTTTTGATAAGAGATGGTGTCGAGTTCGAGGTTAATAATATCTACGGGTATGTATATATCATGGGCATGCATTCTTTTTGTAGTTCTTGATCAATTATGGTTAAAATTACTTATTCGAAATTTTGTTGTGACTCTTTTTTATTATTTATTGTTTGTTGCCTATAGAGTTTGATTATAGGTTGTGAAATTGAGGTTGTATGGCTTTTTGAAGCCTAGAGCGATGGATTTTTGCCGCCTTTTAGTTAAAAATCACGATTTCTCTGAAATGAACATGTTATTGAAATTTTGTGTCACATAAATATGTCTTGTTTAGTTAGTCAACTAATATGTCAAAAGAAATGCATGTCTTCTCCATTTTATTTCCTTTACTTTTGTAAAAAAAAAATTGTGCACCAAATATTGGTTGATTGTATTTGGTTGATTATTTTGATCTTTTCATTAACAAATTAAAATGAGTGTTAGTGATTACTTGGTTATTTGTATACATGTGACCTCGATTAATAAATCAAAGAAATGGTAGGATTTTGAGTTTGTTAATCTGTGTATTTTAGCTTTTGTACCACTTAGATATTGTTAATGTGTGAGAACTTGAGTTGCTGAGTTATATATGATGGAATGTATGTTAGTTTGAACCAAACCTAATGTTGCTTATTGACTCGTTCAGGGCTCATAGAGGAATCGTGAAAGCAAAGGGTAGAATCTTTTTGTCAAATGTCCGGATGGTGTTTGTTGCTGATAAACCTACACAGATCTTTACTGCTTTCGACATGCCCCTGGTATGGATACAACCTTTCATATTGTTACCTGAATTATGATTATTTTATGCATTTCCTATGAAATTTAGTTTTCTCGCAATGAAAGTAGAATCTGTTCATTTATTGGTATTTGGTATTCGCCAAATGGATGGATTTATTATGTTTAGTCCATATGAAAAAACTATGCATAGTCATCCCCTAAATGATGATCGGGCTAAAGATGTTGGCTCGAAAATATGACTTGCAGTTGCAGATACCAAATTTATGACAAGGTTGTTAGTCAATCTTGAAACTAATATTTGTCAAATTTATTGGCGTATGTCATTGTTTCTCAGATAGACAAATGATTGCCTCTTAGTCCATTAGATAATAGTAATATGTAACATAGCAACTTTTGGCTTGAAATATGTAGCACCAACTTAAAAGGAATCTAGTCATATAAATAAGCCAATTGTTATTGGTCATCGAATTAATAAATGATTGTTAGTAAGTACTATGTAGGTGCTTATGATGATTTAATCTTGTTATTGCAAGGTCACATAAAGTTTTTTTTTTGTCTTCTCAAATAAATAGGATCATGCATTTTCGTATTTCTGATACTTTATTTATTCCTACAGCTTTATGTGCATGATGAAAAATTTCACCAACCAGTCTTTCACTGCAACAATATATCTGGAGTTGTGGAGCCTGTAAGTAAAATATAAACAATGTTATGTAAATAGTAATGGCCATTAGCCAGTTATCTCATGGGATCATGTTTCTACTTGCAGGTAGTACCAAATGACCAGAATAGGGAAATGTACCCTGCTCACTCTTTCAAAATTCTTTTTAAGAATGGAGGTTGTGGAACATTCGTGCCGTTGTTTCTCAACATGATAAAATCTGTGAGACAGTATAATCAACAGTTTGTTGCTAGTAATGCAACCTATGTTGATCCTTTAAGGGCTGCCCAAACTCCTGTTGGTGATGTCATTAACTGCGCGTAAGTAGTGTTTCTTGTTTTCTAGTTTCTTTTAATCTGCATGTGTATGAGAGGTAGGAGTTTGACCCATTTACATGTGAATGGGTCGATTCTGGTTATGTATGATGTATCACGGAAATGGGCTTAAATATATTAGTTGAAATAATAAAACGGTTGATGGTCACGAACACCACATTTTATATGCACACAACATCCTAGATTGCTTATTTCAAAAGCTATATCTTTTTTGTAGTCGCACTGAACAAAATGGCTATTTATTTTAGAACTGGATACGGAGAAAAAGTAACTGGTTAACCTGACCCGTACGATGATTACTGATATGGCCCATTGCTCTGCCTGCCGAGTATTCCACTTCTAATAGGCACTACTTTCATGGAATAAAGAGTTATTGACATCTTTGACAGTCTCACATTTTAGCCTGTTATTTTTTGCATATTATCATGGATGTATACTTATGTTGATCTCTTTTTGTTTGAGCAGGTATGTTGATCCGAGTGATCCGACAAAGATATATCTGCAGCAACCTGCCTTGGAAGGACAAAGACGCGACACATACCATTAATTGAATAATCTACTTCACTCGATACATATGGCCCACGCTTTGCTGATATGATTGTACATCCTTAAAAAGCGTACAGTTTTCTAAGGTTTTGTGTGTTTACTGCACAGTATCTGTAGTAGTTTGATCACATTGTCCTGTACTCTTGTTACATCTGAACATATCTTACTAAATACCAAGCACTTAAGTATTGTATATTTCCATATGTTCGTTCTTCTATTCGTGTGTGCTAAAGAGGGACCATTCGGTCTATTTACTTATGAATTGGTCTAGCTTGGGTGGTGTTTTGTTTCTCAATTACAGAATCCGCAGAAGTAGAGATTTAGTTAGAAGAGAAACGGGTTGAAAGCTTCCGAAGTTTTTATGCATGCAACCTTCTTTATAGTTTGTTAATAACAAAGATTTAGACCATTATCGTTATTTTCACATATGTTTCTAATCATAATTAATGCACAAATTATTATGAAAGCCGAAATATTTGGCAGCTCAACAGACTTAACCTGGCATGGCACATACTGAAAGGGGTGATTTTCACACCACATCTTTTGATGCATGCATCACAATTTGTGCATTACAGTATTGTACGGTACAAACTGTAATACACAAATTGTGGTGCATTGATGTAGGTATCAATTCTCATACTGAAAATAACTTGTTTTTGTTAGTCGTATGTTTTGATAAGGCCCAAGTGGTGTTAAAGCCTAAGTAGTATTTGATAGGGTTGTGTATTATAAATATGGTTTTTGGTATTCAATAAAAGATAGGAAACATATATTCCTTCATGGTATCACGAGTACATAAAACCTATTAACACTTTTTCCGCAGCTATTCAAGTGTCGATCGTTGGTTTTTCCTTATACACAATCTTTTTCAAGTCGATCGTTGGTTCTCCTTATAACCAGTCGAAGAGTTGTTCGTTTTTTTTTTAAAAGTCGATCGTTGGTTCTCCTTATAACCGTCGACAAGTTGTTTTGTTTCTTTGGTTCTGGTTATAGTCGATCAAGTTGTTACAGTTGACTTGTTTTGTGATTATGTTTACATTGCATGCATATTATTCTATAACCCTTCATTATTCAACCCTACATACCACTTTTACTACAAACCCTAGATTACAAAAACTCACCACAAACCCTAGATTCATAAACCAATGGCTGGCGATCCTCCGCCTCCTTAACCGGTCATCCTACTCTCCGACAAACTAATGACCATCACAAATCTCAGCAACCTCATTCCCCGTCAAGTTGGATGTCGAGGAGATGAACTATTCTTCTTGGGTTTACTTTTTCCATAACCTTTGTAAGGGGTATTCTCTTTTGGATCACATCACGCCCAAGGCTATGGATAATACATCTTCAAGCACTCCACCACCTCCCGATGCCGAGTGGTTGAATATAGATACAATCATTCTTTCTTTGGATCTTCATAACGTTGTCCAAGACTCTTCAACAACGCCTAGTTGTTGACAGTGACGGAGCTAGGATTTATCATCCGGGTGGGCCAAAATAGTTAAGCTTTACATGAATATTATCGCATATTGCATAGTTAAAATAAAATCATGAGAATTGATTACTTACATCGTTCAAAATCTTTAATTGTGATGCCAATGTATATATTTTACCTTGTGGGACGACTTGTTTAGATATAAATACTGAAAATATATGGTTGCAAAAGAGTTTTCTCAGTAGTAAAGCTATTTGTTTTGACATTTTGGATGGGCCTTAATTATTTTGTAGACCAAACTAAATATTAATATCTATATGTTTTATACAAATGAAAGATATCATGGGTTGGCCATGGCCCATCCCAAGCCTATAGTGGCTCCGTCCCTGGTTGTTGACAACCCTCAATCGGCTAAGGAAGCTTGGGACATCACAGCCGATATTTTTCATGATAACAAACGTACCCGCTCTATAGCTTTGAAGACAGAACTACGTTATTTGAAACTTGGAGATTTGAGTATTGATGCGTATTTTCGTAAGATTGACTCCATTGCAACTATATTGACTAGTCTTGGGTCGTCCATGACCAATGATGTTGTGGTTACTTACGCGCTCGAAGGCTTACCCACAAAGTATGACAACATAACCCTCATTATTGCTCATCGGGAGCCGTTTCCAGATCTCAAGACCGTTCGGTCTATGCTTACTACGGAGGAGATGAGGTTGAAGTCACGGGTACACGATGCTTTTTTTGATGCCATGTCGTCATCACCCATGGTCTTATTAACAAACTCCGATTCTAATGGTCGTCGTTCTAATTTATCCGTGGAAAAGGTACACAAGCCGTGTTTTAATTTTAATAAAGGTGCGTGTCGATTTTCTCTTCTTGCAAGTTTTTTACATAATGGTGTGCATGGTCTTATGTCTCGTACCTCTAGCTCGAATAATATAACATGTTCCCCTTTGACAAATGCGGATATACAAACTCTTCATAGTCTTTTGGCTAAACTAGGATTGAATGAGAATGCTACTTTTGCACCTACTGTTAACACCCACAATGTCACGACTCCAGTTACCACCACTCAACCTATAGCCTTGCATACCACCCATCCAGTACGTAGCCCAGGATATGCTTTGTCTAATAACCCACCCGGCTTTCCAGCCCATTTACCTACACACCTGGCCCAACCCTTTTACCCATCACATGGACTGCTTAATACTAATGCACCTACGGTTCAACATGGGGGGCTGACAGGACATAATGGGGTATGTGAAAGGTCAGAATGGTACGACAGGGTTGTTTGTTCACCCATGTCAGATTGGTCAACCGGTTTAGCAAGGGGGTGCGGGTAAACTTGGTCAAACTAGTCAACCAAGTAGCGTGGGTCCCGCGAGTCAAGAATTTTTTTTGCCACATGCTTTTGCTGGCACACTACATGATCCTGCTTCCGGTAATTGGAATATGGACACAGGTGCGTCCTCAGATCTTAATGATAATGTCAATAATATTAGTGATGTTATTAACTCATGTATTTATTCATCTGTTGTTGTTTGTGACGGGCATTCTATTCCCGTTACTAACTCTGAACATAGTATTTTGCCTACGCCTTTCCGTTCTCTTCATTTAAATAATGTTTTAATTATTCCTCCTATAGTCAAAATTTTGATTTTCGTTCGTCAATTTGTTTGTGACAATTATTGTACCATTAAATTTGATCCTTTTGGTTTTTCTGTTAAGGACTTTCAAACCCGTCGGGTGTTGCTCCGTTGTGATAGCACTGGAGATCTTTACCTTGTCATGAAGCCCTCTCCTATTCCTCAAGCCTATCTCACTAGTCAGTATACGTGGCATCAACGACTTAGACATCCATGAAGTGAAGTGTTACGTCGTGTTATTTTCAATAATTCTATTTCGTGTAACAAGGAGAAGTCTCCCGTGCTTTGTCATGCATGTCAGCTTGGCAAACACGTGAAACTTCCGTTAGTTAGTTCTTCTACTTTAGTTTAGTCTTGTTTTGACATTGTTCACTCGAATTTGTGGACTTCCCGAATTCCGAGTCTGGTTTTAGATACTATGTCTTATTTTTGGATCATTACTCACAGTTTATTTGGGTTTATCCTTTAGTTAATAAATCTGATATGTTTTCTAAATTTATGTTGTTTTGTAATTATGTTAAAACTCAATTTAAGTGTGAAATTAAGTCATTTCAGTGTGATCATGATGGTGAATTTGATAACCACTATTTTCATCAATTATTTGCCGACAATGGGATTCAAGTACTCAGGGGTACCTTGATAAATCCATCATAACTAAGGTATAGAGTAATCCACTCCTCGTACTTACCTCGATACATAACACTAAGGGTGTCCCTAATTTAATAATAATTATCAGGCAATTTAGATTTTCTTGACCACGCACTTCCAAAAAAAATGGAAAATCTGAAAGGATGATTCGCACCATTAATAATCTAATTCGGAAATTATTGTTTCAAGCTCATCTTCCTCCCAACTATTGGACTGAAGCCCTCAACATGGCCGTTTAACTATTGAATATATTACCATCATGTGCCATTGACAATGAAGTCCCATTTACCCGCCTAACTGGCACTACACCAGATTGTAGCCTTTTACGTGTTTTTGGGTGTCTTTGTTACCCTCACATTGTGTAACAACTCGTGAATTTCTCTACCGGTTTTCGTGGTTAGATTTTTTTTCTCTTTTCTTTTCGAACGATAATCACGAAAAGTTACGGGTTATATTTTTTTTGAAACTTACCTCGACCTCGATAATAAAAATTGTATAATATAAATATATAATAAACTTTTATATTTTATTTCTCTTACCGGGCCTCAAGCCCAACCCGATCCACCACTCCTTAATTCTTTTGGGCTCGCGTGTTCCATCAAATCCAACCCAATCCTTCCTTCTCATCTTGGGCCTAGCCGTTTACCCATGGCCCAAGCGCACCCTTAATGAAAATTATCACACAATATTTTGCCCAAGCTTTATATTTTTGGTACATGCTTCTTACGTCTCTGTGGGGCACAACAAAGATTACACAAGTAGTATTTTTGGTCAAAATGGTTGACACTTTTTCTTTGGTTATGTGGCAGTAACGAAACACAAGGCAAAAGCAAAAACGCAAGACACAAAACAAAAGGTCCTATTTCAGGCACCCCACTGTAGGGTGCCAGATTTTTGTTTTATGTGCCAATCATTGGTATCCAATGATTGGTTTCTCGATTTCCGTGCCAAGTTTTTTTACAACTTATTTTTTTACCACTTATTTTTTTACAAGTTTTTATTTGTTTTACAAGTTTTTTATAACTTTTTTTACAAGTTTTTTTTTTTTGGTTTTACAAGTTTTTTACAAGTTTTTATCTCAAAAAAATTTGTTATTTAGAGGCTCAGTTTTTAAAAGTTTTTTACAAGTTTTTAAAAGACCGTAGTCGGAAAAATTTTGAGGCTTTCGGTTAGCAAGGTTGCAAAAGTGAGATTTTATCTCACTTTGCCGCTCATTCGGTTTTCATCATCGCCTTCGGAAAATTTTAGGCTCAAAAATCATCGCCTTGGAAAATTTTTAGGCTCAAAAATCATCGCTCGAAAATTTTTAGTCACAAGCTGCACAAAATCGCATAAGTCTCACAAAATTGCACAAGTCTCACAAAATCTGCACAAGTATCACAAAACCGCACAAGCCTCACAATCGCACAAGCCTCAAATCGCACAAGCACAAGACTCACCATTTCACGTGTTTCACAAGTTACACGCTTTGAACATGAATGTGGTAAGTAGGATTCCAAAACAGCTAAAAGTTCACAAGATGTACTTAGATTCTCAAAGGCAAAGTGACCAAGAATGTACTAAGATTCTTAAAGGCAAAGCCTACACAAGCACCCCATATAATCTCAGGTGAAAGCAACAACACCAACAACAGCAACAAGTGGTCCACTTCCCAAACAACAAACCACCAACAACAATCAACCAACAACAGGTAATGAAGTGGTCCAGGACAACAACAAACAACAACAAGCAATAAACGCGCAAGCAACAATGCATCACAGCCCACCATGTCTAGTTCACCATTAGACACACAAGAGGTAAAAAAAACTTATCGAATAGGCTCAGATTAGTTTTTAGCTCATGTTGGTGCGAATTTTTTGCCTCGCCAAAACTCTTTTTAACTTTTTTAAAAAAAATCATCATTGCCTTTTTTTAGCTCAAGTTTATTTCATTAAAGTTGCAAAATGACCTTGAATGGTCACTTTACCATCCAGTAATGAAATTTTTTTAGCCCAAAACACTAAGTTTTTTTCATTAAAATTGCAAAGTGAATTAAAAATTATCACTTTACCATCCAGTAATGAATATGCATTACCATGGCTAGGATTAAATGGGGTGCTTAAGGTCGTAGGCTTTGCCCACAAGGCCACAAAGGGTCCTCCTATGTGCAAACCGCAACACAAACATACAAGATCTAAAAACTTTAACAACTAAACATTAACAACTAAACATTTTAGATCTAAAAAGGGTCCTCATAATTTTTTCAACAACATATCAGTTTCAAGAGTGTCAAAAAAGTTTTAGATATAAAAAATTTAACAACGAAACATTATTTTTTAAGAAAATCAAAGTTAACGTTTTTTTTACAAACCTCATAATTTTTTCAACATCATCAGTTTCAAGATCTAAAAAAAGTTTTAGATCTAAAAACTTTAACAACGAAACAAACGTAACCACCACAGCATCACCACTACCACCACAGCATCACCACAAAACAATATCATCACCATATTCAAGATCTAACAAGTATCAACTATTATACAAATTCTTTTGGCCAGATGCAACAAGAAAATCCTTTCTTGTGTCGTTGTCGACGTGGATTTATAATTGAAAGAACATCTCACAAGCCCAAAACTTGTGGTCTGAAGTATTATGCATGTCCTTTGTCAAAGGTAAATAATTAAATGTTTGCTTATTTGCGTAAATATATCAATAACTTGTTTGTTTACAATACATTTCTTATAATTGTTTCATCATGTAACATCCAGGGACTAAAGACTATGGGTGTCGATACTTCATGTGGAAGGATATATTTCAACAAAAGTACTTTGGTGAAGCCTCTTCTTCAACGCAGTGCTCAAACTGCGAAACTAAAGATACAACGATCAACATGCTATTGGCTCAAAACAATTTGTTGCGTGCAAAAATAAAGGCGTTGGAGGCATCACTGAAATTGGCAAGAAATCCAATTGATCACGCATGTCAGCCGAGTGGAATACTCTATGAGCTTATAGATGACATTAATAATCTTCACGTGGAGTAGATTTCGTTGTAATATTGAAAACATTTGTTGTTTTACTTGTTTAATGTTTTAATGTCTAATGTTTTATTGTTATTGTTTAATTAAATGGAAATAAATACACAGTTAAAAAGCATAACGTAAAATAAATACCATATAAAAACACTACACAATTAAATATACTATACATATAAAAACACTACACAAATTAAATACACTATACAATATACCTAAACTAAACACTACATACACAATTTAAAAAAAATGTACCTGCTTTTTTGTACGGAAGGGGGGCCCACACCTACTTGGGGTGCCTGCCAAGGATAACGTGGGGTGCCTGCGTAGGCTTTGCCAAACAAAATCATCAACTAGGTCTTCAAATGTTGCGTGTGTGTGTGTGATAAGAGGAGACACAAAAGATACTACAAGCCACCCTAAACTCATATTATATTAAGCCTAAACATACCTTTAACCATTTGACTTCATTAACCAAAGGTTTTAATGTTCCCTCATGCTCATTTTGACAAGACTTGACCTAAACCATGCCCACCTTTGGGGCTGAAATCGGCATGCCCAAGGCACCCTCACACAACCATTTTTCTTTTCTTGAAACTAGAAGAAGACATCATAAAAAATGGGGAGACCATGCTTGTTTTCTTCTTTATAAGCAACTTCTAATCACTTGAGGAACTCAAAAAACCTACACATATCAAACATATCCAAAACTTACTTCTCACACTCTTATAACAATAACTCGTCCACTGTGGGAACGAGCTAAAGAGAAAGAAAAACGCAACGGATTTTGATTATTACGTTTGGGTATAAGGAGATAGAGAAGTCCTTTGGTCACGTTCGAAACGCTTTGAATCTCATCCCCACCCCCTTGGGTGTCATAAGTTCCTTCCTACTCACTTTCGTTTCACCTTCTCGTTTTAACTTAAATATCACACGATGAACTTTTTAATGCACCTTAATGTATCAATCACATAACTAACTAACGTGAGAACACAAGACTCTAAATGTGAAGAACCTAGCACGTACGTTTTATAACAACCAGACCATAACACATGTAACTTGCGTTAGTTTTAAAATCGTGTGCACGTTTTTTTTGTTGAAAAACATATGTCGCATATAATGTTCGTACCACACTACTTTAAACTTGTTTTGCGAACGAGAACTATAAGTATTCATTATACCAAGATATCAATATTAAAAACGATCTAAGGAACTCTTTAAACTCCCCCATGTCACGTCTTTGTCTAAAACCAAACGCACCCGTATGGGCCTTAAGGCCCAAATGCATTGAAACCCACGGCCCATTAGTATTTTACCCGACCCGTTAAGCTTAAAAATGAGTTCATAAGCTAAAATAAGCTATTTGAAAGTTATTTTTGGACTAAGTTAGCAAAATATATAGTTTTCGGGTTAAATATGTACATTATGGAAAGTTAAAGATATATATTGTAAGTTATACGTATGCATGTACAAGTATAGGCTAGATCTTGTAAATATGGAAAACTAGTTTTAAAAGGGTAATTAAAAGTTTGAAACTTGAGGACTAAAAGTGAAAATATAACTTTTTGGAATCAACTTTGTAGAAACAGTTTTGTGAAGGACCAAAACTGTAAATTCTGAATATTTTGAGTATGAAATATAGTTGGGTATAAATTGTTATTTTTCCAAAGTATAAGGGCCAAACTTGTACATTTTATAACTTGAGGGTAAAAAGTGTACATTTGAGAAAATGTTTAGAAAACTTGTAAATTTATAACGACTTTATAAAAACAAGTATTTTGACGACCTAGTGTACATATACGAGAATTATTACGTCGATATCTAATTAAACTTTATATATATATATACTAGTGTCAAAACCCGTCCGATGGACGGGTATGACTTGTGGGTTTTATTTTTATGATTTTGTGGATCAAATATATACTAAAAAGTAATTAAAAGTTAAATGAAATAGTTAAGATATATAATTGATGTTACCATAATCCATTAAACGACTAAAAGTAGGTAAGTACTTTGATTTGTGTTTTTTATTTATTTATTTTTTTGTTGTTAATTTTTTGTGTTTATTAAAGAAAAGCTACAATGCGTTTATGTTATTTTTGTTGATACAGTGGGAACATATCTTTCCGTATCAACCTAATCTCCAAGATTTCCTTAAGAATGTCCATTATTAATCGGAACACTAATAAGTAGATTCCCAATGAAGGTTCGTAACAACTGTATCGTTTTTTCCGGTTCTAACTGACCCAACACATAACCTATAGAAGTTCTTAAGTTTTATTAGAGGTATCCATATCAGCAGAATAGAAAAGGGTAAAAATATACCTCGAATGTATTAAGAACGAAAAGAAATAATTGATGTTACCATAATCAATAATACGGCTAATTGGAGGTAGCTACTTTATAACATTTTGTTATAAATAATATTAATGATAAAAATCTTTTACATTTTATAATATTATTAACATTTATTATTTTTTTTGTGTTGATTCAATTTTCCCACTATATACCTATTTCCATTTTCTCTTATTTATGTATATTTAAAGTCTGGTCTAACTGAGTGTTTTACATCATATCTAAAGGTAAAACACTGAACCTGAACCTGAGTTCATCAACGAACTGGTCACCTTGTTGAGCTATTAAGATGTAGTTCCTGAAAGAGTCCAAATACTATGTCTGCTTTCATTGGTTACCATTTGAAAAGATCTCAAGACAGCCTATTTTGGGCTGCTTGTAATGTCCGGTGGTCACTGCGTGGCATCTTATCCAAACTTGTAGATGTAGAATAATAAGGTGATTAGTTGTTTGAGTGTTGACAAATTTACATATAATGTCCAAAACGAATGTTCTTGTAAGAAAAGAGCTGTCATATGATGTGGCAGTAACAACACTCAATTTATATTTTTTTTAGAAGTGTAAATTGGAATTATTATGAAACCATTTAATGTATTGTTGTAGCAAGTACGAAAACAATTATCTAAAACTAATTGCTAAATAACCATAAGCAAAAAACCATAAACTTAGATTCAACACCCCCCAAGTACACATTGTATCTTTATAAGCGGTACGCTTTATTTTAATATTTAACTATGCTAGGTTAAATTGATTAATTAAGTACCTCAAGTATATTTCACTACGTGGACATGTTATGGATCAATGACATGCATTCACTACACATGGATGAGTAGAAAATATATAAAAACTTTCAGAGTATTTGTAATGAGGTAACTCTTTCTTGTTAAAGTTGAACCTATGAAAAAAAGGTGTTCATAAGTTAAAGTTATATGTTCAAAAAAAAGTTATATGTCGACCGTAAATGTACCTATAGTTAACATGTTAAGAAGGTGGGAAATGTAGTTTAAAATTTTACATGCCGTAACCTGACTTCCCAATTGACAGATGGGACGTAAATTCCGCCCCATACTTATGCCTTAACCATGGTAAGAGGTCATTACACTCGTTGTTCATCAATGGCATTGTACCTAAGTTAATTATTTTATCAAATCTTTATTGACGTGTGTTAAAGAAAGTAAAGACTTCGGTTAAGTAAGTTTATGTTATTGTGTAACCCGTGGCCAAATTATGATTGGGGTATTATTACAGTGGTGAGGCAATGATAGAAACATTTAATCATGTGGCCAATCCCAAAATTATTCTGAAATACAGTAGCTACTTTGAATTTTTTTAGGTACGTGACTGTCGGACCAGCTTGGTTGGATGGAGAAGTATGGGTGAGCCTCTTTGCTAACATGTTTTTGTGTTTTCATTCCAAGAGCATTACATGTGTCATATGGCGGTTATCACTCGATATGCCAAGTTCATGTTCCGATTTGTTTCAGAGACACAAGGGTACTCCTTTCATACTTTGCCATCTCCTTAAATGTACTTGTTATTGACAACTGGGTTATGTACACCAGCACAATACGTCGAAAAGCATGAAGGCACATAGCGGCCAAGACATGTATACACTCTCATTATCCCTTCTATGTATTGTTACATTTACGCATACGTGTGGTATTATGATTGTTTAGTTATTTGTTTATCTGAATATGATTGGTTTAAATGATGTAATGGGACTTGTTGACGACACTCTTTTACCTTTAGTAAGTGTCACCAAACGACAATATTTTTGTAGTGAGATTTTACTTCATCTGAATCATCCACGGAAGGCCCACCACCCACCAGCATACAAAATCTTGTTTATAATTTAGATTACAAAATCTTCTTTCCTAAACTTGGTATTTCCTCGATGAACATTTAAGTATCCCCAGCTAATGGAATCCCACTGGTGTCAAAGTAGCACCTAACACTGCCCATGCAAACACTTTAAAACCAAGTGGTCAAACAAACAACTCCAAGCACATCATTGTGGTGCCAAAGCATGCTGCATACAAAAGTCCCCACAAAAACATAAATGCGTACGCCTAGGATACATAAATTTTGGGTCTGCAGTGGCTAAGAAGTAGATTACACACAAGAATACTGCCGAGAACGCAACATATATCATTGAAACCATAGAAACTATGACTATAACACCGTGATGGCTGAAGAACGAACCATCCTCCTCCTTATACATCTGACCGATTAACCAAAGCATAAGACCATAAATCGCAATTGAGACTGTACATATGAGCGTATGACAAGATATCTTTGTTCTCTGAGGTGGATCCAAAAACCACCAGAAGACGCAGGCTTCTTCCTAAACATGAAGGCACCTGAATATGAAATAGTCAAATAAGGTATAAAATGGGATTAAAGATAGAATATAAAGAAGATCAAAGCTGCTACTGTAATATATGGAATTCATACATAAGAATATTAATACTGTCAACTCTTGTAATTAAAATGATTAAATAAGCTTTTTTAGTGATTATTATCGAATCAATATACTTTACTGATTATTACTCGGCTTTGCATGCTCGTGTGCCTTTAGTGGACCTAGAAAACCATATAGTGGCCCACACCATCTAATAGAGGAAGTTGACAAAGATCTACCTGTTCTTGAACTCGCTCTCCAGCTCACTCACCAATGTTTGGTTCATGCCTGCCTATGCAGAGTTTTGATCCTGCAAAGATGCTCACAGTATGAACTTCCAACATTCCAGCTAATTAAAACATCTTGCATGCTCTAGTAAATATGTTTACTTTGTTCATTTACGGGTCATGTGCTAACTTAAACGGGCCATTATTAATCATTTAGGACTCGAGGAAACTTCAAACACTGGATATAATCTTTAAGCACTTGCGTGCAGGAAATCAGTGTTAAATATTATTGAGGTATCAATTATCTTTTGGTGTCCAGGAATGAACTTATAAAATCGGAAGTTAATCAGTCTCTGTATATAAATCACTATAATCATCTACTATACAAAATGCAAAAATCATATAAAAGTAACTAATTACAAGGACCCAAGTAACCAAGAAGCTAAAGAACACATAATCATCATTGACCAAATTTGAAATACTAAAATGCAAATATTGCTGGCAAAACAAGTTGTCCAGATAACGTATTGCAAAAAGAGGGTTTCATGCTCATATGCATTAGGGATGTAGTTGAGTGGAGGATTCTTGATAAAAATAAAGGAGAAATTTCCATGCCATTTCGGAAATAATTTGGTACTATTGACTCAAATGGATCAAGTTAAACAAAAAATGGTTACCACAGGCTGAGGTAAAAAGTTACATAAACATGTAGTCTAAATGCATAAAACCTTCAAATCATTTTATGATTATCATTCTTATATATAGTCATTTAACCACATTTAAAAATACAAATTACTTTTCACAACTTGGTTCTTTCTCAAGGTAATTAAAACCCTCATTATGGTGACGATAACTAACCATTTGAAAATCATTCAGTCCGGATTATAACAATCAGCCTAAATGGCGATAACTTCTCACATTGGTCTCAATCTAAACGCATGTATCTTCGAGGATGAGGAAAGATAGGTTATCTAACAGGTGAAACAACAGAACCACCTGTTAAAGACCCCTCATATGCAGTTTGGGATGCTTAAAATAAAATGGTGATGCCATGGCTTGTGATTTTGATAGAGGAAGATATTAGCTCCAACTACATGTGATAGTAAACACTTTACGAATCGTGTTGAAAACAGCAGGATCTACAAGTTTCTGGCTGGATTGGTCGTTGAATATGGTGAAATGAGGTCGCATTCTTGGAAAACAGCCCTTCCCACCCATTGGTGAGGTATTTTCTGAATTAAGAAGCGAGGAAAGCTAAAGTGACATGCTGGGAACAAAAAGGTGATTTGGCTACTGTTAAGAGTTTCACCTTAGCTGTTGGAAATCCAAATTCAAGTAAATACTTCAACCCCTTCACAAAAGCTAGAGGAGCATCCCTGAGTTTGGTGTGATCATTGCCAGAAACCTTGCCATACGAAAGAAACTTGTTGGAAAATCCATTGCAAACCTTTACTGCTCTCTCATATTCGTTGAATTCAGCCCCTTGGATTATCGATTTAGGTGCCTCAGACCATATGACTAATCTTTCTAATCAATTTGTCACCTATAAACCTTGTTCTGGTCATGAAGAAATTAGAATAGAAGGTGGAAGATATTAACCAATTGCAGGAAAAGGTGTAATTAAACTGCAATCTTTTGTCTGTTCTAGTCTGATAAGATAACACTTAAATCCGTCCTCTATGCCCCAAAGTTAACATGCAATCTTTTGTATATTAATAAACTTTCTAAAGATTATAATTCCTATGTCATTTTCTAAGATATTGATTGTTTTATCTAGGACCGGTACTCGGGGAGGATGATAGGCAGTTCTAAGTTGATCGATGGTCTTTACTACTTTTTTAATGATTCCTTGCATATCAATAAAATACCTCAGGCCCTTTGTGGTATAAGCTCAAATCTGCTCGCGTGAAGAGGTTCTACTTTGGCATCTTAGGCTAGGACACCCAAGTTTTCAAGATTTGTAACATTTATTTTCTTATTTGTTTGAAAATTTAGATTGTTCATCGTTTAAATGTGAAAGTTGGGTTCCTGCTAAAAGTCATCGAACTACTTATAAATCAAAATTATATAAAGCTTCAAAACAATTTTATCTTATACACAGTTATGTTATGAGTCTTTCGTTAACTATCATTTTTTTCAATTAATTGATGTGTTGAATTTGAAAACATGAGAAAAAATAAATAGTAAGAATAACAACTTAATTATTAGTAGAAGAGTAAACCATACCATATATTCTGATGTTTTTCAAGTATAGAATCGAATTCGATGGATCTCTGCTGCAGTTCAAGCAGAAGGCTTCCTTTAGATTGAGTAACAATATCCTTTATTCTCCTACATACAACAACTTTGATATCAGAAACTTCATCTCTTGTAAATTTGCATGGAATTGCGACGTGGGACCTGCTTTTAACAATCAAATTAATAACTTACTGTGAGCAAGAAGGAAAACGGGAGGACAGCTTCAACAAAGCAATCAAACATATAGCTCTGATAGTAAGATCTGATGAGTGGCATTTGATTGCAGCTTCAACAACATCCACAGCATCATTCTCAGTTACATGTTCATAACAACTTAAATTAACAAATTCTGAAGATAGATATGGGTCCCAGTTTTATATAATTGAAAATTAAACATATAACATGAATTCGTACGATTATGGAGAAGTAAACTCACGGTTATAGGGTCCTCAAGATCAAGCATTCCAATACCATTTACTAACATGTCAGCATATTCTCCAATACACGATACAGCTACTCGAACAAGTGTTTCCTGTTTTGGGGATCAATAGAAAACATATATTAATACCTATATGCAAGTAATGCTCTTACAAATGATGAAAACAGACCAGTATTACTTGAGAGTAAAGCAAATCGACCAACATTTACTAAATGCAAAATTCATGTACCTGGTCACCTGATGTTTGGATTGCCTTGTAGAGTGACCGTACTGTATACCCATGGAGGTTAGAAGCATTGTTTATCACGACGATAAGGGCATGCCATACTTCATCCTTTACATGATTTCCAGCCTACTAACAATAAAGCATGAGATTAGGAAACCCTTATGATTCTTCAGTCGGCTATAAATGAATTTCACTATGGTTTTTTAATGTATTATTGGGTCAATGTGGAAAATGAGTCATTGCTTAGATAAGGTCCCACCAAAATACATACCTCAGAAAGAACCTTGAGCATCTGATCGATGTACCATATCTTGTCTGGGGAAAGCCTAGAACACCAAAGAAAAGAAAGATATTTTTGTCATGAAGAGAGTGACGGGCTGGGACTGTACTACTAAATGAGTCAAAAATTTCACATAAAGTATACGATAAAAAAGAAAAGAGGACATCTGACCTCTCACTTCATGAGTCATGGTGTTAATATGCAAGAAGAGTATAGTGTTAATATGATCAGTAGAGTTTACCATATCGTAGGTCGCTGCCTTTTCTCGGGATAGCGTCCCTCGGATAACTAATGCTGACACCTGTAGGCGATAAAGTGACAGTCCTAGTCCAAATCACTTCCGCCTCAAAATCCAAAGTAACATAAGCATTTGGCAAATCTGGATCCAGTATTAAAAGAATAAACTCTTCATGAGATGGTGTTGTCTGATACTTATCCAGCAAACCATACCCGCTATGGGTGTTGATCAAGGATATTCTTAGCAGCTGCAAACATCCATAAATGTCTAGAAATATATTGGTGGTAAAGTTGAGTTTTGGTAGAGGAAATAAAAATTGTTACCTGAAAGGACGGGTTGAATGACATTAAATAGGATTGAAACTGCAAAGATAGTGTAAGTTCTGATACGGCATTTGCAACTACATCACCATCAGTAAAAGTGGCTAATGACGTGTCGTAGAGCTATGAGAATGATAGCACATATCGAAGAGATAAAAAATGAGAAGATAATAACCATCACGATAGAAAAGGCATTTAGGATGTCCTGCTCCTAGCTAATAGAACATAAAAATAATTAATTTACATCCATAAGAAACAACAAGAATATATATAGATGGTCAGAACGCTGCTAAACCCAAACATAAAACCAATATCCGGGAAAATACACACTGGTTTCCATTTTTCTAGTACTATGTACTATGTTAAGATGAAACAATATGTACAATGGATGAGACAAAAAAACTAAGAACTAATAGCAAATCAATAAAGCATAACGTATGCAATTAGAAGATTTGATTACTCACTTGGTTTGACCTATCTTGACTCTGTAATTTCATCAAAATACAAAAACACTAAACAACAAACAAATTACATATGTTCGTATGTAAACATATAAATCCTGAAGACAAAAAAAACTTATCTAAGTGGATGGAATAATAACAGTTCTTGCTTCTTTCCCAGCTCCATGTGGTCGTATTTTTTGGCTTGCAAGTTGTGTTGCAAATCTCTTACATGTAGTTTTATAGAAGATATAGAACATAAAGTTACCTTAGTAGACGTTCCAATCATTGTAGCCATTCTTAAAACCCTAAAAAGATTTTGGAAGAAAAAGAGATGTATTAAAGAATATGATTAATAATAAAAATATGAATTCCTTCAAAGAAAAACATACATTTGATTTAGGGTTTTGTAGAAGAAGGATGTCAATGAATGAATTGTGTGGGTTTTTTTCGATTTAGGGTTTTAGATATCTATCATACGTGATATATGATGCTGTGATGGTTTTGTAAAAATAATTTTCAAACTTATCCTTTAAAACTCTAATTAAAGTAAATAATAAGTTTCTTTTATAGGATTATGTTTGCAAACTATAAACCAAAAAACAGTGTTGATCTAATGGTTGGGATGGTTAAGATATATGTGATACTTATAAACAACCCAGGTTCGAATCCAGTAGCATAAATTTTTGTACAAATTAAACTCGAATTTTATGATGACATGGCATAGTAATGATGACATGGAAATATGACATGGCATTATGGGATGCCAAGTGGCATTATGACGTGGCATGCCTCCTCTTATATATAATGTATGTATATATATATATATATATATATATATATATATATATATATATATATATATATATATATATATATATATATATATATATATATATATATATATATATATATATATATATATATATATATATATATAGTTTTAAGTTATTATGAAAAGTTTCTTTATAATGAAAAGAATGAAAAGGCATGTAGATGTGACATGTGTCACCTTTGTCACATCATCATGCTTGCATCATACCATCACCCATCACTTTCACCCACCCACCCCGAAAAAAAATTTCCCGCAAAAAAAATTTTTAGTGCAAAAAAAATTCCCGCCAAATTTTATCTGCATCACAATTATAAAGTTATCTGCATCACAATCATGATTTTAGTGCATTAAGGTTATAAATTCTTGATCACAGCTTATAAAGTTATCTTGCATCACAATCATGATTTTAGTGCATTAATGTTATAACCTTGATTTTAGTGCATCATAGTTGATGCACTTCACTATTAACTATGATGCAATAACTTATAATAAAGATGCACCAAAACTTATTAGTGCATTAAGGTTATAAGCAATCGCATCACGGTTATAAATTTATCGCATCATAATCATGATTTTAGTGCATTAGGTTATAATGCATCACAATTATGATTGTGATGCATATTTTTATAACCGTGATGCAAGAATAAATTTTGGCAGAATTTTTGGCGGATTTTTTTTTTTCTGCCAAAAAATTTTTTTTTCGCGGAAATTTTTTTGGGGGGGTGGTGGGTGGGTGGGGTGAAGGGTGACACATGTCACATGACATGGCATGGTGATGTGGAAAAGTGACACATGTCACGCCCACATGCTTTTCATTCTTTTCATTATAAAACTTTCCATTTTAACCCTACCCTATATATATATATATATATATATATATATATATATATATATATATATATATATATATATATATATATATAGGGGAGAGTTAACGTGAGATCAAACTTAAAGTTGTAAAAATAAGATCAAGTCTAAAAAACCATTAAAACATTTATAAATAACAACTTTAGGAATAATACACATAAAAATAATATTTTAATACAAATTAACATTTTAGCAACTAAATACCAAATGATACATGAGTTTGGATTAGTGATACACACAGTACACATTACACTAATAATATTCCAAAATCGATACACATACAAAACCTGATACACATTACACCTCTAATCAAAGTGTATCACCTAGGTTTCGTAAAATTTTAAAAGAAATCTATCGAAACTTTAACAATTTTAGTTGTAGTTAATAAAAAATTATTTTTGTTATAAGGAGAGTGCCGCTTGTCAAATTTTAGTTGGCTCTCATTTTAACAACTTAAAGTTCGATCTTATTTGATATAGATTCTATATATATATATATATATATATATATATATATATATATATAGAATCTAGATCAAATAAGATCAAGCTTAAAGTTGTTAAAATGAGATCCAACTAAAATTTAACAAGTTTACACTCTCCCACAAGAAAAATAAATTTTCTATTAACTACAACTAAAATTGTTAAAGTTTCGTAAGATTTCTTTTAAAATTTATGAAACATAGCGTAGTTGATACACTTTGACTAGAAGTATAATGTGTATGTAATAGTTTTTGTATGTGTATCGATTTAAAATATTTATTAGTATAATATGTATCAGGTGTATCACTAATCCAAACTCATGTATCATTTGGTTATTGGTTGCTAAAATGTTAATTTGTATTAAAATATCACTTTTATGTGTATTATTGCTAAAATTGTTATTTATAAATGTTTTATTGGTTTTTTAGACTTGATCTTATTTTTACAACTTTAATCTTGATCTCACGCTTAACTCTCTATATATATATATATATATATATATATATATATATATATATATATATATATATATATATATATATATATATATATATATATTTTATAAATATATGAATGTGTTATAAAATATGCACATCTTAAAGTAAATAAAATTTCGTTTTTCTTTTACAATTTTTGAATTTAATTTTTTTGAATGACATGTGCATTTTAATTCATATATGTACAATTTTTTTTTAAATAATTTGTAAATTTCGTTTTTTTTTACAATTTTTGAATTTTAAAATTGTTTTATTAAAAAGAAGACATTTGTTGGAGTTGAACTTAGGTCATTCATGTGTTTTGTAAACAACTTACCACTAGAGTAGATTGTTTTTTGATTTATATCTTTCAAATCAATATAAATAAGGAGATTATAAAAAAATTCTGGAATTTTTATTTTAGGTATGTATTTTTTGAAGATAACAATTAAAATAAATTATGATATATATTACTTAAAAGATAAATATACCATATATATTTTTAACCTATACACCCTAATATCTTATTCCTAAACATAATTATCCCTAAAACTATAATCGACTTTTGGGTTTAATAGGTGGACTTTTTTGTTTTACAGGTGAAGAATCCTTTTTTTTTATAAGCTGACTATCATATTGGGATCAAGCGCAAGAATGACTTTTTTCCTGCCCCAAAGGTTCAGTGGGTACATGTTTTCAATCGGCTTGATATGTCAATACAAAACGATATAAACATATTTTTGACAGAGAGGTTTTATTACTCTCACCAAATATGTTAAAACAGCTATACAAATATGTAAATTTAGATATTCACTTCAGGAATTCGTCCAAAACATGATGAAATTGCTGCAAGCTTGACGTGGGAGTATACATTGGAATGGTTCCATTGAAGTTGCTTTGGTGCAAGTAGCCTTTCCATTTGTCGGCGAATCTCAGTCCTATGATTGTGATGTTGAACGTGTTGGGAGACGGTTCGTTTAGACCAAACACTGTAGGGTTCGGAAGGTTGACTTCACTTCATATTGCATTTGGAAACATGGTTCCAAGAGTGTTGGATGCATTAGGTAATGATCCTCAAATGGACTTTTTCTTTCTTTCTGTAATGCGTACAAGCTCTTTAATTGTTTTACTCAAATAATTAAGTTGTTATTCTTACTATTTATTTTTTCTCATGTTTTCAAATTCAACACATCAATTAATTGAAAAATATGATAGTTAACGAAAGACTCATAACATCACTGTGTATAAGATAAAATTGTTTTGAAGCTTTATATAATTTTGATTTATAAGTAGTTTGATGACTTTTAGCAGGAACCCAACTTTCACATTTAAACGATGAACAATCAAAATTTTCAAACAAATAAGAAAATAAATGTTACAAATACTGAAAACTTAGGTGTCCTAGCCTAAGATGCCAAAGTAGAATCTCTTCACGAACAGGATTTGAGCTTATACCACAAAGGGCCTGAGGTATTTTATTGATACGCAAGGAATCATTAAAAAAGTAGTAAAGACCATCGATCAACTTAGAAGCGCCTATCATCCTCCCCGAGTCTTAGGTCCTAGATAAAACAATCAGTATCTTAGAAAATGACATAGGAATTATAATCTTTAGAAAGTTTATTAACAGACAAAAGATTGCATGTTAACTTTGGGGCATAGAGGACGGATTTAAGTGTTATCTTATCAGACTAAAACAGACAAAAGATTGCAGTTTAATTACACCTTTTCCTGCAATTGGTTAATATCTTCCACCTTCTATTCTAAATTCTTCATGACTAGAACAAGGTTTATAGGTGACAAATTGATTAGAAGATTAGTCATATGATGCAGGGCACACTGATCGATAATCCAAGGGGCTGAATTCAACGAATATGAGAGAGCAGTAAAGGTTTGCAATGGATTGTCCAACAAGTTTCTTTCGTATGGCAAGGTTTCTGGCAATGATCACACCAAACTCAGGGACGCTCCTCTAGCTTTTGTGAAGGGGTTGAAGTATTTACTTGAATTGGGATTTCCAGCAGCTAAGGTGAAACTTTTAACAGTAGTCAAATGTTTCAATTACCATATTTTTTGGGCTTATGAGCTTATTTAAAACTTAATTTATTTTTTAGCTTATAAGCTGATAAGCCACAAAGTATGGTTATGAGCTTTTCCAAATTCGACGAGACAGTTGGATCACACGAATATGAACTACTGATATGTTGTAACATCATAAAAAGAACTACTGATTACTAATATTAAGTGCTTAAGGTAGAAAAATATTGCTTATAAAAAGAGTATATCAGTTGACTACAAAACTTGCTATGGGTATGCTTGAGTTTATATTTTGTCCATGTTGTTCGCGGCTCTTTATCTGTGATTGGTTATACATAAAACTAATTGGTTATATATTTTGTCCATGATGTTCGCGGCTCTTTACTAATATGCTTGAGTTTAATTAGTTACCAAAGAATACACTAAAGTATTTGATTAGATCCTTGATAGACAAAAGATAAGCAAGAGAAATATGAACTTTAAGAAAATTTGAATCATGGTTTCATTTTAGCAAAAAACATAAGGTAAAAAATAATAATCATAAACGATGGGTTTAAAAAATTGATGTTTAATGATTATTTCTATAAGAAAACAATGTCTTAACACTGACCAAATAAGGCGCAACTATTGCAGGTTTATTTTTTGATCTATAATCGTCGAAATAAGGATATTAAACATTTGGCGTGCGACGGTCTTACTGGCTACATGGTAAATAGCTGATGTTGCTGTATTTATATCTTATGTAGACATAATCTAATGCATTCTTTGTTATTTTTAGGTGTTAAATGCATATGTTCACTTGGGGAAAGTATATGGCAAAGAGTGTTGGAAGAACACGAAGATACTCGTGGGTATGGGCTTTTCTCATTTGAGGTGCGTTGCATTTTGTCTGTTATTACTTTGTGGAATTCCACGACAACTGTTTGTTCGTCTGAAGGAGACATACCCACGGCATCGGCGAAGGCGAGATTAGTACACAAATCAATTTGGTGAAGCAAACCCAATGCAGTTATAAAAAACGAGTCAATGCCTCAGATTTAAGGTATTTAGTCTGTTTTTATTTCGTGAAAGAAACTCATAATTATAATTTTTATGGGTTATAAATGGGTTGTAAATTGCTATGGGTTATAAATGGGTTGTATACGGGTCGGTTGGTTAAATTTTATGTTCTAAAAATTACTTTAGCAAACGGGCACTTCTGCTGAGTTTGAACACAATCACTTTATAACTAGCAGTAGAACTGGAAGCAGTCTCTCTACCTTAGGTAGGGGTAAGACTGTCTACATCTTAACCTCCCCCATACACCGGAAACGGTATTGGGTACCCATAACCCGTGGAAGACGGCATTGGGCGTTACTTTACTTTACTTTACTTTACTTTATAACTAGGTTAGAATGATGGTACTGAATGATAGTCGAACATACAAAAAAAGTGGACGATTATAAGAAATAAAACGGGTTGGAGTGGAAACAAAAAGCTTGAAACAGTAAATCGGCAAAAATTACATTCTCTTATTAATAGGTATTGTATATAAAGTAAAAAGGGGTCCGATCTTTAAGGGTTGGATATTGGCCTTGCGTTTGGACCCCATGTGCTGATAAGGGCATTTGGTTTATTGTTGAGACGTTTGATATTAGGATTGTGGCAGGTTCTTGCAGTGGATAGGAGTTCCAATTGGTTATTGTTTTTTAAAGTTTTAGTAAATTAGTGTGGCGCTATTATGTCTAAATGTTTTGAGGTTTCTATGATGTCAAAATATTGTGACTTGCGGATAGTAGCTTCAACTTCAAATATCCTGGCACAGAAGCGGCGATAATTCGCTTTATTTTATATAGCTATAAAAAACATAAGTATGGGGAAAATTCCTAAAAAATATTAAAGTGCAATTATTTAAAGAATGTTTTAAATTGGATTACAAGAACTATAACAAACAACTCATGCATGTCACGGGAACTCTAAATCAACGACGTTATACACACATGATCTACCATTAAGTAGACATAACTAAACCATTTGATCACGATGGTCTCTCGTGAAGTGTTTGGCAGCGTCATCCACACGCTGAATGAATGAACATAAGCACTATTTAATATAGAATTTCCTTGGTTGAAATTCATTTTGTGGCTGAGATGGAAATCTTTTCTTAGTGTTGTAAGTTGCAACATGTCACGAAGATGCCTAACTGGTATTTTGAGAATGTTGCACTCAAAATCAATGTCAAAATAAGCCATTTTACATATGGTCCGTTTGGGTTAACCTGCTGGGGGTTGTGGCCATCCGAACAGTGATCTCAAAAGTATTTGCCTACTCATTGATCGGTTTGATAACTATCCTCTCAACATCTCCGTTAATCTAGAATAATCGTCATCACTACTAAAAATTCGATCCCAATATGCAAAGGAATAACAAGATCTGTAATTGCATGTAACCGTGATGTTGGGGTCCGTGGTTCAGAGGATGAGTGCGCGAGAACGCGAGGTGCGGAAGATTGGTAAATCGGCTTTTAATAAAAACATTTAATGTGAATCGGCTTTTAAATTTGTTTTTATTGCATTGCTCAATTTTTTTTTACTTCTAAGTTGATTACATGTATTGGATGTAATAAAATTGTGTTCATGATTGTAAACAAGATCAAACCGATGGTGATGGCGGTTGTAGGTTGTGGTGTTGCTAAAAGGTAGCAGATAATAAAGTTTATAGAAGGTAAATATGGCCCTAAAAACATTGTTTTTAGTTTTGATTTTTATTTTCGGGTTTAACCTTACTTTTCTATTGGGATGTTCGGTGAATGTTTTCTCCTTTAGGATTGTGTTATGGGAGATTATTACTTGCAAAGACGCTGATGCAAATATGTACTTCGGTGTCATCGTAGGTAAGTATTATGTCATTTTTTTTTGTATTTTTAGCCTTTTTTAGGTCAAAATGGGTCCGAAAATGAATAAAATAAAATACAACTGGATAACATTATAATATGGAGCTCAAAAAGGTAGCGTTCGGAGGTAGAAATAGGTATGCTTCGTGTTCTTATTTTATTGGAAAGGGCATGAATCGATTTAAATGCTTAAGTGGCGAGTTGCGACCGGTGCAGCTTACACACTAGGACATTTTTTTTGGTATGAACAACGCTTACGATGGATATCATCAAAGAGTTAAAATGAAATATATGAATTGCAACGACATGTTCAACTCTTTTATTTGATTGTCTCTATAGTTTGTTTATACTAGGAGAATTGAAGTACTGTGTATTTGTATGTTGGTGCGAATTTAAAATTAGTGGCAAGCTCTACTACAAATGTTCTTACATTATATTAAAAATCCTTCATAATTGGTCTAGAGTCGTGTGTGGTGTCTTCAAGTGCAATATGCAAGTAAAAGCTTCGAGTGCTTCCGACAACATTAGTTTATAGTATAAACAAATAATTATGTTTTGGCCTTAGTAAATGAAGACAATATATTGATAATTTGGGCATAAAGTCATATAATATAAGGAACTACCTTGACAATGTGTCTTATGGATTTGAAAACTAGAATAAATTAGGAACAAATTTAGTTGAGGTGATTTTGTACTTGATATTTATATATGAATTACAGTGGGAACATGCTAATTGATTAAGAAAACGTTATGTACCTTCAAATTTGTAGATACTTCCTTAAGATATAATTTGCATCCAGGGAAAATTGCAAAGAGCACTTTCACGAGGAAGAAAGAGGGATTTTACCATTGATGGAAGCCGAGGGGTTGACTCAAGCCCGCAAGAGAAACTATTTGAGCAATCTTTAGATGTGATTCCGAGCACGCACTCTCACCTCCTTAAGTTCTTCATGGAAGGCCTTCAACCTCAGGAAGCCATGCTTTATCTTGACTTAATCACCAGGTGTCTTGACAAAGATCGAAATGGCTCCATCTAAACTTCTTAGTAGTAAGTTCATTTTGTAACCATTATTTTCAATTTTTCATCGTGGGTCATATTTAGTTGATATGAGGTTATATAATCAATAAAACAATGAATGATGAGAGAGCTTCTGTTTCCATTTATGGGTCCGACTTTTGCTCAAAAGAAAAGAGAATCGCATTATCTTGATTCAAGACATAGAAATAAATTAATCTTGAGCTGAACAATATACTATTAATGTGTGTGGTTTTTTAACATAGGTAACCAAGGAAAATGCATTGAGGGTCGCCCAACCATGGGTTTGTTGTTAAAGCCAAATCCTGAGGAATTCTTGGTTCGAATTGAGCAGTTCAACAGGACAGAATAAAGAGTAGGATAAAGTGTATCTTAGGTGTTAGCTATCTGATAAAGTGTGTCGCTTTTGATATTGTATGTATATATACTTTTGTAAGCAACAATTATAGAAGGCGATGTAAACATTGATTACAATCCGGCTTTCATGTAATGATTTTTAGGTCATGAACCAAAAAAGTTGTATATGTTTTGATTTGATTGAACTAAAGCTTCATGCGATATCCTTTCTTTTCACTTCGTGGGTAATATCTTTGGCAATCAGTTCGAGAATGGGCAAAGTCTACTACTTTCGATAGCGTTGATTTCTTACGGATTACGAAAGTCCTATCAAGTTATCAGCTTTTTAAGTTATGTGCTCTATTCACCGCTACAAATTTTACACTTGCAGCAGTAAAAGTACACACATTAAATTTTACACTTGCACCTCCTTAATTTATGGTTTTATTATACATTTCATCATGTCTTCTATTTCTCTATCTATCTTACAATCAATTAGAAAGCAATGAATTCGTTTGTTCTTCATATACTCCATAATATATTAGTGTTCATATATCATCACCACCATATACCAACAGAATCAACCACGAATAATAGTACACACAAAACGCATATTATAAACCTTTCAAACTAAAGAATTTGGTCATATAACTCTAAAATAAACACAAAAGGGGAAATTTATTCTCGCCAATGAATGTACGATACTCGAATTTTACATTTTAGATAACATTACAAGACTTTCACACACCGCGTATACGTCGCCATTGCATTAAGCAAGTACCCCGCTGGTAGTATAAGCTATGGATCAATGCCTGGATCAATGTAATCAGTGAGAGCATGTAAACAAAAATGTCGAACAACCCAACTTTAAATGGCCAAAATTTATATTTTAACAAGTTATTGTCGGGGTCACCACATACATTAACTTGACTCTTTCAGATTTCTTTTGTTTTCAAGTTATAAAAATAGACGAATACCCGCGTCTAGCGGCAGCGGTTTATAGTGTTCGACAAATTCCGATTAGATCAATATTTTTGCGTGCTCTTTTATCCTTGTTCGAGGCTTAGAGATAACGGTTATGTATAGCAAATTTCAAATAGATCGATATTTTTGCGTGTTATTTTCTTTGTAAGGGTCAAATAACAATTGTGTAAAGTAAAGCTCATGCCGATGGACGCAAATATTACATATATCTAGGATTAAGCTGTAGTTTGTGCTACTTGATTCAATTGAATGATTATGAGTTATTGTAGCAACCGGTAAAAAATGTTAATAATAATAAATGTTAATAATATTATCAAATGTAAAAGATGTTCATGATTTATATTTTTTAGAACAAAATGTTAAAAAGTAGTTATCTATTTTTAGCCGTTTTATGGATTATGGTAACATCAATTATACTTCTTAATCTTAACCGTTTAATTTAACTTTTAATAAATTTTAACTATATATTTCTTCTACTAAATCCTAAACATAAAAACCACAAATCAAAGTACTTACCTGCTTTTAGTCGTTTAATTAATTATGGTAACATCAATTATAAACTTTTAATTACTTTTTAGTATATATTTGATCCACTAAATCATAAAAATAAAAACCACAAGTCACTAAAATCTAAAAATAAAAACCACAAGTCATACCCGTCCATCGGACGGGTTTTGACACTAGTATATATATATATATATATATATAAGTTTATAAATATATGAATGTGTTATAAAATACTGGCACATCTTAAAGTAAATAAACAAAACTCTTGGCAACATCGTCATATTTATAAATCAACGCTAATATCGCTCTATTGAATTGTATATTCAATGCTCTATCATTTTGGTCATGAACCAAACGTATATCATTATTCTGAGACTTGCCATCTCGTTCTTAGGTTCCGGGTAGGAGCTACTGTTATATCACACTTGATCTCTTTATGCTTGTTCACTACCGCTAAGGTGAGTTTATAGCCTCACTTTTACTCTTATTACTTGCTTTATAAAACTATGGGGTGAGAAACATGTAAAACTCTTTTTGGACCTGAAGCTTATTACACTATTACGTGAAACAACCTTGAATCACACTATGCTACCATCAGTTCCTTTTGGGGAAGCACGATTGTTATGAATAGATCTATTGGGGATGACACCCCCGTTCGAGTTTGACCGGATAGGCAAATGTCGAACGTATACCATATCAAATCCAAGTGTACTGGAAATACACTTGTCGGGCCTTATTTATCATTCTTCTAGATGCATGCACACTGTCGTAGTTTTTGGTTGCATGAACTTGGTACTAACGTAATAGACTTTTACTACGTATAGTATCATTCACGGATATGCTATATGTACAACTGTGGTCCAACTTGAATACTTTAACTTAAACCTATGAGCTCACCAACCTTTGTGTTGACACTTTAGCATGTTTTTTCTCAGGTTTACATCTTGGCGTGGGCATTGGCAAAGGCATTCATTAAATACTGGCATCTGAAGTGTTTCCAAACATATTTAATACAACTTTTAATGGGACAACATATATTTTTATGGGTTTTGACTTCCGCACTTTGAAACAATATTGTAAAACTATTTCTTAAATTGATCTATCTTTCGATAATGGAATTGATTTTCCATTATTTATTACCTTGTGTTGTGAATATTTATTTAGTAGCACCCCATGACCCGAACGCTTCCGCTGTGCAAATTTTGGGGGTGTTACACGTTGATGTCGACCACAAAATTGAAGCCCGCGCTACACCTTCCATATTTTTGGACCATGCTACTAATCATCGTGGCTACTGTTGTATGGACCTCAACACCAATAAAATAATCATTTCACGCCATGTTACTTTTGATGAAACAGTTTTTCCGTTTGGTTCTATGACACCCAATGTCAGTCCCTCGTATGATTTTTTTGGAAGACACCTCAAATGTAATCTCAAATATAATTAAACAGTCACATACATCTACTACCACTTCACCAACTACTTAACCTCAACCTCATCCTAACACGCATGCTCTTACTATACACACTGATGCGCTTAGTTCTCCTACACATGGTCCACCCTCCTCAGCTGAACCTCATATTACCACCCCCACATCCAACACATGTCACTAGTCCACCCAACCAACATCCCACCCCCGTTTCTGTTTCCCAAGAACCACCAACTACAAATGTTAACCCAAACCCGGTTTCGATTCATCCCATGGTCACACGTTTTCGTGTCAGGACTAATCATCTCACTAAGTGTTTTACTTATCATGTGTCTTCTGTCTCCCCGTTAGCCAAGTCCTATAATGATGCGTTTAATGATTCTAATTGGCAAAATGCTATGTGTGATGAATATGATGCTCTTATTAAAAACAAAACTTGGATTCTTGTGCCTCGACCCGCGAATACCAATATCATTCGATGTATGTGGTTATTTCGTCACAAGTATTTGGCGGATGGTACTCTTAGTCGTTACAAAGCTTGTCTTGTGGCGAATGGCAGTGCACAAATATGGCAAATTTGAGAGATCATATTTATTTGTTGGGGATCTTCGTTCGTGATTCTACAGGCATGCTCTTTTCTCAAAATAAAGATGCCATGGAGCTTTTGGAACGGGAAAATATTTCTACCTGGTAATCCTATTCGGACTCATGTTGACACAGAGGCCAAACTCGGCTCTTATGGGGATCCAGTCTTCGACCCTACCTTATATCGTAGTCTTGCACGTGGTTTGTAGTATCTTATGTTTACTCCGCCGGATATATCATATTATGTGCATCAAATTTGTCTCTATATGCATGACCCTCAAGAGTCTCACCTGACAGCTCTCAGGCGTATTCTCCTTTATATTAGAGGCCTTTTGGATTTTGGTCTCCAACTTTACGCTTCATACACTGGATCTCTTGTTGCTTATTCTGATTTTGATTGGGCAGGTTTCCCTACTAATAGGCGTTCTACATCTAGTTATTGTGTTTTCGTGGGGAATAATCTCCTCTCATGGTTATCCAAACACCAACGCACTCTTTCTCGATCTAGTGTTGAAGTTGAGTACTAAAGTGTTGCTAATGTTGTAATTGAGACTTCATGGCTTCGTAATCTACTTCGCGAACTTCATAGACCTTCTTGTTTGCCACCTTTTCCTAGCGTGACAATGTTAGTGCTATTTATTTTACTCTTAATCATGTTTAGCACCATATAACGAAACACATTGAGACCGTCTTACATTTGTTCGTGATATGGTTGCTCGGGGTGAGGTACGTGTTCTTCATGTACCAGCGGGTTATCAGGATGCTGATATTTTTACCAAGGTCTTGCCTTCTGCTTTACTTGAGGAGTTTCTTACCAGTGAGTGTTCAGCCCCCTCACGCTCCAACTGCAGATGAGTGATATACAATAGTTAGGAGGCCATATGGGCCTTGTTAGGTTTCTGGATTTTTTTATTGGCCTCATAAAGCCCAGTTAAGGGGGTTTTAATTGGGCTCCTTAGTGTTAAGAAAAAGAAAATGGTAATTATCCTTAGCACTAGTAATTCATAGGAACGCCATAGTGTTACCATGCTGTCTACAGGTTTTCCTCCCTTTTTGTTATAATATTTTAGCCATAGTTTACCATGCCATGTTTAACTGTATCCAATGTGTTATCGCCAATCTTCTACGCCCCGTTACCTTGTGACCAAAGCCCAACTCGTTGGTGATTAACGGAATGGCAAGGCAAATTACTAATCCAATACTTCAATATAGCCTGTAAGGTGTTCTTAAATTCTTAGTAGAGATGGTCCATGTATGCGACATGTCATATACATGGAGAGTCTAGGTGTTAAGTGTGTTAAGTCATAGCTTGACGTTAATGTGGTACTTAGTTACATTCCATTGTAATAAAATGTTTTGAATGTTTAAAATATTTTATCGAGTTAACCTTTTACCCAAAAAAATCTTAGTGAAGACAAAAGTTTAAACGTTGCTAGGAACATCTTAAAATGTTATGAGAAAAGTCAGGAAACGATCACGTACTCGGTTTTCTGGGGTAACCCTAACAATGATTCTTCACTGTTTACATTTGTTGAACGTTCGTATAGTATTAGCAGCTGTGGTGTGGTCATTACGTGTGGTCTCAAGTAGCAAAAAAGAAGCATGCAAGCTGTACATTATCTTGAACATGTTTGTCATGCTATATTAGGGGATATTTGATACAATTTTGTAGCCAATTGGTACATTTCACACAAAATACACAAACAATAAATCAGGGACCCACAAAAAATAATCAGGGACCCACAAAAATAAACAGGGACCCACAGTTTTTAGCACAAAATTGTAGCTAATTAGCTACAATAAATTGTAGCTAATATATTCCCGCTATATTATACATATGTTTCAAAAGTTATTAAAATATTGTTTTTTTCTTTTAAGTTTGAAAACATAAATACGCCGGATTTAGAGACGTGATGAATGGCGCTGTTGGGACGAGACGCACGTCAAACGATCACATAAGATACGGAGAGCCTACATGCACCGCATGTTACATGCCTTGTGTCCCTTTATTGTCCATGGTTACTACTTACTACAAAACTTTACTATATTATATATTTTCGTGCATTAAAGTTCTCGATCTGGATCTTTATTTTTTATTTTTATTTTATTTTTTCTTAAATTTGGTTCTTATATTAATATTTTGATTTCTGGTTGAAATAAGATGATTTTACGGGGAGATCCAAGTGTTAAAGAAGTGTCCAAGTTTTTAATTATATAAAACAATGATGGTCATATGCATAATTTGATGGTCAAAACATTATAATGAAATCGTGTTTGTCAAAAGACAAGAGTTGTTACTACTTACTAATACTAGAACTAAAATGGGGGTGTGTAGGTATTTAGCTAGCTTTTCCCATGTTGTTAAATGAAAGGCGATTAGTTTACAAAGTTAAACTGATGGGAAAATCGGTAGAGGTTCGATTTATGTAAACAAACTTTATTCCCCTAAAAAAATATGATCGACGTTTGTTCCATTTTTCACATTTCCAATTTTGCGAAAAAGAAGTCGTACGGACTTTTTTTAGTCTTTGAAAGTATAATGACGTGTGTCACAAGTTGTATGTAATTCTAGATGGAGCTATAGAAAATTTATAAGATATTTTGCATACTTAGACAGACTTAGGATCAAATGTTCTCCTCGTCGGTGTATATTTTTAGAGTAGTTTTTGTTTATTAAATTTGATATAATCAAGCTAAGCTAAGCTTCAATCTGTTCAATTATAAGATAATTTAGAAGTGGTATTAGATAACTATATAGAATTATCATACATGATACATGTGATGATGGGACCAAAGGAAAATCCCATGTAAATTCCTGTAAGAATTGGCACACTTCCACCATTGACTTTCTTGCTCTCATAATCTCCCTCCCTCCATATAGTTCATAAACTTTCATGCTACATAAATGATAAATCTATCTGTATAAATACTAAAACTCTTTTCTAATCACAACTTTCTCAAACACATCCTACAAATTCTCTCATGTCTTCTTCAGGTATATCTTTTGAATCATCATCAAACTCACCACCACCACTACCACCATCATCAACCGCAACTGGTGTACCTAAATTTAAGTCTATACCACCACCTACACTTCCCATTTCTCCACCGTCGTTTTCGCCCTCTTCTTATTTTTCATTTCCGGGTGGCCTTACAGCCGCTGACCTTCTCGATTCCCCTGCACTCATTTCTTCTTCACAAGTAAGTACTGATTACAATAGTTAATATGGTATTAATCGTTTCTTGATCTATGCTCGACTCTCACCATGCATAAAAAGTCTTTTTTTCTTGCCAAAATTATACTACAGTAGTTTTAAGTGTATAACAAATGGGTTTTTTTTAGATATTAAAAACCCATGTGACAAATTTGAACTTTGTAACTTTTACTAGCATTTTATTTCATAAATAATCCAACTTTTGCTACCATTTTTTTTTATCAAGAACATGTTTTTCTACTTATATTTGTAGATCTTTTTGTTAAAACCAAATAGTTTTGATCACAAATTTTGAAATTTTTACTTATGTTAACATTTTTATGATCATGAACACATGATTATATATTCTGACTTTATTTTTTCAAATTTCTTGTAGATTTTATCATCTCCAACTACTGGTTCTTTTCCATTTCATGCCTTTAATTGGGACAACAATAATCAGATTCAAGAACAAAGTATAAAGAACAACAATTTCAATGGTTTCCAGTTTCAAAACCAATCAAATCCTCCAACAGTAAGTTTTACTATTTATTTCTTACCTTAATTGTGCTTAGGATTTCTTATCATTACTTTTTATCTGTTTGTTTGCCTAATAACACGACTTATGAACAATTTTCGCGTACAATTTTGATAGTGTTTGATACCGATTATTTGCTAGTGAAATAAGCTGTCAACTAAATACTCCCTTTAATCAAGCAACAACTTTTATCGTGAAAAATGAAATAAAAAACTTCTTTGAAAAAAACATGTATGGGTTTCTTTCATCCGTAAGAAATCAATACTAACTTGATTCAAACGTTTCAGGGAATTTATGACAAAATCTTGGTAGAAACAGAGTACTCTGCTCAGAAACAAAGCATTGGGTCGAATTATACACGTGATCACATCAACTATAATCATCAATCAGCTCCAAAAAAGCTAGACGACGGATATAATTGGAGAAAATATGGACAAAAGCAAGTTAAAAGTAGCGAAAATCCAAGAAGTTATTACAAATGCTCTTATCAAAATTGTCCCATGAGGAAAAAGGTGGAGACATCCTTAGAAGGAGATATTACGGAGATCGTTTATAAGGGAAGTCATAATCATCCAAAACCGCTATCTAATAAACGATCAGCTTCTGCATTGGGTTCGAGTTGCTCATTTGGAGTCAGCCAAATGAATGATCTCCAAGATAAATCTAATGGTTCTAAGCAATGGGAGTGTGTTGGGACCCCAGAAAATTCGTCGGTTTTGATTAGGATGATGAGTTTGTGGAAGATGAAGCTCAAGCAAAAAAATTGTAAGTTCCATTTTTTCAAAGTACAAACTGTAGTTGATCACTATTTCATATATCAGTCTGTATGCAATAACTAGGTTTTTACTAATACATGTAACTATTTATATTAGGTAATTGTTTATATGTAAAATGGTCACATTGTGCTATGGTGATCTTTTGTTTGAAGTGTATATTTGAAGCATGTTTTGTACTGTATAATCTTATACTACCAATTTGGTATTGTCATTGTTGATGACTTACTTATTGCTTATTTTTGTCTGATAGAAAGATGGAGAATGAAAATGAAGGGACTTCGATGGAAGGAAGTAGGACTGTAAGAGAGCCGAGAGTGGTAGTTCAAACCATAAGTGATATTGATATACTTGATGATGGATATAGATGGAGAAAATATGGTCAAAAAGTGGTTAAAGGGAATCCTAACCCGAGGTAATCTTTTTATTTTGTTTGATTTGAGTTTCATACTTTACTAGCGCGTGTATACGCTTTGGTTAAAAAGATAGTAACTTTGCACAATAAAATTCGTCTGTCGTTAACTCCTCATATGATCAATTCATGCAGGAGCTACTACAAGTGCACTACTCCTGGTTGTGGTGTAAGGAAACATGTAGAACGAGCATCCAATGATATGAGGTCAGTGATAACAACTTATGAAGGGAAGCACAACCATGACGTGCCAGTGGCTCGTGGCATGGGTCATCGACAATTACTGCCATCCAACTCTAACAACAATGCAGCCAACATGACAACTAAGCCATCACAATTGTCATATATGCATTCTACCAACTTTATGATCGATCAAACTCATGGTTCCAATTTGCCACCATCATCACAATTTACGTTGGAGATGTTGCACAAGCCACAAGGTTTTGGGTTCTCAGGGTTCGAGGACCCTATACGTTCTGCTTACACGAATCGCCAACCAAATTATGATATTGTGTTTTCTAAAGCTAAAGACGAACCTCAAGATGACAGCTTTCTAGAGTCTTTGCTATGCTGATATTGTTATCAGCAAGTTAAAGTGTTGATGTACATATACGTAGGGTCTCTATAGAAAAGTTGTAATGATACCCATTGGTTTGATTCTTTTGTTGTTTATTGCAATACTTTTTGGTCTTTCGGGGGATATTGCCCTTTTTTTTCTTTTACAAACATGATGTATATTCTTTTTTATGTCATATAATAAAATGATTTCTATCACTGTAACTTAGCAACATAAACTACTAGTAAGTGAAGAAATAGTATTTTATATGAAGCGTGTTGATGGTGTCATTTTAACTAACAATATCAGATGAAGCAATCAATAGGAACTTTGTAATTAAATTACACCATTAAGATAAGTTGGTAAGATAATAACATATTTGGTGAGATTAGATAACAACATGTGTACAAACAAATTTACACAATTTTATATTGAGTAATTTTACGTCGTGAAGTCATAAACATTTATTTTTTCAGTTTCATAGGATTGAATAATTGAAACATTTGATCTTGTACTATATTTGACTAAAAAGTTTTCCTATCGAATAAATCCGTACAACCCAGATAAAATCAAAGCATATAAATATAATGTTTGTCCTAAGTTAAGTAAACTAGAATAAGAGAACCGGTGCATTGATTATCACACGTTATAAGGTTTTTTTAGCCTCGTCTAATTGCAGATCATTGGCTGCGCCTCTTGCATCTTTTCCCCCCAACCTCTTTCTTTTTACCTATAAATACCACTTTTGACAAATATCTTTAAAACATTGAAGCTAAATCACAATTTATATACACTTCATTTTCTCTCTATTTTATACACTTGCAACATGAGTTATGACGACAAAAATGGAGTCGAACAATTATTACGTTTATACGAATATCACGAACAATTTCTAGCATTTGATAAGGGTGAAGGCACTAGTTCAAACACTCGGACGCACATACCCCGAGACTATTAAGGCGCCGAACAGTGTCTCACGGAAAATTATTTTGGCAACAATCTAAAATATCCCAAAAGATATTTTAGACAACGGTTTCGAAAGAGTCGAAAACTATTTTTTTTTTAAATAGTCGAAGGTATAACTAACGATAACCTTGAACCTATTCGAGCACCTTTTTAGATCTCGCAAAATGTCGCTAAGAATATGAGTATTAGTCCTATAATGAAATGCAAGCCCGCTATACGCTAACTAGCGTACGGAAAAACACCTGATGCTTTTGATGAATATATAAATTGGTGAAAATTGTAGTCGTGATAGTTTAGACAATTTTACCAAATGTATATGTGATTTATACTCGGAGTATTTAAAAAACCCTCACCCAATGATATTATGAGGATAAATGGAAAACACGAAAACTATCATTGATTCCTGAGTATGCTTGGTAGTATAGAGTGTATACATTGGGAATGGAGGAATTGTCATAATGCTTACAAAGCGCAAGTCAATGGGGATCACAAATATCTAAAAATAATGGTTGAAGCAGTTGCATAACAAGATTTACGGATTTGACATGCATTTTTTTAGTATAGTAGGTGCAAATAACGACTTGAGTGTTCTATATCCTTCAAGTTTCTTTGACGACCTCTCATTTATCCCACTTGGGCTAACTTTTGTCAAATCATACACGCCACACAAAGCAAGTTGATTTAAATTTTAAGAGGGCTCAAGAAAGTGCAATAAAAGATGTGGAATGGGCTTTTGTTGTCCTTCAGGTGTTGTTGGGGATTATATCTCAACTCAAATGCGTGCTTACTTGGTGAGAAAAATCATTAGGATTATGTATATTTGAATCATATTGCATAACATGATACTAAAATATCAAAAATAATTGAATTTAACAAGATATATGTTAGTTCCGTAGCCAACATGCAACGTACATGGGTCGAGATATGCGACACACAGAGAAAGAAACAAAAAGAACTATGTGACAAAGAGGTGCATACCAACCTTCGACATGATCTTGTGGATCATCTTTGGCAACGACAACAACAAGGAGAAATGTAGTTTTTTATGTATTGTACTTTTATTTTTATCGAAATGTCGTATGCTATTTTATGTGTTGTATTTTTAATGAAATGTGCTTGTTTTGAAAGAAAATGGAAAAGAAACCCTGAGACCTACATTTGCCTATAACATGTTATAGTTGAGAAGGGTGTTTTACTTATAATGGTGGTATAGTGTGGATGTTGAATTCTCTAATATTAAGATGTACAAGAGAGAGTTATGAGAAGGGTGACAAGAAACTATAACCATACATTTGAGATGTATCTACAAAAATAGTTGCATCTCCCCTAAATTTCTTCTTCTAATTTAAAATGTATGGCTAAAATTCCTAGTCGCAATTCTCATGTTAATTTTTTTCCTTACTAGAACCATTTGCGTACAAGAGATACAACTTAAAATTTTGACTGGATTACAAGAAGTTAAAAGATATTAGTGCAAATAGAAGATAGTTAAACCAAACGGTTTCATATGTTTTAATGATAATAAATATGTACCATGTAATATATAACGTAAAATACGTGATCGTAACTATAAATCATCAAAAAAACAGATGTTCCTCAACACTTCTCATTTTTTATGTTTCGAGTCCTCTCGTGCTTCAACACAAGTTCAAATATTTTTGTTATGTTGCATGATAATCAAAACATTTAACAAACTATTGAGATGTTTAGAATGTGTTTTATAGTCATGATATCTTAAAATGTTTAAATAAAATATGGTTTTTCTCTAAACTAAACTTCCACCACATTTAAAACTTGCTCATACTCAATCAAGCAAGTTCTATCATATGCATCAAAATGATTGTCATCATTTACATTAGATCATACTTTCATATTTTATAAGATGATGCATTAGTCTTAATCTCATATTTTATAAAATACCTTCAAATAAAGTATGTTAATCTTGCATTTTCCAACTAGCAAGAAATCTTCCTCTAAAGGAAATATTTCAAATTACATTATTGGCTTCAAAACATAAACCACCTCTTTTAGCTCAAGTCAAACTAATTCAAACATTTTGGAGAATACATATTATGCACGTTTGCATTAAACCTTACATAAACCATGTTTAAGTGTAGAGTGTTCAACACTTTAGACAAGCAACAAGCATGTTTTCCCTAGTCAATTATTTCAGTAAACTAGAAAGAAACAAACACTAACAAGTGTTAAATGAAAATTGAAAATGGCTACAACTTTATCTCAAATTTACAGATCCGCGAGTGGACGGATACTACCATGATCCATGGATCCGTCAAGGTCTGATCTTCTTTGGTTCTCCTATTTAAACAACCATTTTGACCATTATTTAAATTAAGTTTTTGCAATGCAATGTTAGGCATTCTCAAGTCTTCAAAACACTCAATAACTCTTGATAATAATGCTTCTAACTCTCATCTATTGAAAGCATATTAGCATGTGAAGATCCACCACAACAAGCTTATAGCTCTTGTCATCCTCATCCATTGAAAGCTTCTTATAAAAAAAGATCAACAATATCAAGCTTAGAATTCTTGATGTCTAGATAAGTTATTTAAATCTATTAGACAATAATGTCTTGTTCACCATTATACATCACCATGTATCACTATCATACAACACCTTGTATCACCCATTATATTATAAACTCGAGTTTAGAAAGGTTTGTGTTTAGGCCTTAAAACAAAAAGGTTATAGGTTTGTTAATTTTGGGCCTCCAAACACAATGAGTTTAGTTGTATCCGAAAAAGAACTCGATGTCTAGCTTAGTATCGGTACATGTAGCAACTTGAAAATTTTACGTTAATATTTATTTTAAACAAAAACATTTTATCCCAAAATCGCGTACAATTTTGAACTTTAAATATAACCGTTTAGGTTATCCTGCACGTAATGAAAACCGGCTCTGAACATTTTTATCACATTAGATTAATTTTTATAATCGTTATATGGAATTTAAAAATTTTAACTTCAAATGTTACCCAATATACCATGTGATTTACGAGTCTAAACTTGCGGTTTAAACTATTTACTTATATGTAAACTTAACATATACCTACACCGCACTTTTTAAGATGTTTAAACTCTTTTACGTTTTTGGAAAACTCAACATATTTTTCCCACCTTTGACCATAAAATCAACACTTGATTATTAACACTTAAAATCACAAAATATCTCCTAAACTTAACTAGCCATTTTTAGTCATCATTATCAAAATAAGTTCTTAGATATTTCAAAGACTTAATACCTAAGTAACTAAGATATTTACTTAAACTTATTAACTAAGTTTACCTAGATATTTAACATTTCCGGTTTTAGACATAACGTACATTTAACAACAACCGACACTAGACTAGGCCCATTATGCAGATTATAAGCCTTTTAGGTTCATAATAATCACATTTGAAAAGTTATTTTTATTTTTTTCATTTTTACGGAAACCTCGTTTTATGTTTTACGCATATTTAATCTACGTTTTTAGGTTTTAACAGCGTTTACGCACTCCGTTAAACTTATCACTCATGTAATATACTTTTATAGAGTATAATGAAAATTTTAACATTTCTTACAAGTTTCTTATTCTTATGATACCCGGTTTTAAGTTTCATGATTTTAACGACTTGCCGTTAGCGATTACCGAGACTAAACGACCTCCATAAATCAAGATATTATCAAAATGACTGACTAAGTCATCCATATAGGCGTATGGACAAAATTTATGCACATCACCAAGGCTTTGGTGGCTTGGTGATGATCCATTGAATAGGTATGCATCATGTGTACCATTTTTAACCATAGAATGCAAAATATCTTAGGAAAACTAACCTCCTCAACATGATATAAAACCAAGACTTATTATCTTCCTTTTCTATCATAAAAATATGACAATAATCATATTCCAAGAGAGATTCATCTTTGATTATCAAGCTACAAGTCCTACATCATAGTTGAAGCTCCTGTAAAGTTTTACATGATCCTTGTACTAGTTGTCGCATTCCTTTGGTGATTTGCAAGCCACACAAGAAGAATTTCTAGTAGAAGTCTTAAAGTATTGTCCAAGTGATCCTAATTGATTTCAAGATACAAGTTATAATGTGGAAAACTAGAAGGGGGGTTGAATAGTTTTACCGATTTTAAGTTAAATTTCAAAGATTTTGATTCGATCTTATGTGAATTCGTATGGATGGATAGATAGTATGAAGCAATAAGTAAAGTAAGTAAAGAAAGAAAGTAAGGTAAAATGATAGAAAGTAGCGACACAAGTGATTTATAGTGGTTCGGCTACAAGGACACCTTCCTTTCCCTACTCCACTCCCCGAGTACCCCACTCGAGAGTTCAATTACTATGTCAACAAGCTCCTTCAACTTGGCAGAGAAGCCTTACAACGTCACTTACACTTTCTCCGGTATAAAGCTAAATATTGAGTTCTTCCACGAGGTAGAACTAAACCTTTACACAACTATTACACAACAACTATTTGAAATATGAATTACAAGATCTTGCTACAGAAATCTTGTGGATGGACAAATCAATCAAGGACCCTTTGCTTGGATGACTTGTAGTATAGCGTGATCTCACCTTTGTGAAGGACCTATATGAGAATCACAACAAAAGATAGAAGAACTACTAGAATGATCAAATGATCGGAGGTTAGGAGAGTGAGATAATATGTGAGAGAGTTGTAAGAAGAAGGGTGAGTAACAATGAAGAAATGGATCACTATTTATAGGCACAAAAGCCTTCGTCCCCACGGTTCCGGGGATCCCTCACCCAAGGGATCCGGCCGGTGCAAATGGGTCGGACCAGTCTGGATTTTGAGTTGCAAACTGGGTTATGGGTTATGGGTTATGAGCCATGGGTCATGGACTTTAAGTCATGGGTACCCAACAAGATACAATGTATCTATACAATGGGTCATGGGTCTTGGGTCATGGGTCATGGATATTGGGTCATGGGTCATGGATAATACCCAACATGATTTCATGCAATGAGTCATGGGTTATTGATTAGCTCCATGGGTATGGGTCATGGGTCTTGGATATTATCCATACTATTACATATTATATTACAACAATTTATTTATTACAACATTTTATGTAAATGAGCAAATGTATATACTTTGCAAAACAACATGTATTATTATAATTTTACTTATGATAACTTTATATTTGTTATCAACAAAACATAACGAGATCGCTAAATATAAATAAACATTTTTACGGTTTATTTGTATTAACATATACTTCAATTAAAAAGCTCCTGCCAAGCTTTCTTTGATCCTTGTCTTTGTTCGTTGATCTTGATCCTAAGTTCCCTTTTAAGTAAGGCCAAAAGTTATAAGACTAAATCTTAATCATCATCCTTGTTACTATGATTTTTATGCATTGTTGGATCGATGTACTCTAACCAAACTAACTTAAATAGCTTGTTTAAGGTTTAACAACCTCGGATAAATCCTAAGTTATTAACAAATAAACACTGAACAAACTCTATTAAGTATGCGAATTTACCAAAGCTAAGAAGAATAACTTTTATTATTAACTCTAAATCTGCTTATTATCAGATACTTTAACAACTCCAATAATATCGAACTTCTCTAAAACTTATGAACTCGTAAACTCTAAGACTCATACATCTAATGCCAATCTAGGGGTCCTTTTATAGGCTCAAGGATAACCCTAGTCGGTTTACAAATTGTATCCTATGCGACAAGTAATCTATACAGAATATTCTAGAGTTACAATACTTTATATAAATGAATATAACAGTTCTTTGTTCTTGCAGTACTTTGACTTTCATGTGCAGTACTTTGACTTTATCTTTAGAAGTACTTTGACTCTTTGACTTTTTCCAGTACTTTATCAATCTTCAGTACTTTGTCAATCTTCAACACTTTCATATCCCAACAATCCTCCCCTAACTTGAATTCTACTAGCTTGACTTCAAGTTCCTTTGTGAATTTATCTTTACACTTCATCTCTAAGGACATATTGTTTCTTAGTATTTGGATTGTATCTCGTAAGTGTCTGTGCTTGTCAAAGTATCTCTAGAATTATTCTTTTCAAGCATTATCCAGCAAGCTCCATCTTTTCAGCAACACAACAACATATGACAATTTATACATTAATTCAGTTTAAGTTGCATACTATTCTCATCACTTCCAGGTGTGTTAACTCCTGTGAGAGGTGAATCATTGAAAATTTAATGGATTTAGATCTCTTTACCAAAGCCATTAACTCTGGAGTAGCCAAATGTTTTGATGTGTAAGACCATGGTACATTGATAACCATATGATTTTTAGCAAATCATCACTATCAACGATTTCATTGTCTTTACCAAAAGTTGTACCCTTCTGGACTAGTTAGTTCTTTTATCTAATGGTGAACTAATTACCAATAATGGTTTTTCCACTGCCTTTACCACAAGCCATTTCCTTGTGGGCTAGCCAACTCTTCACATTAACTGATATGGTGAGTTGATTACCATACAACTTATTAGCAAGTTGTCAACTAAGAACGGATTTGAAATATCTTTACCAGAGCCGTTTGCTCATGGATTAGCCAATCCTTTTGTAACCATGGTGGATTGATGACCTATTGATGTTGCCATCTCAAAAACCATTTATTTTATTCAACCTTTGTTTCAAAATATTTGTTACTTAACAAAATGTTTCTTTCAAAAAGCACTTAACCGGTTAAAACTGTGAGTACTTTGATGAAAGTCTGTTTGATCGTGATACTTTGAATAAAGTCTTGATTTATCAAAAATAATTTATTCAAATAAGATTCATATCAATCATCCTCATCGCAATAGTAGTCCGTTGATAAATAGATTGATGACCATGCAAGCAATTTCATTATCCTCTTCTACTTCCATTCCATGCTCTAGCATCCTTCTCATAAGCTCAACAGTAAGAGGGTATCTTCTATTTGCAAACATGTGTATCATTGTACCCTTTTTATTCTAAAACATGAACACAGACTCTTCAAAGAATCTCCAATGAGACAATTTCCCAATTCTCTTGATTCTTCCAAATATCATCAGTGCTCTCTTCTTCATTTTCCCATGGGTTGTGAGATCTCCAACTAAAACTAAACCAATCCCTTCTAATGGATTATGTTCAAAGTAAGCTTTCACCACATGATATAAATAGAATAGATCCACTATATCTATAATGTGCAATAAATCCCATAATCTGTTGAATACTCTGAAACTTTCATCTTCTTTATGAAATATCAGATAATCTCCTTCTTTGGATTTCACAACTTCAAAAGCACTAATTTGAGATCTGTTCATCTTCATGTCAGCATCTTCTTTGGAATATTCAAAATCTACTACTCGGAGATAATTCCTTAGTTCATCCCTAGTCTCGAGATCTTAACTCAACTTTTCTTTCTTTGAGAATTGACATCTGTAACTTCAGTTTTCCTTTTTCTTTTAAACTCTTCTTCCTTCTTGCAGGTCCAAGTAGTTTCTCCTCTAAAATCTTTGATGCCTTCAACATGTTGCTTATAAGCTTCCTAGCAACATCATACAATCTTTTCATCTCAAAATAATTAAACCTTTGCAATCCTTTATACCCTTGACTTTTAAGATAAGCCATCATAGCATTTCTGTCTTTAGCTTTATTAGGTCTTCTTGGCATAAATCTACAGAGTAGGTGACTGTAATGGTTCAGCGACTTCACATGCAATTCTTCTTGTATTTTCCTAGTTGCTTCTTCATTAATTGCCTCTTCATTAGTAACTTCAGCCACTACTTCAGCATTAAGTTCTTCTTGTACTTTTCTAGCTGCAGCTTCATTCCTAGCAACTTCAATTGCTCTAAGCTCTGCCAAAGTTAACTTTTTCTTCTTAGTTTCTACCAGAACACCCTTTCCTTTATCTTTAGGATCAATTGTAGGTTGAGAAGCTCTTGGTTGTTCCTCTGCAACTTCAGAAATAGTAACACCACCCTTTGGTTGTGATAAATCTTGCAAAATTACAGCAATAAACTCATCATCACTTGCAGAATGGATGGGTTTGAGTGTAGCTTCCTCCTCTTGTATAACAGTTGAGGGACCAACAACTTCTTCATGTACAGTTGTTGAAGGACCAGCTTCCTCTTCAAAGTTCAACAACCTTGGTGTTAACAATTCTTGCCTGTAGGATCCTTGTTGGCTTGCATACTTTGATCTTGATACCTTGATTTTCGATACTTTGAACTTGCTCTTCATTATCTTGAATGATACGTTCTTGGTCTTTTCATGTTCTTGATTACCTTCCGGTTCATTCTTCTTAACAACATCTTCTTTCAAATTCTCTTCTTCTAAATTCCTCCCCAATTGGACAGAAGATTGTTGGTGAACCTGTTGGCGTTTGCTTTTCTTAATCTGCCTTTGCTCTTTCTTCTTTGATTTAACCAGATCACGATGATGTTGAACTAAAGGCCAAACAAAATTCTTTAGCCTTCTAAACTTGAGTTTCAATTTCTTTATCGCTTGGCAGGCCTCAGTAGTCTTTTTCAGCTTAACCAACTCCCTTGTCAAAACATAATTATCCAATGTTAATTCTTCAGAGGGTATGGTATGTGAATCATCTCCTTGAAGTGGTGAATGTTCCTCGATTGAGAAACAGGAGCAGTCTTTGTGTAGATGGAGAAGGTGAAACTGCAACATCTTCTTGAACGATTTTCGGAGAAGCGATTACCTTGTGGAATCACGATTACCTTCTTGAGATGCAGCTTGTTGAGAAGCAGTACTTTCATAAATAACAGTACTTTTCCAATTTTCTCTGTATAAGCTAAGTACACATAAATATCCTCCCCTCAAGCAATGCACACGACTATACTAATACTAAATAGTCCTCCCCTTAAAGTAGCTCGATAGTTAATCATGTCAATACTCACCACCAAGTGATTGAATCTTGAAACATCAAAGCCTTTGGTGAGTAAGTCAGCTACATTATCATCTGTGTGAACCTTAACCACATTAATGAGCCGGTGCTCATAGCAATCTCTGATGAAGTGATGCCTAATCTGTATGTGCTTGGTCTTGGAATGATAAACTGGATTCTTCACAATACAAATGGTACTCTCATTATCAATATTGATAGGAGTATTCTTGAAATTGAACCCATAGTCCAAGAGTTGATTCGGCATCCACAAAACTTGTCCACAACAACTTGCGCCTACATATTCAGCCAGTAGAGGATGTTTCTACAATTGTTTGTTTCTTACATTGCCAGGAGACTAATCTTCTTCCAAGATATTGGCATCCACCATTTGTTGATCTTCTATCATAGTTATCACCTGCATAATCACTATCTGAAAAGCTTCCAAGTGAAAAGGTGACTCTTTTGGATACCACAACCCCAACTTAGGTTGTTGTTTCAAATAACAGAAAATTCTCTTCTCTGCATTCATGTGAGAGATCTTTGGTGAGACTTGATATCTTGCACATAAACAAACTGCAAACATGATATCAGGCCTTGATGCAGTGAGATACATAAGAGAGCCAATCATTGATCTGTATAACTTGACTTCAACATGTTGTCCATCTTCATCTTTGCCTAATGAATTGATAGATTTAATAGGTGTAGTAACAATCTTCATATCATCAAAATTGAACTTCTTAAGTATGTCAGTAACATACTTGTCTTGACTTATGAAAATTCCTTCCTTTGACTGTTTAACTTGAAGTCCCAAAAGAATGTTAACTCTCCCATTGAACTCATTTGAAATTCCTTCGCATCAATGCTCAAACTCCTGACCATGGACTTTGGTAGCCCCAAAGATAATATCATCAACATAGACTTGAACTAACATGATATCCTTCTTGTCTCTTTTGATAAATAAAGTCTTGTCAATAGCTCCCCTTCTGTAGCCATGTAGCAATAAGAATGTAGAGAGTCTTTCATACCAAGCTCTAGGTGCCTGATGAAGGCCATAAAGAGCCTTTACCACCTTGTAGACTTTGTTTGGATGTTTAGGATCTTCAAAACCAGGAGGTGGTTTGACATAAACTTCCTCTGTAATCTTGCCATATAAAAAGGCACTTTTGACATCCATCTGGTAAACCTAAAATCCCATATAAGAAGCAAAAGCAAGAAAGATTCTAATAGCTTCAATTCTTGCTACAGGAGCAAACACTTCATCATAATCCACTCCTTCTTCTTGTCAGTAGCCTTGTGCTACTAACCTTGCTTTATTCTTGATAACATTACCTCTTTCATCTCGTTTAACTCTAAAACCCATCGGTTCCAATAACTCTCTTCCCATCTAGAAGATCACATAAAACCAAACTTCTTGAAGTTTAAATTGAAGAAGTTCTTCCTGCATAGCTTCAACCCGGCTTTCTTTAGTCAAAGCTTGAGCACTATTCTTGGGTTCTTCTTGAGAGATAAAACAAGTAAATAGACATGTTTGATGGTCCTTATGATTAAGTCTATTTTGTTTATACACAAAGCTAAGTAAAGCATTGTGAGGTGTTGAAAAGTCTTAGCTCGTGTCTAGTCATCACTCTAGAAGTAGAAGGACCAATGATTTGATCCGAAGGATGATTCTTATGAATTCTTAAGCTTGGAGACTGTGGAACTCCATAAGTATCCTCCAAATTAGTAACCTCAGCATCTTCATTGGAATCTGAGAAAATACCTTCATCTTCAAACTCATCATCAGTTTCTTCTAATCCGGCATGGTAGGATCATCAAATCATCTAAAGTCTTGTCAAGCGTGTGTGGTGATTCTGTTCAATACTTGTCCAAAGTACTTGTGAGAGTACTCTTGATCTTGTTCTTCTTCTTTGCTTCTTCATAAGCTCTCCTTTGTTCATCAGTGTAAGCATGTGCTAAAACATCTTGAAGAAGCATCAGATTAAGTTCCTCTTGAATAGATTGATCCTCGCAGAACAATGAGGATTGTGGTATACAAGATACTTTGCTTAGGGGCATCAGTACTTTGCTTTGGAACATCAGTACTTTGCTTTGGACTAACAAGATCTTCATCAGGTCTAATATTCACGCCATGAACAACATATTGTAAGTCTTCTCCATCATGCACAGGTTGATTTTCTTCTCTACAGTACATAGTTCATAGAAGGAGTTAAAACTTCAAGATCAAACATCCAATCAGGACCTTGTCCTTTCTCATTAACTTGATCTTCTAAAAACTCAACATGAAGACAATCTTGAACCTTCATTTAATACAAATAAAAGTAAAACGTTTATTAATATTTTGTGATCTCTTTGTTTTGTTTTTGTTGATAACAATTATAAAGTTATCATAAGTAAAATTATAAGGATACATGTTATTTTTGTAAAACATTTACATATAGCCATTTAAATACAAAAATGTAATAATTAAGCATTTGTTGTAATAGTTTATTAGGATGGGTAAAACTATAACCCATGGATCTTAAACCCATACAAAAGATAACTTGATACAATGTATACTTAGATACC
>OU343221.1:115350153-115365771 GCA_910596185.1 Chrysanthemum makinoi
ACTATACACCGGATGCCTTAGTTCCCACACATGCCCACCCTCCTCCTGAACTCATATTACCACCCCACATCCAACCATGTCACGAGTCCACCCACCACACCCCACCCCCGTTTCTGTTTCCCCCAGACCACCACTAACAACTGCTACCCAAACCCGGTTTGATTCATCCCATGGTCACACGCTTCGTGTCGGGACTATCGTCCCACTCAGCGTTTACTTATCAGTGTCTTCGTTCCCCTTACCCAAGTCTTATAATGATGCGTTAATGATTCTAATGACAAATGCTAATATGCTATGTGTGATGAATATGATGCTCTTATTATAAACAAAACTTGGATTCTTGTGCCTCGGCCTGCGGATACAAATATAGTTCGATGTATGTGGTTATTTCGTCACAAGTATTTGGCGGATGGTACTCTTAGTCATTACAAAGCTTGTCTTGTGGCGAATGGCAGTGCACAAATATGGCAAATTTGAGAGATCATATTTATTTGTTGGGGATCTTCGTTCGTGATTCTACAGGCATGCTCTTTTCTCAAAATAAAGATGCCATGGAGCTTTTGGAACGGGAAAATATTTCTACCTGGTAATCCTATTCGGACTCATGTTGACACAGAGGCCAAACTCGGCTCTTATGGGGATCCAGTCTTCGACCCTACCTTATATCGTAGTCTTGCACGTGGTTTGTAGTATCTTATGTTTACTCCGCCGGATATATCATATTATGTGCATCAAATTTGTCTCTATATGCATGACCCTCAAGAGTCTCACCTGACAGCTCTCAGGCGTATTCTCCTTTATATTAGAGGCCTTTTGGATTTTGGTCTCCAACTTTCGCTTCATACACGGATCTCTTGTTGCTTATTCTGATTTTGATTGGGCAGGTTTCCCTACTAATAGGCGTTCTACATCTAGTTATTGTGTTTTCGTGGGGAATAATCTCCTCTCATGGTTATTCAAACACCAACGCACTCTTTCTCGATCTAGTGTTGAAGTTGAGTACTAAAGTGTTGCTAATGTTGTAATTGAGACTTCATGGCTTCGTAATCTACTTCGCGAACTTCATAGACCTTTACTGTTTGCCACCTTTTCCTAGCGTGACAATGTTAGTGCTATTTATTTTACTCTTAATCATGTTTAGCACCATATAACGAAACACATTGAGACCGTCTTACATTTGTTCGTGATATGGTTGCTCGGGGTCAGGTACGTGTTCTTCATGTACCAGCGGGTTATCAGGATGCTGATATTTTTACCAAGGTCTTGCCTTCTGCTTTACTTGAGGAGTTTCTTACCAGTGAGTGTTCAGCCCCCTCACGCTCCAACTGCAGATGAGTGATATACAATAGTTAGGAGGCCATATGGGCCTTGTTAGGTTTCTGGATTTTTTTATTGGCCTCATAAAGCCCAGTTAAGGGGGTTTTAATTGGGCTCCTTAGTGTTAAGAAAAAGAAAATGGTAATTATCCTTAGCATTAGTAATTCATAGGAACGCCATAGTGTTACCATGCTGTCTACAGGTTTTCCTCCCTTTTTGTTATAATATTTTAGCCATAGTTTACCATGCCATGTTTAACTGTATCCAATGTGTTATCGCCAATCTTCTACGCCCCGTTGCAACGCGGCAGACCAAAGCCCAACTCGTTGGTGATTAACGGAATGGCAAGGCAAATTACTAATCCAATACTTCAATATAGCCTGTAAGGTGTTCTTAAATTCTTAGTAGAGATGGTCCATGTATGCGACATGTCATATACATGGAGAGTCTAGGTGTTAAGTGTGTTAAGTCATAGCTTGACGTTAATGTGGTACTTAGTTACATTCCATTGTAATAAAATGTTTTGAATGTTTAAAATATTTTATCGAGTTAACCTTTTACCCAAAAAAATCTTAGTGAAGACAAAAGTTTAAACGTTGCTAGGAACATCTTAAAATGTTATGAGAAAAGTCAGGAAACGATCACGTACTCGGTTTTCTGGGGTAACCCTAACAATGATTCTTCACTGTTTACATTTGTTGAACGTTCGTATAGTATTAGCAGCTGTGGTGTGGTCATTACGTGTGGTCTCAAGTAGCAAAAAAGAAGCATGCAAGCTGTACATTATCTTGAACATGTTTGTCATGCTATATTAGGGGATAGCTTGGCTACAATTTTTGTAGCCAATTGGCTACACTCCTTCACAAAATACACAAACAATAAATCAGGGACCCACAAAAAATCAGGACCCCACAAAAAAACAGGACCCAGTTTTAGCACAAAATTGTAGCTAATTAGCTACAATAAATTGTAGCTAATATATTCCCGCTATATTATACATATGTTTCAAAAGTTATTAAAATATTGTTTTTTTCTTTTAAGTTTGAAAACATAAATACGCCGGATTTAGAGACGTGATGAATGGCGCTGTTGGGACGAGACGCACGTCAAACGATCACATAAGATACGGAGAGCCTACATGCACCGCATGTTACATGCCTTGTGTCCCTTTATTGTCCATGGTTACTACTTACTACAAAACTTTACTATATTATATATTTTCGTGCATTAAAGTTCTCGATCTGGATCTTTATTTTTTATTTTTATTTTATTTTTTCTTAAATTTGGTTCTTATATTAATATTTTGATTTCTGGTTGAAATAAGATGATTTTACGGGGAGATCCAAGTGTTAAAGAAGTGTCCAAGTTTTTAATTATATAAAACAATGATGGTCATATGCATAATTTGATGGTCAAAACATTATAATGAAATCGTGTTTGTCAAAAGACAAGAGTTGTTACTACTTACTAATACTAGAACTAAAATGGGGGTGTGTAGGTATTTAGCTAGCTTTTCCCATGTTGTTAAATGAAAGGCGATTAGTTTACAAAGTTAAACTGATGGGAAAATCGGTAGAGGTTCGATTTATGTAAACAAACTTTATTCCCCTAAAAAAATATGATCGACGTTTGTTCCATTTTTCACATTTCCAATTTTGCGAAAAAGACTCTCCAAGTCGTACGGACTTTTTTTAGTCTTTGAAAGTATAATGACGTGTGTCACAAGTTGTATGTAATTCTAGATGGAGCTATAGAAAATTTATAAGATATTTTGCATACTTAGACAGACTTAGGATCAAATGTTCTCCTCGTCGGTGTATATTTTTAGAGTAGTTTTTGTTTATTAAATTTGATATAATCAAGCTAAGCTAAGCTTCAATCTGTTCAATTATAAGATAATTTAGAAGTGGTATTAGATAACTATATAGAATTATCATACATGATACATGTGATGATGGGACCAAAGGAAAATCCCATGTAAATTCCTGTAAGAATTGGCACACTTCCACCATTGACTTTCTTGCTCTCATAATCTCCCTCCCTCCATATAGTTCATAAACTTTCATGCTACATAAATGATAAATCTATCTGTATAAATACTAAAACTCTTTTCTAATCACAACTTTCTCAAACACATCCTACAAATTCTCTCATGTCTTCTTCAGGTATATCTTTTGAATCATCATCAAACTCACCACCACCACTACCACCATCATCAACCGCAACTGGTGTACCTAAATTTAAGTCTATACCACCACCTACACTTCCCATTTCTCCACCGTCGTTTTCGCCCTCTTCTTATTTTTCATTTCCGGGTGGCCTTACAGCCGCTGACCTTCTCGATTCCCCTGCACTCATTTCTTCTTCACAAGTAAGTACTGATTACAATAGTTAATATGGTATTAATCGTTTCTTGATCTATGCTCGACTCTCACCATGCATAAAAAGTCTTTTTTTCTTGCCAAAATTATACTACAGTAGTTTTAAGTGTATAACAAATGGGTTTTTTTTAGATATTAAAAACCCATGTGACAAATTTGAACTTTGTAACTTTTACTAGCATTTTATTTCATAAATAATCCAACTTTTGCTACCATTTTTTTTTATCAAGAACATGTTTTTCTACTTATATTTGTAGATCTTTTTGTTAAAACCAAATAGTTTTGATCACAAATTTTGAAATTTTTACTTATGTTAACATTTTTATGATCATGAACACATGATTATATATTCTGACTTTATTTTTTCAAATTTCTTGTAGATTTTATCATCTCCAACTACTGGTTCTTTTCCATTTCATGCCTTTAATTGGGACAACAATAATCAGATTCAAGAACAAAGTATAAAGAACAACAATTTCAATGGTTTCCAGTTTCAAAACCAATCAAATCCTCCAACAGTAAGTTTTACTATTTATTTCTTACCTTAATTGTGCTTAGGATTTCTTATCATTACTTTTTATCTGTTTGTTTGCCTAATAACACGACTTATGAACAATTTTCGCGTACAATTTTGATAGTGTTTGATACCGATTATTTGCTAGTGAAATAAGCTGTCAACTAAATACTCCCTTAATCATCAAGCAACAACTTTTATCGTGAAAAATGAAATAAAAAACTTCTTTGAAAAAAACATGTATGGGTTTCTTTCATCCGTAAGAAATCACTACTAACTTGATTCAAACGTTTCAGGGAATTTATGACAAAATCTTGGTAGAAACAGAGTACTCTGCTCAGAAACAAAGCATTGGGTCGAATTATACACGTGATCACATCAACTATAATCATCAATCAGCTCCAAAAAAGCTAGACGACGGATATAATTGGAGAAAATATGGACAAAAGCAAGTTAAAAGTAGCGAAAATCCAAGAAGTTATTACAAATGCTCTTATCAAAATTGTCCCATGAGGAAAAAGGTGGAGACATCCTTAGAAGGAGATATTACGGAGATCGTTTATAAGGGAAGTCATAATCATCCAAAACCGCTATCTAATAAACGATCAGCTTCTGCATTGGGTTCGAGTTGCTCATTTGGAGTCAGCCAAATGAATGATCTCCAAGATAAATCTAATGGTTCTAAGCAATGGGAGTGTGTTGGGACCCCAGAAAATTCGTCGGTTTCGATTGGAGATGATGAGTTTGTGGAAGATGAAGCTCAAGCAAAAAAATTGTAAGTTCCATTTTTTCAAAGTACAAACTGTAGTTGATCACTATTTCATATATCAGTCTGTATGCAATAACTAGGTTTTTACTAATACATGTAACTATTTATATTAGGTAATTGTTTATATGTAAAATGGTCACATTGTGCTATGGTGATCTTTTGTTTGAAGTGTATATTTGAAGCATGTTTTGTACTGTATAATCTTATACTACCAATTTGGTATTGTCATTGTTGATGACTTACTTATTGCTTATTTTTGTCTGATAGAAAGATGGAGAATGAAAATGAAGGGACTTCGATGGAAGGAAGTAGGACTGTAAGAGAGCCGAGAGTGGTAGTTCAAACCATAAGTGATATTGATATACTTGATGATGGATATAGATGGAGAAAATATGGTCAAAAAGTGGTTAAAGGGAATCCTAACCCGAGGTAATCTTTTTATTTTGTTTGATTTGAGTTTCATACTTTACTAGCGCGTGTATACGCTTTGGTTAAAAAGATAGTAACTTTGCACAATAAAATTCGTCTGTCGTTAACTCCTCATATGATCAATTCATGCAGGAGCTACTACAAGTGCACTACTCCTGGTTGTGGTGTAAGGAAACATGTAGAACGAGCATCCAATGATATGAGGTCAGTGATAACAACTTATGAAGGGAAGCACAACCATGACGTGCCAGTGGCTCGTGGCATGGGTCATCGACAATTACTGCCATCCAACTCTAACAACAATGCAGCCAACATGACAACTAAGCCATCACAATTGTCATATATGCATTCTACCAACTTTATGATCGATCAAACTCATGGTTCCAATTTGCCACCATCATCACAATTTACGTTGGAGATGTTGCACAAGCCACAAGGTTTTGGGTTCTCAGGGTTCGAGGACCCTATACGTTCTGCTTACACGAATCGCCAACCAAATTATGATATTGTGTTTTCTAAAGCTAAAGACGAACCTCAAGATGACAGCTTTCTAGAGTCTTTGCTATGCTGATATTGTTATCAGCAAGTTAAAGTGTTGATGTACATATACGTAGGGTCTCTATAGAAAAGTTGTAATGATCATTGGTTTGATTCTTTTGTTGTTTATTGCAATACTTTTTGGTCTTTCGGGGGATATTGCCCTTTTTTTTCTTTTACAAACATGATGTATATTCTTTTTTATGTCATATAATAAAATGATTTCTATCACTGTAACTTAGCAACATAAACTACTAGTAAGTGAAGAAATAGTATTTTATATGAAGCGTGTTGATGGTGTCATTTTAACTAACAATATCAGATGAAGCAATCAATAGGAACTTTGTAATTAAATTACACCATTAAGATAAGTTGGTAAGATAATAACATATTTGGTGAGATTAGATAACAACATGTGTACAAACAAATTTACACAATTTTATATTGTGTAATTTTACGTCGTGAAGTCATAAACATTTATTTTTTCAGTTTCATAGGATTGAATAATTGAAACATTTGATCTTGTACTATATTTGACTAAAAAGTTTTCCTATCGAATAAATCCGTACAACCCAGATAAAATCAAAGCATATAAATATAATGTTTGTCCTAAGTTAAGTAAACTAGAATAAGAGAACCGGTGCATTGATTATCACACGTTATAAGGTTTTTTTAGCCTCGTCTAATTGCAGATCATTGGCTGCGCCTCTTGCATCTTTTCCCCCCAACCTCTTTCTTTTTACCTATAAATACCACTTTTGACAAATATCTTTAAAACATTGAAGCTAAATCACAATTTATATACACTTCATTTTCTCTCTATTTTATACACTTGCAACATGAGTTATGACGACAAAAATGGAGTCGAACAATTATTACGTTTATACGAATATCACGAACAATTTCTAGCATTTGATAAGGGTGAAGGCACTAGTTCAAACACTCGGACGCACATTTATACCTGAGACTATTAAAGCGAGAACCGAACCATTGTCTCACGGAAAATTATTTTGGCAACAATCTAAAATATCCCAAAAGATATTTTAGACAACGGTTTCGAAAGAGTCGAAAACTATTTTTTTTTTAAATAGTCGAAGGTATAACTAACGATAACCTTGAACCTATTCCCGAGCACCTTTTTTAGATCTCGGCAAAATGTCGCTAAGAATATGAGTATTAGTCCTATAATGAAATGCAAGCCCGCTATACGCTAACTAGCGTACGGAAAAACACCTGATGCTTTTGATGAATATATAAATTGGTGAAAATTGTAGTCGTGATAGTTTAGACAATTTTACCAAATGTATATGTGATTTATACTCGGGGAGTATTTAAATAAACCCTCACCCAATGATATTATGAGGATAAATGGAAAACACGAAAACTATCATTGATTCCTGAGTATGCTTGGTAGTATAGAGTGTATACATTGGGAATGGAGGAATTGTCATAATGCTTACAAAGCGCAAGTCAAACTGGGGGATCACAAATATCTAAAAATAATGGTTGAAGCAGTTGCATAACAAGATTTACGGATTTGACATGCATTTTTTTAGTATAGTAGGTGCAAATAACGACTTGAGTGTTCTATATCCTTCAAGTTTCTTTGACGACCTCTCATTTATCCCACTTGGGCTAACTTTTGTCAAATCATACACGCTCACACGAAAGCAAGTTGATTTAAATTTTAAGAGGGCTCAAGAAAGTGCAAGAAAAGATTTGGAACAGGCTTTTGGTGTCCTTCAGTGTTGTTGGGGGATTATATCTCAACTCGTACGTGCTTACTTGGTGAGAAAAATACGTAGGATTATGTATATTTGAATCATATTGCATAACATGATACTAAAATATCAAAAATAATTGAATTTAACAAGATATATGTTAGTTCCGTAGCCAACATGCAACGTACATGGGTCGAGATATGCGACACACAGAGAAAGAAACAAAAAGAACTACGTGACAAAGAGGTGCATACCAACCTTCGACATGATCTTGTGGATCATCTTTGGCAACGACAACAACAAGGAGAAATGTAGTTTTTTATGTATTGTACTTTTATTTTTATCGAAATGTCGTATGCTATTTTATGTGTTGTATTTTTAATGAAATGTGCTTGTTTTGAAAGAAAATGGAAAAGAAACCCTGAGACCTACATTTGCCTATAACATGTTATAGTTGAGAAGGGTGTTTTACTTATAATGGTGGTATAGTGTGGATGTTGAATTCTCTAATATTAAGATGTACAAGAGAGAGTTATGAGAAGGGTGACAAGAAACTATAACCATACATTTGAGATGTATCTACAAAAATAGTTGCATCTCCCCTAAATTTCTTCTTCTAATTTAAAATGTATGGCTAAAATTCCTAGTCGCAATTCTCATGTTAATTTTTTTCCTTACTAGAACCATTTGCGTACAAGAGATACAACTTAAAATTTTGACTGGATTACAAGAAGTTAAAAGATATTAGTGCAAATAGAAGATAGTTAAACCAAACGGTTTCATATGTTTTAATGATAATAAATATGTACCATGTAATATATAACGTAAAATACGTGATCGTAACTATAAATCATCAAAAAAACAGATGTTCCTCAACACTTCTCATTTTTTATGTTTCGAGTCCTCTCGTGCTTCAACACAAGTTCAAATATTTTTGTTATGTTGCATGATAATCAAAACATTTAACAAACTATTGAGATGTTTAGAATGTGTTTTATAGTCATGATATCTTAAAATGTTTAAATAAAATATGGTTTTTCTCTAAACTAAACTTCCACCACATTTAAAACTTGCTCATACTCAATCAAGCAAGTTCTATCATATGCATCAAAATGATTGTCATCATTTACATTAGATCATACTTTCATATTTTATAAGATGATGCATTAGTCTTAATCTCATATTTTATAAAATACCTTCAAATAAAGTATGTTAATCTTGCATTTTCCAACTAGCAAGAAATCTTCCTCTAAAGGAAATATTTCAAATTACATTATTGGCTTCAAAACATAAACCACCTCTTTTAGCTCAAGTCAAACTAATTCAAACATTTTGGAGAATACATATTATGCACGTTTGCATTAAACCTTACATAAACCATGTTTAAGTGTAGAGTGTTCAACACTTTAGACAAGCAACAAGCATGTTTTCCCTAGTCAATTATTTCAGTAAACTAGAAAGAAACAAACACTAACAAGTGTTAAATGAAAATTGAAAATGGCTACAACTTTATCTCAAATTTACAGATCCCGCAGAGTGGACGGATACTACCATGATCCATGGATCCGTCAAGGTCTGATCTTCTTTGGTTCTCCTATTTAAACAACCATTTTGACCATTATTTAAATTAAGTTTTTGCAATGCAATGTTAGGCATTCTCAAGTCTTCAAAACACTCAATAACTCTTGATAATAATGCTTCTAACTCTCATCTATTGAAAGCATATTAGCATGTGAAGATCCACCACAACAAGCTTATAGCTCTTGTCATCCTCATCCATTGAAAGCTTCTTATAAAAAAAGATCAACAATATCAAGCTTAGAATTCTTGATGTCTAGATAAGTTATTTAAATCTATTAGACAATAATGTCTTGTTCACCATTATACATCACCATGTATCACTATCATACAACACCTTGTATCACCCATTATATTATAAACTCGAGTTTAGAAAGGTTTGTGTTTAGGCCTTAAAACAAAAAGGTTATAGGTTTGTTAATTTTGGGCCTCCAAACACAATGAGTTTAGTTGTATCCGAAAAAGAACTCGATGTCTAGCTTAGTATCGGTACATGTAGCAACTTGAAAATTTTACGTTAATATTTATTTTAAACAAAAACATTTTATCCCAAAATCGCGTACAATTTTGAACTTTAAATATAACCGTTTAGGTTATCCTGCACGTAATGAAAACCGGCTCTGAACATTTTTATCACATTAGATTAATTTTTATAATCGTTATATGGAATTTAAAAATTTTAACTTCAAATGTTACCCAATATACCATGTGATTTACGAGTCTAAACTTGCGGTTTAAACTATTTACTTATATGTAAACTTAACATATACCTACACCGCACTTTTTAAGATGTTTAAACTCTTTTACGTTTTTGGAAAACTCAACATATTTTTCCCACCTTTGACCATAAAATCAACACTTGATTATTAACACTTAAAATCACAAAATATCTCCTAAACTTAACTAGCCATTTTTAGTCATCATTATCAAAATAAGTTCTTAGATATTTCAAAGACTTAATACCTAAGTAACTAAGATATTTACTTAAACTTATTAACTAAGTTTACCTAGATATTTAACATTTCCGGTTTTAGACATAACGTACATTTAACAACAACCGACACTAGACTAGGCCCATTATGCAGATTATAAGCCTTTTAGGTTCATAATAATCACATTTGAAAAGTTATTTTTATTTTTTTCATTTTTACGGAAACCTCGTTTTATGTTTTACGCATATTTAATCTACGTTTTTAGGTTTTAACAGCGTTTACGCACTCCGTTAAACTTATCACTCATGTAATATACTTTTATAGAGTATAATGAAAATTTTAACATTTCTTACAAGTTTCTTATTCTTATGATACCCGGTTTTAAGTTTCATGATTTTAACGACTTGCCGTTAGCGATTACCGAGACTAAACGACCTCCATAAATCAAGATATTATCAAAATGACTGACTAAGTCATCCATATAGGCGTATGGACAAAATTTATGCACATCACCAAGGCTTTGGTGGCTTGGTGATGATCCATTGAATAGGTATGCATCATATGTACCATTTTTAACCATAGAATGCAAAATATCTTAGGAAAACTAACCTCCTCAACATGATATAAAACCAAGACTTATTCTCTTCCTTTTCTATCATAAAAATATGACAATAATCATATTCCAAGAGAGATTCATCTTTGATTATCAAGCTACAAGTCCTACATCATAGTTGAAGCTCCTGTAAAGTTTTACATGATCCTTGTACTAGTTGTCGCATTCCTTTGGTGATTTGCAAGCCACACAAGAAGAATTTCTAGTAGAAGTCTTAAAGTATTGTCCAAGTGATCCTAATTGATTTCAAGATACAAGTTATAATGTGGAAAACTAGAAGGGGGGTTGAATAGTTTTACCGATTTTAAGTTAAATTTCAAAGATTTTGATTCGATCTTATGTGAATTCGTATGGATGGATAGATAGTATGAAGCAATAAGTAAAGTAAGTAAAGAAAGCAAGTAAGGTAAAATGATAGAAAGTAGCGACACAAGTGATTTATAGTGGTTCGGCTACAAGGACACCTTCCTTTCCCTACTCCACTCCCCGAGTACCCCACTCGAGAGTTCAATTACTATGTCAACAAGCTCCTTCAACTTGGCAGAGAAGCCTTACAACGTCACTTACACTTTCTCCGGTATAAAGCTAAATATTGAGTTCTTCCACGAGGTAGAACTAAACCTTTACACAACTATTACACAACAACTATTTGAAATATGAATTACAAGATCTTGCTACAGAAATCTTGTGGATGGACAAATCAATCAAGGACCCTTTGCTTGGATGACTTGTAGTATAGCGTGATCTCGCCTTTGTGAAGGACCTATATGAGAATCACAACAAAAGATAGAAGAACTACTAGAATGATCAAATGATCAGAGGTTAGGAGAGTGAGATAATATGTGAGAGAGTTGTAAGAAGAAGGGTGAGTAACAATGAAGAAATGGATCACTATTTATAGGCACAAAAGCCTTCTGTCCCACGGTTCCGGCGGATCCCTCACCCAAGGGATCCGGCCAGTGCAAATGGGTCAGACCAGTCTGGATTTTGAGTTGCAAACCGGGTTATGGGTTATGGGTTATGAGCCATGGGTCATGGACTTTAAGTCATGGGTACCCAACAAGATACAATGTATCTATACAATGGGTCATGGGTCTTGGGTCATGGGTCATGGATATTGGGTCATGGGTCATGGATAATACCCAACATGATTTCATGCAATGAGTCATGGGTTATTGATTAGCTCCATGGGTATGGGTCATGGGTCTTGGATATTATCCATACTATTACATATTATATTACAACAATTTATTTATTACAACATTTTATGTAAATGAGCAAATGTATATACTTTGCAAAACAACATGTATTATTATAATTTTACTTATGATAACTTTATATTTGTTATCAACAAAACATAACGAGATCGCTAAATATAAATAAACATTTTTACGGTTTATTTGTATTAACATATACTTCAATTAAAAAGCTCCTGCCAAGCTTTCTTTGATCCTTGTCTTTGTTCGTTGATCTTGATCCTAAGTTCCCTTTTAAGTAAGGCCAAAAGTTATAAGACTAAATCTTAATCATCATCCTTGTTACTATGATTTTTATGCATTGTTGGATCGATGTACTCTAACCAAACTAACTTAAATAGCTTGTTTAAGGTTTAACAACCTCGGATAAATCCTAAGTTATTAACAAATAAACACTGAACAAACTCTATTAAGTATGCGGAATTTACTTAACAAAGCTAAGAAGAATAACTTTTATTATTAACTCTAAATCTGCTTATTATGCAGATACTTTAACAACTCTAATAATATCGAACTTCTATAAAACTTATGAACTCGTAAACTCTAAGACTCGTACATCTAATGCCAATCTAGGGGTCCTTTTATAGGCTCAAGGATAACCCTAGTCGGTTTACAAATTGTATCCTTGTACGACAAGTAATCTAATACAGAATATTCTAGAGTTACAATACTTTATATAAATGAATATAACAGTTCTTTGTTCTTGCAGTACTTTGACTTTCATGTGCAGTACTTTGACTTTATCTTTAGCAGTACTTTGACTCTTTGACTTTTTCCAGTACTTTATCAATCTTCAGTACTTTGTCAATCTTCAACACTTTCATATCCCAACAATCCTCCCCTAACTTGAATTCTACTAGCTTGACTTCAAGTTCCTTTGTGAATTTATCTTTAACAGCTTCATCTCTAAGGACAGATTGTTTCTTAGTATTTGGATTGTATCTCTGTAGTGTCTGTGCTTGTCAAAGTATCTCTAGAATTATTCTTTTACAGCATTATCCAGCAAGCTCCATCTTTTCAGCAACACAGCAACATATGACAATTTATACATTAATTCAGTTTAAGTTGCATACTATTCTCATCACTTCCAGGTGTGTTAACTCCTGTGAGAGGTGAATCATTGAAAATTTAATGGATTTAGATCTCTTTACCAAAGCCATTAACTCTGGAGTAGCCAAATGTTTTGATGTGTAAGACCATGGTACATTGATAACCATATGATTTTTAGCAAATCATCAGCTATCAACAGATTTCAGTTGTCTTTACCAAAAGCTATACCCTTCTGGACTAGTTAGTTCTTTTATCTAATGGTGAACTAATTACCAATAATGGTTTTTCCACTGCTTTTACCACAAGCCATTTCCTTGTGGGCTAGCCAACTCTTCACATTAACTGATATGGTGAGTTGATTACCATACAACTTATTAGCAAGTTGTCAACTAAGAACGGATTTGAAATATCTTTACCAGAGCCGTTTGCTCATGGATTAGCCAATCCTTTTGTAACCATGGTGGATTGATGACCTATTGATGTTGCCATCTCAAAAACCATTTATTTTATTCAACCTTTGTTTCAAAATATTTGTTACTTAACAAAATGTTTCTTTCAAAAAGCACTTAACTGGTTAAAAACTGTAAGCAGTACTTTGATGAAAGTACTGTTTGATCAGCAGTACTTTGAATAAAGTACTGATTTATCAAAAATAATTTATTCAAATAAGATTCATACCAGTCAATCATCCTCATCAGCAATAGTAGTCCAGTTGATAAATAGATTGATAACCATGCAAGCAATTTCATTATCCTCTTCTACTTCCATTCCATGCTCTAGCATCCTTCTCATAAGCTCAACAGTAAGAGGGTATCTTCTATTTGCAAACATGTGTATCATTGTACCCTTTTTCAGCTCTAAAACATGAACACCAGACTCTTCAAAGAATCTCCAACAGACAATTTCCCAATTCTCTTGATTCTTCCAAATATCATCAGTGCTCTCTTCTTCAGTTTCCCATGCAGTTGTGAGATCTCCAAGTAAAACTAAACCAATCCCTTCTAATGGATTATGTTCAAAGTAAGCTTTCACCACATGATATAAATAGAATAGATCCACTCTATCTATAATGTGCAATAAATCCCATAATCTGTTGAATACTCTGAAACTTTCATCTTCTTTATGAAATATCAGATAATCTCCTTCTTTGGATTTCACAACTTCAAAAGCACTAATTTGAGATCTGTTCATCTTCATGTCAGCATCTTCTTTGGAATATTCAAAATCTACTACTCTGAGATAATTCCTTAGTTCATCCCTAGTCTCAGATCTTAACTCAACTTTTTCTTTCTTTGAGAATTGAACATCTGTAACTTCAGTTTTCCTTTTTCTTTTTAAACTCTTCTTCCTTTCTGCTTCAGTCCAAGTAGTTTCTCCTCTAAAATCTTTGATGCCTTCAACATGTTGCTTATAAGCTTCCCTAGCAACATCATACAATCTTTTCATCTCAAAATAATTAAACCTTTGCAATCCTTTATACCCTTGACTTTTAAGATAAGCCATCATAGCATTTCTGTCTTTAGCTTTATTAGGTCTTCTTGGCATAAATCTAACAGGAGTAGGTGACTGTAATGGTTCAGCAGCTTCAGCATGCAATTCTTCTTGTATTTTCCTAGCTGCTTCTTCATTAATTGCCTCTTGATTAGTAACTTCACCACTACTTCACATTAAGTTCTTCTTGTATTTTTCTAGCTGCAGCTTCATTCCTAGCAACTTCAATTGCTCTAAGCTCTGCCAAAGTTAACTTTTTCTTCTTAGTTTCTACGAACACCCTCCTTTATCTTTAGGATCAATTGTAGGTTGAGAAGCTCTTGGTTGTTCTTCTGCAACTTCAGAAATAGTAACACCACCCCTTGGTTGTGATAAATCTTGCAAAATTACAGCAATAAACTCATCATCACTTGCAGAATGGATGGGTTTGAGTGTAGCTTCCTCCTCTTGTATAACAGTTGAGGGACCAACAACTTCTTCATGTACAGTTGTTGAAGGACCAGCTTCCTCTTCAAAGTTCAACAACCTTGGTGTTAACAATTCTTGCCTGTAGGATCCTTGTTGAAAAGCAGTACTTTGATCTTCAGTACCTTGATTTTCAGTACTTTGAACTTGCTCTTCAGTATCTTGAATGATCTGTTCTTCAGTCTTTTCATGTTCTTCAGTACCTTCAGGTTCATTCTTCTTAACATCTTCTTTCAAATTCTCTTCTTCTAAATTCCTCCCCAATTGGACAGAAGATTGTTGGTGAACCTGTTGGCGTTTGCTTTTCTTAGACTGCCTTTGCTCTTTCTTCTTTGATTTAACCCAGATACGATGATGTTGAACCAAAGGCCAAACAAAATTCTTTAGCCTTCTAAACTTGAGTTTCAATTTCTTTATCTGCTTGGCTTGAGCCTCAGTAGTCTTTTTCAACTTAACCAACTCCCTTGTCAAAACATAATTATCCAATGTTAATTCTTCAGAGGGTATGGTATGTGAATCATCTCCTTGAAGTGGTGAATGTTCCTCTGATTGAGAAACAGGAACA
>OU343221.1:115365871-115400512 GCA_910596185.1 Chrysanthemum makinoi
TTTGTGGTCTGTAAATTTTTTTAAGTGCATATGGGTGAATTTAGTGAAAGAAGTTAAATATCATGTTTTGTTTCAAGTTTTTGGAATGATCGACTAGAGTAATGTTTTGGTCATTTGTTACAGAAACTGAAATCAGTTGAAGCTATAGTTTTGCGAGACTACGAATACAACGTTGACCTCTACGATAAGAAGCTAACTAGTAAAGTTTTTAAAAAGTTGAAAAATCTCCGGCTACTTGATATTGACTCAGATTTTCCATCCCACGAACCAACAGTTCTCCCTGATGAATTACGATGGCTTTGTTGGCATGAATACCAATTTATTGCTCTTGCTGTAGCACGTATGCGTAATCTTGTTGGGCTTGAAATGGTCAATAGCGCCATTAAATGTTTATGGGAGGGACGAAAGGTATTCTCGTAAATTAAATCAGTTGCTGAGAAATATATTGAACTAGCTTAGAGACCCGTTGACACCGGGTTATTTTTTAAAGAAATAGATAAATGAGATGATAATAAAAGTAATAACGTAAATTTGTTAAATTTAAAATATGTGTGAGTCACCATCGATTTACAACCATCGCGTTGCCAATTCAAAATAGATTGACTCGAACATAAAATGATGTGTGATTTTAATGATCAATTGAGTTGCTAACAAACCTTGTAACATTAAAAATAATGAACTATAGTATAATATAACGGGATTACACCAATGATACATACATGATACAACATGGACCTTGTTCAAAAACCTTCAAGTACTTCTTTATACACGACATTTGTTGTGGTTTTGGAGAGATTATCATCATGATCACAAACGACAACCTTCAAGTACTTTTTACTCTTGATACGACAACGTACAGTTGTCCATGTGTGAACACAGGACGAGGCAAGTACAAACCAACTTTAGAAAGCGATTGCCCTTGGCTTTTGTTGATTGTCATTTGGTTAGTTTGAATCATTATGATACGAAAATCATTAACTTTTAATGAACATATCTTGCTTCATTACAAAAACAATTTAAAGATTCCTGTCATGAAAATATCATAAGCTTCTAAACTTTCATCTTGATACATTTGTACGTGAAATACATTTATACATTCATACCTGACTTACATCATGATACATCATATGATTACTACAAATTCTCTATGATATTTACTAAACACTTACGATTACTTCACACAACGGAAACAACTTGTACCTTTAGACCAATCACCAAGCATAGTCCGCTTTAGTCTTCACCCTGCATACGTATAAATCAACCACTAAGTTTGACTCCTTTATAAACAAAATAGATGGCTTTATATAAATACTAATCACCGGATACATGGGTTGTACATACTTCGTCTAACTCCTTTGCATAGTACATCATCCGTAGACCCTTACGATACCTGTGAAGTGGGGTAAAATCATAAGTTATTCTTTCAAATAAAGGTTTGAACTTGACGTAGATAAAAATGAAAAGCTTGGAGAACATCGTAGCAGACCTTATGAGTAATCTAAAAGACATACTACAGTATCAAGTTACATACACAAGTTATCTCTAATCATTGATTATTTTGTTATGCCCTGGTAATGATGTACAATTTTATTTGCTTAAATCCCTTGTCGGGTATAGAATAGATGGCTATTTTGAGCCATTTACTTATGATTGAGACGATTGGGCTGTGTTTTATCTATAAAAGGTCTTATTGGTCAAACATAAAAAATTCAGCTTAAAGGGGATGGTCAAACGGGTTTTAAGTTTCCTAAGCTCTTTGTAATTCGTATAGCCTGCTAAGTTCTAATCAAAGGTTCAGACCATTCGTATAGCCGGCTAAGAGCAATTAGTTTGAGGATTCATTACCAGAGAATCAATGGATTTTCCCTCTGCTTCTTCCTTGAACTCTCAAGGTGTTTCATTCAGCTCCTCGGTATTAGCAACTGTGGTTTCATTTCTAGATTTTGTTTCTTTTATACCCTCACTTGTTGCATTTTGTGAGCTTATAACACCATCAGTATCACCTTGGGTTTTCTCTACCGTGCTGAGAACTTATGCCTTAGTTACAGTTTCATTTTGATACATGTAGCTATGAAGCTCATCCACGGAACCATTAAGTTGGCTAATGCAACAGCCTGCAATACAACCAACTCAAAATTAGGAGATAAAAACTTTTCAGTATAGTGTTTACAATCGCTTACATGCTTGAGAAGCTTTATCAAGCAATTGCCAATTCACACACACTTAAAGAAGCAATTCTAAACACCCCGTTACTGAATTATAGAATCATTGCTTTCTAATTGATTGTAATATAGATAGAGAAACAGAAGACTCCAATGATTTGAGCATTGTTTATGAATTATAGAATCATTGCTTTCTAATTGATTGTAATATAGATAGAGAAACAGAAGACATGATGAAATGTATAATAAAACCATAAATTAAGGAGGTGCAAGTGTAAAATTTTAATGTGTGAACTTTTACTGCTGCAAGTGTAAAATTTGTAGCGGTGAATAGAGCACATAACTTAAAAAGCTGATAACTTGATAGGACTTTCGTAATCCGTAAGAAATCACGACTATCGAAAGTAGTAGACTTTGCCCATTCTCAGTAACCTGATTGCCAAAGATATTACCCGAAGAAATGAAAAAGAAAGGATATCGCATGAAGCTTTAGTTCAATCAAATCAAAACATATACAACTTTTTTGGTTCATGACCTACAAATCATTACATGAAAGCCAGGATTGTAATCAATGTTTACATCAGCTTCTATAATTGTTGCTGTTAATATGGAATTAGATTTGGGTTGTTGCCCACAACACCCTTACAAAAGTATACATACAATATCACCACCAAGAGACACACTTTATCAGATAGCTAACAGTCTAAGATACACTTTATCCTACTCTTTATCTGGTCTCTGTTGAACTGTTCAATTCAGAACCAAGAATTCCTCAGGATTTGGCTTTAACAACAAACCCATGGTGGGGCGACCCTCAATGCATTTTCCTTTGTTATCTATGTTAAAAAACCACACACATTAATATATTGTTCAGCTCAAGATTAATTTATTTCTATGTCTTGAATCAAGATAATGCGATTCTCTTTTCTTTTGAGCAAAAGTCGGACCCATAAATGGAAACAGAAGCTCTCTCATCATTCATTGTTTTTCTTGATTATGTAACCTCATATCAACTAAATATGACCCATGATGAAAAATTGAAAATAATGGTTACAAAAATGAACTTACTCGACTAAGAAGCGGTAGATGGAGCCAGCTCGATCTTTTTCAGTACACCTGGTGATTAAGTCAAGATAAAGCATGGCTTCCTGAGGTTGAAGGCCTTCCATGAAGAACTTAAGGAGGTGAGAGTGCGTGCTCGGAATCACATCTAAAGATTGCTCAAATAGTTTCTCTTGCTGGCCTTGAGTCAACCCTGCGGCTTCCATCAATGGTAAAATCCCTCTTTCTTCCTCGTGAAAGTGCTCTTTGCAGTTTTTCTGAAGATGCAAATTTTATATCATAAGGAAGTATCTACAAATTTGAAGGTACATAACGTTTTCTTAATCAATTATCATGTTCCCACTGTAATTCATATATACAAATATCACTACAAAATCACCTCAACTAAACTTGTTCCTAATTTATTCTAGTTTTCAAATCCATAAGACACATTGTCGAGGTAGTTCCTTATATTATATGACTTTATGCCCAAATGATCAATATATTGTCTTCATTTACTAAGGCCAAAACATAATTATTTTTTTATACTATAAACTAATGTTGTCGAAAAGAAAGCACTCAGAAGCTTTTACTTGCATATTGCAGACTTGAAGACACCACACACAGCTCTAGACCAATTATGAAGGATTTTTAATATAATGTAAGAACATTTGTAGTAGAGCTTACCACTAATTTTAAATTCACACCAACATACAAATGTTACCGTACTTCAATTCTCCTAGTATAAACAAACTATAGAGACAATCAAATAAAAGAGTTGAACATGCTGTTGCAATTCATATATTTCATTTTAACTCTTTGATGATATCCATCGTAAGCGTTGTTCATACCAAAAAAAATGTCCTAGTGTGTAAGCAGACCTGGTCGCAACTCGCACATCTGAGCATTTAAATCTGATTCATGCCCTTTCCACTAAAATAAGAACACGAAGCATACCTATTTCTACCTCTGAACGCTACCTTTTTGAGCTCCATATTATAATGTTATCCAGTTGTATTTTATTTTATTCATTTTCGGACCCATTTTGACCCGTCGAAAAAAAGGCTAAAAATACAAAAAAAAATGACATAATACTTACCTACGATGACACCGAAGTACATATTTGCATCAGCGTCTTTGCAAGTAATAATCTCCCATAACACAATCCTAAAGGAGAAAACATTCACCTGTAACATCCCAATAGATAAAAAGTAAGGTTAAACCCGAAAATAAAAATCATAAAACGCAAAAACAATGCTTTAGAGGGCCATATTTACCTTCTCATAATCTTTATTACTGCTACCTTTTAGCAACATCACAACCTACAACCGCCATCACCATCGGTTTGATCTTTGTTTACAATCACAGCTGACACAATTTTATTACATCCAATACATGTAATCAACTTAGAAGTAAAAAAAACATTTGAGCAATGCAATAAAAACAATTTTAAAAGCGAATTCACATTAAACATTTTTATTAAAAGCCGATTTACCAATCTTCCGAACCTGACGTTCTCGCTCACTCATCCTCTGAACGCACCGGACCCCAACATCACGGTTACATGCAATTACAGATCTTGTTATTCCTTTGCATATTGGGATCGAATTTTTAGTAGTGATGACGATTATTCTAGATTAACGGAGATGTTGAGAGGATAGTTATCAAACCGATCAATGAGGCGGTGAGGCAAATACTTTTGAGATCACTGGGTTCTGGACTGGGCCACAACCCCCAGCAGGCTAACCCAAACGGACCATATATTAACCCAACAATTAACTATTATTTTATGCAACACGTTATTAAAAAAGGAACCACCTTATTAAAAAAGGAACAGACGTCGTGTTTTGAGTAATAGCGGCACCAAATATCAAGGTTGGCTGATCAGTGGCATAAGAAAGCCTTCCATTCAGAGTCGGAGCTAAGACGATATTCTGTTCACCAGCCTAATATGGTTTAACACAATTAGTAAATGTAGTAGACAATAAAAACCTTCATAAAAGTTATTTTATATGTAAAATGGCTTATTTTGACATTGATTTTAAGTGCAACATTCTCAAGATACCAGTTAGGCATCTTCATGACATGTTGCAGCTTACAACACTAAGAAACGATTTCCATCTCAGTTTCACAAATGAATTTCAACCAAGGAAATTCTATATTAAATAGTGCTTACGTTCATTCATCTGGCATGTGGATGACGCGTCGCAAACACTTCACAAAGACCATCAGATCAAATGGTTTAGTTATGTCTCTTAATGGTAGATCATGTGTGTATAACGTCGTTGATTTAGAGTTCCTGCACATGCATGAGTTGTTTGTTATAGTTGCAAAATCCAATTTATAACATTCTTTAAATAATTGCACTTTAATATTTTTTAGGAATTTTCCCCATACTTATGTTCTTTATAGCTATATAAAATAAAGCGAATTATCGTCGCTCTCTCAGCAGCAGGATATTTGAAGTTGAAGCTACTATCCGTAAGCGCCCTGGCCAATATTTTGACATCATGGAAACCTGAAACATTTAGACATAATAAGCGCTTCACACGAATTTACTAAAAACTTTAAAAAAACAATAACCAATCGTGAACTCCTATCCACTGCAGCAACCTGCCACAACTGAATATCAATAGGTTTGCAACAACCAAATGCCCTTGGCTGCAGCAGCACATGGGGTCCAAACGCAAGCAAGCCAATATCCAACCCTTAAAGATCGCAGAACCCCTTTTTACTTTATATACAATACCTATTAATAAGAGAATGTAATTTTTGCCGATTTACTGTTTCAAGCTTTTGGTTTCCACTCCAACCCGTTTTATTTCTTATAATCGTCCACTTTTTTGTATGTTCGACTATCATTCAGTACCATTATTCTAACCTAGTTATAAAGAGATTGTGTTCAAACTCAGCAGAAGTGCCCGTTTGCCAAAGTAATTTTTAGAACATAAAATTTAACCAACCGACCCGTCTACAACCTGGTAGGTTGTCATAGCAATTTACACCCCATTTATAACCCATGAAAATTATAATTATGAGTTTCTTTCACGAAATAAAAATAGACTAAATACCTTAAATCGGAGGCATTGACTCGTTTTTTTATAACTGCATTGGGTTTGCTTCAACAAATTGATTTGTGTACTAACTTCTGCTCCTGCTGATGCCGTGGGTATGTCTCCTTCTGTACGTAACAAACAGTTGTCGTGTGAATTCCATGACAAAAAAAGTAATAAAAGAACAATGCAACGTACCTCAAATGAGAAAAAGGCCCATACCCGCGTAGTATCTTCAGGTTCTTCCAACACTTTTGTTTCATATACTTCGTCCCTAAAGTGAACATATGCATTTAACACCTAAAAATAACAGAAAATGCAGCATTAGATTATGTCTACATAAGATATAAATACAGCAACATCTGCTATTTACCATGTAGCCAGTAAGACTGTCGCACGCCAAATGTTTAATATCCTTATTTCGACGATTATAGATCAAAAAATAAACCTGCAATTAGTTGCAGCCTTATTTGGTTGGTGCAAGCTTGAAGACATTGTTTTCCTTATAGAAATAATCATTAAACATCAATTTTTTAAAACCCACTGTTTATGATTATTATTTTTTACCTTATGTTTTTTGCTAAAATGAAACCATGTTATATATTTTTCTTAAAGTTCATATTAGACAGTTGCTTATCTGTTTTGTCTATCAAGGATCTAATCAAATACTTTAGTGTATTCTTTGGTAACTAATAAAACTCTAGCATATTAGTAAAGAGCCGCGAACAGCATGGACAAAATATATAACCAGTTGCAGTTGGGGTTTTTATGTATAACCAATCACAGATAAAGAGCCGCAAACAGCATGGACAAAATATAAACTCAAGCATACCCATAGCAAGTTTTGTAGTCAACTGATATACTCTTTTTATAAGCAATATTTTTCTACCTTAAGCACTTAATATTAGTAATCAGTAGTTCTTTTTTATGATGTTACAACATATCAGTAGTTCATATTCGTGTGATCCAACTGTCTCGTCGAATTTGGAAAAGCTCATAACCATATTTTGTGGCTTATCAGCTTATAAGCTAAAAAATAAATTGAGCTTTAAATAAGCTCATAAGGCCAAAAAATATGGTAATTGAAACTCCAAGGAGACTCCAATGATTCTATAATTCATAAACAATGCTCAAATGATTAAATACTAAATCAAGCACAAATGATTACCTCCCACATTTTCCTTTCTCTTGAACATTCTATCGAACATCTTCTATGCGACCTTCAAATAAAGCGTATGCAACGACAAATACACAATTATTCGAAAGCAGATATAAAAAACCCTAATTTTTTAAAACCCTATAAACAGATATAAAGAAGCCCTAATTTTTTTAAAACGATGTTTAAGTATTGTACCATAATAGATGTTTAATCTCTTTTCCATATCATCACATTATATCCTCAAACAAAAAAAAGTTAATTGATAAAACATCAAACCTTTTGCAGTTCCTGTAACCCATTAACCAATTCGATCAAATAGTCAATCATTACAACTTCAATATGAACACCCTGTATAAAAATAGATTTGAACAAACAAATAAAAAACGTATAATAAATCAATCAAAACAAATAAAACACATTGCTTACCAATTAGTAAAATCCTCAATTCTTTGCATAGGGTTAAGGTTGATGATAATCATTGAATCATATATAAATCAACAAAAGATATTTGACAGCCAAAATCATGAATCCTAAAACGAAACCTGCAAAAAAAAACAAAAAAACAAAAAAAAGCCATAAGAAGAACATGATTAAAAATATAAGTACCCAATCAAAACTCACATCATAAATAACAAAAATAGATGAATTGATGGTGGCGTTACAATCTTGATGAGAAAGAATGAGAATGAACTGATTAAATGGATCGAAACCGTGTAGAGGAAGAATGAATCGTAACGCAGCATTGAAAATATTAATGAGTTTCCAAAAATTTTGGTGGAGCGGAGTAAAGAAAATTTTAGGATCACGTACTATGTAGTGTGTTAAAGAGGTGCATTGGGTGTTGTATTTAGAAGCTAAATAAGGTAGGGCATTAAACCAATTTTTAATGCAGGGTGCTTAGTAAGCTTGTACAAAAGCTTATTTTATTATATATAATAGATTATCATGTTTTGCAACAAGTGCATTAAGTACTTTTATTAATTGAATCAATTTATGTTTTTTGATAGATACTACCAAGATTAAAATTCATTAATCTTAGTGAGTCGCAAATAACAAGAATTCCAGATGTCTCTGGGTCCCCATATATTGAGAGGTTCATCTTAGCTAATTGTGCTAGTTTGGTGGAGGTTCATGAGTCGCTTGGATGTCATCGTAGGCTTGTTTACTTAGATATGAGTGGTTGCAGGAAGCTAAAGTATCTCCCGTCGACAATTGAAATGCAATCCCTAGAGACTCTAATTCTTTCCAGTTGCTTTAGTCTTGAAAGATTCCCAGAAGTCTCACCATGTATGGTAAAACTTTCAAAGATATATCTTGATCATTGTAATCAAATAAAGTACCTGCCATCATCATTTAGATATCTATCTGGTCTTAGCTTCATAAGCCTAGTGAGTTGTTTGGAACTTACGAACATTCGAAACTCTATTTGTGAGTTGAAGAATCTCAAGAGCCTGTATCTTCATAATTGCATTAGACTGGAGATATTACCAGAGGAGCTTGGAAGCATGGAAAAGTTAGAAGAACTTTTGTTAGGATTCCGTCGCAGGCCGGCCTTTGAAAGCATGCTAGAGTCGAGTAAATTTCATACTTTCACAAGTTTGTATTCTTTGAGAAAATTGGATCTTAGATGGAGACAAATTGAAGAGAAGGACTTTCCCCGAAACCTTCACGCGTTCTCTTCATTAGAAGAACTAAATCTAAGTGGCAACTCTAAGTTAACACGGTTACCTGCTGGAATCTCTCATATTTCAAATCTTAAACTGTTGGAGGTAAATGAATGTTCGAGACTACGAATTTTAGATGATCTCCCTTTAGGAATACAGATACTAAAGGCTGGAGATTGCAGCTCACTGGAAACGATTGGAAATTTTGCGAAAGATTATGAATGGCTATATAAGGTATGGCTCTTTGATTGCCCCAGAATCCTACAGAAACAAGAGAACGAAAGATACATTGATAGAATGTTGGAGCTGTCATTCATTAAGGTGACCAATACTCTCTCTCTCTCTCACACACACACGCCAATAAAGAGATCAGATATATAGATGTAACTTATTTAAAGTTTGCTCCTTCCCAAAAACACCAAATTCACAAATATAGCTTGTTTGGTTATATTTATGTGGCAATGTTTGATAATGTTATAATCTAAGTGGATGTCATGTCAGTTATTTAATTTGTTTAACCAGTTTTAAACAACAATTTTACATGAGATGTATTGACAAAACGAGTTACTCAGAAAAAAGTGAGTTCTTGGTTAATTTATGACAATTTTGTTGGGATTTTAGAACTAGTTAACTATTAACCTCTACGAGTACGCAGCGGATAAGGATCTAGTAATTGCAATTAGGTTAACCACGTAATTAATAAACAATTAATTAATACAATAATTAATTAATAAAAAGGATAAAAGAAACCCTAACCTTGCTTGGCAATTGATCTTTATTAACGGAAGAAGAAACCAATATGAAACCTTAAGTATCTAAAATAGATACCTCGAAGAGTATCACACACAAACCCGATTAACATATACGTTCGATTAAGACGCTAGTCGAGAACGTAATATAAAAACCCATCAACAAGTGACCACTTGAATATAACACGAACTAGAAACTCCAAGACCAAGTCTGCTTCCTGTCCAATAACTTCCTGTCCGAGAACAGGATACAACCAAACACCAAGATGCTGTTTTAACCTTTACCCGATATCAGAAAAAGGTGTCCGATATCTTATGCTTCTTTGTCCGAGAAAAAGACCTCAACCAGAACTATAAACCCAAGCCTATGTTTCTGCTGTTAGTCGCCAAGAGCTCAAAAACAAAGAATTACCAATTTAACTAAAACCTTTGACTCAAACAAGTTTAGTATTAATCTAAACTAAAACCTAAGTCAACTTGAGAGCAAATCAACTAGGTGTTAGAGCTGGAAGACTTTAATTGGTTTAGGGTATTATAAAGGTATATTCATGCGTACATGTGATGGAGTGAAGGGTGTGTTTATATACAAAAACACAAGACCCTTTGTTGAGCCTTAGACTTGTTCGACAAGTCAAAAAACCCAACCAAACCCATTCACTTTTCCTGCCCTCTTGCCCGATCAGTAAACCCAAGGCCCAAGGCAGTCACATTCGACCCAAGTCCATGCAAAAGATAGTCCATGGGTCGTTTAATGCAATCGGGTCAAGTAGCATGCATAACGGGTATATATTCAAGTATAAATTACGTTCGACACGTATACTCGTGTTTATCGTGTGTGCCCCCATCCGCTCACACACTTCTAGTCGTTTACGTGTGTTTATAACTCCCACAAACCAACAGCTCCACTTGGGAGTTGGTGTGTCGAATGGCACACAAAACTAACGACGGAAACGCCTAGCAAACGCTCTCACTCGCTTTTAACTAAAAGTGTCTGAGAGAATAGTTTCGTAAAAGTTTCTCTGTAGCATGGTCATTCAATGTCTTGCTCTAATCATCCTTTGTTATAGATACCGTTAAACCATGGATTATGGATCTCAAATCATTCCATATAGTTTAACCATTTAGAATCTCGTTATTGAATTTAATTAGATATACCAAATGTAATCAAGTATCATCTTGCATTACCCTTTGGGTTCGGCTGAACAATTATCTGATTAATTCTGGAGAGATGGTATCTTTCTGCACATATCAAGTGGAGTAACAAATCCTTTATTGACTACAAGTGTTGTGGATGCTGCTTCACATCACTCCGAAATATAGCTTTTATAACTACCTTGTTCAGATAGCGTTTTGCGTATACTTACAAAAAATGATATCCACAAATAACAGAACTTGCTTGTATCTCAAGTATAAGGATGAAGATAACAAACCATTTTCAATATTTTACTTATGACAAGGATCCAAAAGTAAATGTTTGAAAGTTGGTGAATCCAATATGCATCTCTAGTGAATACATATGAGTTTGGCGGGAACAATCCGAATTCTCGTTAGAATATAACCAACACTCACATTTGCCTTACATAACAATATTCCCATATTGTTAACCGACAATGGACATATTTAGAATAATAAAATTATTCAAGGATTAAACATGCAAATATAGGATAACAATTATTATATGAATGAATAACAAATACCAAGTATCTTTATTCATCATAAAGTAAAAATTGTCTATCAATCCCAATTATCCAAATACTAAAACAGATATGCATGAAACTCATTTAGTAAGTTGAACCCTAATGTTTCCAACATTCTCAACCTTTCTTTAAAAGAAAACTAAATAGTCATCTGAGTAAACTTTCCGAATACTTGTTTCAAATTTCACATATAGTGAGTGATTTGAAATATAAGATGAGTGTCTTATCTCATATGCTCATACTATTGCAAGAATTATAGTATGGAGATGTCGTCTTACCTTGCATGAGGTATTAGAAATCAACGACATACTGACAGTCATCTTTACAGTTTCTAAAATTGTAAAGTATTCTCATTCATTAATGTGTAATGCAACAATGCTCTATGTTGAGCATAGCTAGTTAGCAGATTTATCATAAAAGATAAAATCCTACTACAACAAGTATAAATAATCCTCTAGCATCATTTGTACTTATACAACACTATGCTTTATAATTCGTAAACATTTATAAAACAATAATCTAAATTCTCTCAATTAGATATTGTTGTTGTCAGCTCATTTTGTACTTGTACAAAAGCTACAACTAGTCTTATACACAATATAATATATACATGATAAATCCTTAGTTTAAAAACACAAGGTTTCCATCCATGTAAATTATTCCAAGTGAAATATATCATTGAAGACTTGCTTGAATAATATATTGCATTTGTGTTAGACTTTATTTTCCGCATTTGTTTATTCCATATAAACATCTATTCCAAGGTTGTTTGTTTTATTCCCTAAATTTCAAGTGAAGTTTAATTCCAAGCTTAAGGATCAATATCTAGCTTAAATAGAATGATATCTTCAACATGTAAATTTTAAGGAAAAACACAATGCTCCCACTCAATGTCAGATGTACTCAAGAGTTATCTTAATTCAATTAGAATCATATTGTAATTAAATTCAAGATTAGATGCATGATTCAATCCAAAACATGGATTGCTCAAATTTTGTATACTTCATAAAGATAATATAGATTCATAACCCTTTTGATTACACACCGTCCTCGCAAAAGGTAATCATAAAGAAAGAGTTATAAAATCTAATTGTCATATTCAACATACAAATCACATGTATGACAATTAAATATCTTTATATAATTAATGTATGTATTATATAAGAAAATTTAATCATAGTCAATTGCTTAAGTATGATTAAAATCTTCTTATAAAATGCCAAACATTAATATGTATACAATTTTTGTCCTTGTGAGTCTTTCTTCAAAAGAAACTCATTCCAACCTCATAGGTTAACTGTTAGGCGAAATAACAATCAAGCTCAAAACTCGATTTGCCTTTTAAGGATTGCATCTTGTCATTCATAGTTCTAAAATATTTATCAGATTCAAGATGTGATAATGTATTTTAGCAGTTAGCTGATTTACTACAATCTTCTAACTTTTATCCCTCAACATTGATATAAAATATCACTCAAGTAATGAGCATCCTTTCGGATTTATGAATGAGAGTAATCATTATACTTAGGTCGACATTTTCATGTTTTAACCTTAGTATGACATTAATAAGTGGATTTTAGAAGGTTAAAGTATTTTGTTCTCAAAAACCTTTGAGATATGTATATACTCCCACTTACTTTTGTAAGTAGAGACAATTCTCTAAATACTAAGTATTTAAGCAACAATAAATTATTCTTTATGGAGAATCACAAAATACATTTTAAGTTCTCATCACAAGATTTTTTAATAAAATGCTTCATAAGATTTTAACAAATTCAGAACTTAAATCAAGACATAATGGAATTCCTTCCAACAACTCAAATTAGGGTTTATAGAAAAACTCTAATTTAGTATCACTCTTTAACCAAAAATTCTAACAACAGTTTTGTGTTTTGTCAAGCTAGGAAGAACACCAAAACTACAATCTTGAAGCTAGGGAGTGTAGCAAAATCAAAAATACAAAAGGGTTTATGATTCAATTGGTTTGAGTGGTAAAACCTCAAATCCCTAATGAATTAGGGTTTTCATTTATAGATCGTCTTGAATACCTTCTAGGTTTGAACTCTATTGAGTGTATCCATGACACACGCAATTTCTAACCTTGATATATTTTGGAGGTAGAGCAATTAAAGCTATCATAAACCAAACAATAAGAATAAGGTTTGATCTAACACATTAGACATACCATAATGAAGTGGTATCCTATGAGTTATTAGAATTGTGAAACTATATCAGAATTCTATAGATAACTTAATTCTCTTGGGACCAAATACTTGTCAATTGGGTCAAGCCAAATTGCATATAAAGTATTTACGAACCAAGTGCATGCAATAATGTATATTCATTGAACAATACAAGAAACTTATGTTCACGTGTTCACAAGAAGACAGAACTGTTCAAGGATTATATGTTCATGTGTTAACAAGAAAACAGAACATTTCAATAATACATTATTAGTCTTTGAATAATTCAAAGCCTCATGTTTATGTGTTAACTAGAAGACATAACACATTTACTATATATATATACTTTATGTTATAAATCATTGATAAATTCAAGGACTTTATAATTATGTCTTAACATGTAAGCATAATTATTCTAACAAAAGTAATCATGAACGCAAACTCTTGAGTTCTATAGTAATTTCAAGTTAATTTTATACTTCAGAATTATGATTATTATCATATAACCATAATTATGTTAACTAAAACATGTAGTCAAATGTTGAAGTATCTTTACACTATATCATGACATTTGAATGTAGTAGGGCAACAAACATCTAGCGTGTTCTAGTCCTAGTAGAATCATTATTAGAATGTAGTAGGGCAATAAACATCTCATGTGTTTAAGTCCTTGTAGAATTCTTATTTACATGTAGTAGGGCAGTAAACAACTAACGTGTTTAAGTCCTAGTAGAATTATTATTTTCCTTTACCTTGCGGTCAAGAGATACCAATAATATTGTTGTTCCTTGCACACACTTTGAGATTTCTCCCACTTGTGAAAGGTACAACATCATATTATGAAAACAAACAACACGTGATTGATTGTTCAAACGATATGATAATGTCATAGATATCATAAGTAGTTTTAGAACCATAACCTTTAATAAGGAATTGTGGATTATTATTCTATAGATAACGTTTCAAGAAGCGACAGCAGGAAGGCAACGTGTTATCTTATAAAATAAAATGAAATTTTCCTTTAAGCAATGGTTGTTCATATTCGGAAAGTAATGAATTATTTCAAAGAAAGTTTGAAATGATATGGGTGACTAACAGGAAACAAATCCCGTAGCTCCCACTGAAATTGACAACATTACATGAATGATATTTCAGTAATAAAATGGAATTGCTCCCACTGGATTTGTCAACATTGTAAGTGTTACATTTCTAGTAGAAAACATATAGCAGTTTTATATACTTTCCTATTCTCTTCAAATTCCTACGAGTAGCATGTACTTAGGTATTGAGCAGAGTATATGAAGTTCTACTTATGTAGACAATGGACTAGCCATTCTTTCATTCAATTAACTTGAATCTTTAGCATGCAGTTCCTCTTTTATCATCTACAAAGCCCCAAGGGTATTTAGCACTTTAGGAATAAAAAGAGTCCAAGAAGATTACCTAGCAAATATGCTAGTAATTCCTTCACTCTTTGTGGTTTAAACTCATACATCGTGACAAGTGCAGGATGTTATTTATTTTGGTAGCTCTAAACACAATGTTTCCAGTTACACAAAATATTTTGTCTTTCAATTAACTCTAGACCACGAAAGGGTAATGAAAGATCATAAACGAGTTTATCAATTTAGGAATCCTATCTTAGTTTGCCAACTAAGGAGAAAAGATAGGTATAAGTCTCACTCTTCTTACTAGGAAAAGAGACTAAGTTTGTCTTTCAAAGAAAAACAAATTTGTTTACGAATTATGTTGCAATAACACAATTAATCAAAACATAAAAAGTTCAAATCTAGTATTTTCGATAATTACATTCTTAAAAGAATTAAATACCCAATTAATTACTAATTAAGACTAAGATCCATCTTGCAACCCCACTTAATTACCATAGGTCTGACCAGTGTGTAAAAATATAGGACAAGAGGTAACGACGCGTTAATTGCAAAATGCAACTCTTAGATTTATGAGACTGTTTAAGGCATTAGTATCAAGTAATAATGTCAAAAGCATGTTTAGTTCTCATCTTATGCTTCGGGTCCGAGGTCTGACCAGGTTAACTCGATATAAGTCGACCAAGTATGAACGTGTAAAAATAACCAGAGGTCTGACCAGTGAGAAATAATTACCATGGGTTGGAAAGGCCCTTAGGTCTGACCAGAGAAGTCAATCAAAGTGCACGTGTCCATAGTTCGGTGGCATAGACTTAATATTAACAAATAGGTATGCACATAAAAATGTGGTAAAAGTCGTGTACAAAGAAGCATGCAAAACAACTTTGTAACACTAGTTTAAAAAACTTTGGTAATGACACTGTAGTGATCATCATGGTTCACGGTAGCTCCAATCGAACGCATAGGGAGGCAGAGGACCAGGTAAGCGCCGAAGCATAACCTTAGACATCCTTTCAGTGAGACTGTGCTCACTTCTTTAAACCCCTTTTGAGTTTGTTCTAGTGGGTGAGCCGTACATCCCAAGTGTCCATAGCGTCTAGTTTTTAAATTCTTGAAAACGTGTTTCATATATTAGGTCACTTTATTTTACAAAAACAATTTTCCACGAATCAAATAGCAGTTCACAATGAGCATGGTATTTTGGCGTGTAAATAAAGACCAATATTAATGTTGTGGTTACGATATGTATTATTCCATATTGCATACAATTAGGTGTCAAAGCAAGTAATAATGCACATATAGGAATCACAAACATACAAGCATAAACATTAATATAAATAACCACATATTGTTCCGAGTCCTCTTGTGAGTCTTCCCCAAACGGAGAACCATAAGACCGTCACTAGGATGCAGTACCTAGATCACCCCATACATCACTTAGAAAAGCAATTGACTGGGTCTTGTGGCCGGAAAAACACATAAAAGCATGGCAATCTCAATTAACAAGTAATTTACGCAATATATGTATTTAATCAATATGTAATTCTAATTATCACAATAATTCTAATTAGCAATTAATAAATACAAATTAACTTTTAATTCTAATTAGCAAGTAATTATAATTTAACATGTAATTCTTAATTAACAATTTAATTTTAATTATCAAGGTAATTATAATTCACATGTAAATTAAATTCTAATTAACAAATTAATTCTAATTATCAATATAATTTTAATTTGTGTGTGACTAGTTATTATTTATTAAAATTGACAAGTATTGCATGTAGTTGTCAAAATTAAAATGAAACAAAATAACTAAACTAGGTTTCATGCAGCCCTTTTAAAACATGTTTATTAATTCAGAAACGTGTAACCCATAATCGCAAAAACGAGTTGACTCGTGATGCCACTGTTGGGATTTTAGAACTAGTTAACTATTAACCTCTACGAGAACACAGCGGATAAGGATCTAGTAATTGCAATTAGGTTAACCATGTAATTAATAAACAATTAATTAATACAATAATTAATTAATAAAAGGGATAAAAGAAACCCTAACCTTGCTCGGCAATTGATCTCTATTAACGGAAGAAGAAACCAATATGAAACCTTAAGTATCTAAAATAGATACCTCAAAGAGTATCACACACAAACCCGATTAACATATACGTTCGATTAAGACGCTAGTCGAGAACGTAATATAAAAACCCATCAACAAGTGACCACTTGAATATAACATGAACTAGAAACTCAAAGACCAAGTCTGCTTCCTGTCCAATAACTTCCTGTCCGAGAACAGGATACAACCAAACACCAAGATGCTGTTTTAACCTTTACCCGATATCAGAAAAAAGTGTCCGATATCTTATGCTTCTTTGTCCGAGAAAAAGCCTCAACCGTAACTATAAACCCAAGCCTATGTTTCTGCTGTTAGTCGCCAAGAGCTCAGAAACAAAGAATTACCAATTTAACTAAAACCTTTGACTCATACAAATTTAGTATTAATCTAAACTAAAACCTAAGTCAACTTGAGAGCAAATCAACTAGGTGTTAGAGCTGGAAGACTTTAATTGGTTTAGGGTATTATAAAGGTATATTCATGCGTACATGTGATGGAGTGAAGGGTGTGTTTATATACAAAAACACAAGACCCTTTGTTGAGCCTTAGACTTGTTCGACAAGTCAAAAAACCCAACCAAACCCATTCACTTTTCCTGCCCTCTTGCCCGATCAGTAAACCCAAGGCCCAAGGCAGTCACATTCGACCCAAGTCCATGCAAAAGATAGTCCATGGGTCGTTTAATGCAATCGGGTCAAGTAGCATGCATAACGGGTATATATTCAAGTATAAATTACGTTCGACACGTATACTCGTGTTTATCGTGTGTGCCCCCATCGGCTCACACACTTCTAGTCGTTTACGTGTGTTTATAACTCCCACAAACCAACAAATTTTGTGATAATTTTCCTTATTCCCTAACGAGATATTTAAGAATTTGCATGCTATTTTTATGTAAATATATAAGTTTGAATGAACTTTCTGCGAATACAGAAATGTGCTGCACTAAATCATCGGTTAAGTATTTGTATTCCTGGAAGCAATGTGCCAATCTGGTTCAAAGAAGTGCGGAATGGGTGCAATACAGTATTGAAACTACATCCAAGATGTCATGGAAAAATCATGGGGTTTGCTGTATGTGGTGTGTTTCATAGGGACTGGCATTCGAAGTATGCATCTCCCCGGATCATCTTTAAAATTGTAAATGAAGAAAAGATGGTTCCTATGCCAGAGGTAGATTGGTTTAATGCGTCTGCAGCAGCTGATAGTGAGAACGTGTGGATTAGCTATATACCATTTACTTTCTTTCAGAAGATGTATCATGATCTTCAACCTGAAGATTGGGCACATATTGAAGGTGATCTAGTCATGACTATAATGAGAACAGACGGTACTCAATCCGAAAGATGCGGGGCACATATAGTGTACAAAGAAGACATGGAATCCGTTCAAGAAAGTAAAACTTGGATCTCTGATTATGGGAACTTGCTTTATGTTGATGGTGATGATTGCCAAGAACAGGGGCGGTACCACAATGAGGGCAGTGTGGGCAACTGCCCTCGCAAAGTTCACTCGAGTAATGTCGATTTTCTGAAGATGACCAGTGATTTTTATTTTGCCCCCATAAATGAGTAAATAGTATAATGGTGAAAATTTATAAAATAGTTGTATCATAGTCAAACGGTTAAGGACATTTGCACTTTCGTGGAGATATAATGTTCGATTCTTGTGTTACTCTATAGATTTTTGTGAATTATTTTTATCCATCTTTTTATTTTGCTTTAACTACTTGTGTTAATATGGATTAGAAAAAGTAAATATATGCTAACAATTGTGCATATCATCAGCAATTCTTAATTTTGGTTCTCGCATGCAAACAAATACAAAAAAATCCCTTTCAATCAAATTTGATTTAATTATAGCAACATAGGTCGCGTTACTGACATGAACCGATATGGCACTCGCTTTTAACTTTTGCCCCCTCTTGAAAAATTTTCTGGTACCGCCCCTGGCCAAGAACAACCTGATTATGATACAATTGTCTCGGGAAATACGTACGTGTATGAAGAGAAGTCTAATGACAATCACTTGAACCCCAAACGTTTACGAACTCGGATGAGGTCTAGGAACATCATGGATAGAACATTAGCATTTACCAATATGTGGTATTAAAATAAAAATATATATAAAGTAATAAGAAGGTGATAAGTATTCCTTCCTTTTTTTCCTTACCTCCTCTTTTTATTGTTTTTACTTTTGGCAGTTTTACTTTTGCTATTTTCACTTTAACTGATGAACATTGTGATTTAACGGATCAACATTATGATTTTTGTATAGGAAACTCATGAACTGATGAATATTATGATTTTTTTTAGAAAACTGGTGAACATTATGATTTTTGTTTTTGGAAAAGTGATGATGAACATTATGTTTTTTTTTTAAACTGATGAACTGATGAATATTATGATTTTTTTTACAGAAACTAATGAACATTATTATTTTTTTAGAAAATTAATGAACACTATGATTTTTTTTTAAAACTGATTAAAACTATGATTTTTTTAGAAAACTGATGAACTTGTTAATATAAATAAACCATTAAAATGTTTATTTATATTTTATGATCTTTCTATATTTTGTCGATAAAAATCGTAAAATCATATTAAAAAGAAAATAAAATACATAAGTTTTAAGACAATAGTTTTCTAACTCATTACGCTAACCATACACTAAAAACAGACGAAAACGGATAAAAACGTAAAAAATGAACGAAAACGGATAAAAATGGACAAAACGGTCGAAAGCGGATAAAACAGACAAAACGGATAAAAACGGACGAAAACATATAAAAACAGACGAAAACGGATAAAAACGTAAAAAATGGACGAAAAACATAAAAAACGGGGGAAACGGACAAAAAAGTAAAAAAACGAGCGAAAACTATTATTAACGGAGGGATTAACTGGCAAAAACTATAAATTGAAAAAATAGGACTAACGATGCAAAAATTATTAACGGAGGGACTAACGGTGCAAAAACTTAATGGAGAAACTAACAACCCATCCAAAATAGGGACTAAATGAGTTCATTGTTTCAAAAATAGGTATCTCTGATGTAATTAAAATGACTTAGGGACTAAACATGAAATCTGAGCAAATCACAGGGACTAAACGTGTAAATTTTTCTACAAAATAAAAGGAAATTGATTGACACACTCCCTATATTTATTGGGACACTCCATTGTATATATGCAATAAACAGTTGCAATTTAAGTATACTATATTTTAACTGCTTGTAGAGTGGAGTGTCCCTATAAAATTTAAAAGTGTGTTAATCACTTGTCAAATTAAAAAGGAGATGATTTGCACACTCTATTAATTGATTATAACACTTTAAAATATTATGTGTTGAAATATATACTCTTATATTACTTTTATCCTTGTTCATCTTTACAAAGATATAAATGTTAAAACACAATAATTTTGAGTGTTCAAATAAATAAATGTATACAAATTACCTCCCAAATTAAAATGAAAGGAGATGGATGCCTCAACGTTCACTTTCAAGTGGTATACTTTGAACAAGTCGTACCCACTATCCAACAAGCAAGCGTTTACTTTTTGGAGGCAAAAAGTCAAGAAGACCACCACATGCAAAGCGTTTACTTTTCAATTTTTCATTGGTATCTAATTATCTATACAGTTTCTGCATCCAAAACTGTTAGAACATCATAATTTTTTTCTTTCTTCAATGGAATCTTTCAATAATTTTCCATCTTCATCATCATTCGTATCAACCCGAAAATGGACATATGAAGTGTTTTTAAGTTTTAGAGGCGAAGACACACGAAACAACTTTGTAGATCATCTTTATGCAGCTCTTACTCAAAGAGGAATAGATACTTTCAAAGATGATGACATGCTCCGTAGAGGAAAACCGATCTCACCCGAACTCCTGAAGGCGATCAAAGAATCGAGGTCTGCTGTGATAGTTTTTTCTGAAAATTATGCTAACTCATCATGGTGCTTGGATGAACTTGTCAAAATTATGGAATGCCATAAATTGACGGGACTGCGGGTGTTGCCAGTGTTCTACCATGTGGACCCATCCGACGTGCGAGGGCAGAAAAGAAAATTTGGTTCGGCATTCCATCAACAAGAAGTGAAGTTTAGGGGAGAACCAAATAAAGTGAGTAAGTGGAGAGAAGCTTTAGTCACAGCTTCAAATTTAGCTGGCTGCAGTTTCTCAAACTCAGATGGGTTAGTTTTCCTTGTTCATACAATCTTGTCAGATCATTTCGTTAGTATATATATAGAGTAAATTACATAAATGGTCCATGTGGTTTGGCGAAAATTTCATCTACCGTCCCTCAAACTTAAAAGTTGCATAAATCGTCCCTATCACGGTCAAAGAATAACATGAATGGTCCTTTTGAGGGACGGTAAGTGAAATTTTCGCCAAACCACAGGGATGATTTATGCAACTTTTATGCAAGTTTTATGCCCCAAAAGGACCATTTATGTTATTCTTTGGTAGCGATAGGGACTATTTATGCATCTTTTAAGTTTGAGGGACGGTAGGTAAAATTTTCGCTAAACCACAGGGACCATTTATGTAATTACTCAATATATATATATATATATATGGGAATATATTTATATATATATATATATATATATATATAGTAGGGATCCAGTGAGAAGTAAATTAAAATAAGAAGTGGTGAGAAGTGACCAAAACCATGCATTTGAGATGCAACGACTTGCATTAGATGCATTTCTATTCATATAGATGCAACATCTTGAGTTTCGAAATTTAATTTGATGTATAGATGGTGCAAATTGATTTTCATGATTTACGCGCAGAAGAATAAAAAACAAGAGAAATCATGAAATGCATCTAATATACGTATATGCATTTAATTGAAAGCTAGAAAACATACTATGGTGTGTTATAATGCATCTAAGATTATAGGGATGCATCTAATTTAGGTCGGTGCATCTCGGATTTGCGGTTATAGTTCTTCTTATTCCTTCTTATTTTAAGTAATCTTCTTATTTGATCCTAACTCTATATATATATATATATATATATATATATATATATATATATATATATATATATATATATATATATATATATATATATATATATATATATATATCTTTACTACATAAAATAGAAAAATGGTCAAAGGTGAAAGTGAAAATTAAAAGTTGAAAGTTGAAAGTCAATATTGAATATTAAAACTAATTATCTTTAATGCATTATTGAATGTTGAGGAAATAATGTTTTCTATACAACGATGAAAACATATGGGATTTTTTGTAAATATGGGAAGTTAGCTATACAAAGATAGAAACTATTGCAAGTTAATTGAGTTAATGTTAAAATGCGTGGTTGTATCAACTTATCTCTACTAACTATAAAAGAAAAATGGTCTTCTTTAAAAGTGAAAAACTAAATTTCGGTCAGCTATTGTGGCGAGAAAGGAAACTATAACGTTTAAATGGCTAGACGTTTAAAACCTGTTGTTGATACAAAAGTTGGGCGTTCCTTGTTTGGAGCTCCGGCTCTCGTACCAATTGAGAATCGTTGCTTGAGACCTGCAAACTAAGAGACAGAAAACACCGTTAGGCTTACCGTGGGATTGTCTCCCACGATTATCCTCCGTGAAGAGTAAGTAATCGATTTAGGGTTTAAGGAGAGTTAGGGTTTGTAGATCGTACCTTAAACGAGGGATGTGATTCCCTTTATATACGCACGGAATCCTTGTTGGTTCCGTGTTCCTCAACCTTCGGCGTATCCCGCCTAAATCGGTCGGGGAATGATTATCTCCAAACATAGGAGATATCCATTATCTATTCCGTAAATAGCTTTGGGTTTGGGCCTTCGTGAGCCCAAACACTGATCGGCGTGGCCCATTCCGTGCTGGGCCTGTTAGTATTGGACCTTGGTCGGGTTCGTGACCCGGATATAGACTATACGTCATCATGTCCCCCCAGTCTAGTATGCGTAGTGACTAACTGCGGATGCTAGACTAATAACCGTAGTCATCAGAAAACTTCGAAGCGTAGCCAAGAAGCCATAAAAATATACCAACCGGTACATTGTATCTAGACATTAGATTAAAAAATGGGCGCCTCGTAATTCGGGGGAAAGTTACTGCACCCGTTTCCCATCAAGCAATCTCAACCACATAGTTAGGGTTGGTGGGGTCCACGTGTCACTCATCGCGTGGATGAGGGAGGTTATATAACCCTTCGCTTCATTTTCACCATTCCTTCCCCTAGTAAAAAGAAACGTTATCCGCTATTACCACAGCTTTAAACATTTCCAGCCATCATACCTTAATATTCACAAGGTAACAGCGCGATGCTGCGTTTTGTTTTCTGTTAGAAAAACAAGATCATGGTAAAGGTATTATCGGATTTCACGTCAAACATAACGGAGGAGGAACTTCTACAGTTTCGTCTCGATTACTATATTCCAGTAAAGTACATCCGGAAGTTCCGGCTGCGAATGCGTCAATAGCAGACTTCCCCGATGGGAAGATTGGGGTATATACGCGTTTCTTCGAATTCGCAAATCAGCGTATACCCATATCGTTATTCTTGAGTGATGCATTGAACTATTACCGCTACACATATCCCATTTTGCTGACTGTATAGGTGCAGCGAAACTGACCAATTTTGAGGTGAATTGCCGCGTATTGGCCATTAACCCCACCATCCACCTGTTCGCGCTTTTACCACACCACGTGGTCACACGGGTGGGTATCCGCCTTCGCGGCGTCCTGGGGGACTCCAATGTTATACGGAAAAATTAGATGCACTTAGAAATTGGAGAGAAACCTTTTTCTGGGTCGACGACGCGTGCCTTCCTTCTCGTTTTGATTTTTACTCCCAGGGGACACTGCCAAAGGATGAGCGCCCTCTCCCCGGATCATATAATGTGGAGAATGCGGGCACAATAAATGCCAACCGCATCCCCATTAACTCCTACCCTGAGGAGTTCCTGGTGCATATTGGCATTAGCCGCAACTATTTTGGCAGTTCAGAAGAAGTTCCAATCTTCTTAGGCGCGGATGGTCAGGGTGGGTGCACATTCTTTCGTACCCCGTTGAGTTATATTACTGTAAGTTATTTGCTGTTTTTTCTTCGTACTTGTCGTAAACTATTTGTGTTTCATTGTTGTTGCGCAGAGATGGATTTGTTCAGCGTTATTCAACTGGCGAAGCCGATACAAGTGGAAGTGGGAACACGTCCGCTGAAGGAGGGAGAAGATCCTGTACTTGTTGCGGCAGCAGGGCGTACCCTTGAGCTGGACCTAGGAGAGGCAGGGGAGAGCTCGTCCGTTGCGCTAGAAGCAACACCCTTGCAAAGTGTGCCAAATCCTATAGTTCCCTCCCCCCAGTGCAACCTGCGCAAGCAGCGGCAGAGCACGTGGAGGAAGCGGAAGAGGAAGAAGAAAGCCAGGGATTGAAGCGCAAAAGGATGCGCAGTGGCGATGGCGCTGCTACATCCCGAAAGAAGCGCCCTGTTGTGTTAAATGTGGAGTCATCCTCTAGTGATGTTGCATCGCGCCCACCATCACCTAAAACATCCATTCCTGCGTAAGTGTCATGATGAAATTATTTACCGTAATGCCTTATGATATTACTAAATAACTGTCATGTTTGTAGGTTTGAACAATCCGCGGAGTCACCGCCCCAGAATAATCCTGTGCAATCTTCGCACTCCGCTCAGTCTGAACCGCACAGCCAAAAGGATGCGGATATGTCTGCTGGGGGTGCATCAGTGGGGCAACTGGTAGAAGAGTTGGCGCAAGTATCTGCGCATCAAGCATCGTTAGTAAAGAAGCTGAGGGATCAGATTTCTGGTGAGAGCAGCCAAAGCGCTCGGAAAGATCGGGCTATTGCGTTGCTGGAGTCACAGTTGGTCAGTGCCCAGGCTGCAGCAGAGAGCATGGGATCATACGCCCAAAAGCTCGCTGAAGAGAAGATGGCGCTGATGTGCCAAATAAATCAAGAGCGTGCAGAGGCCGCAGGGTATAAGTCTTCTTGTCACTGGGCAATGAAATATTTGGAGAATAGCAAAGATGCGCTGACTTCCCAGCTTGAAGAGTTCGGCACTACTGTGAAAGGTGCCCTTGAAGCACAGGAGATGAAGTTGCGCAAGCTAAGTCTGGAGTATGATGAGGAATTATACCCTCATCTCATGTCTGCAATCGCTGAGCGCAGGTGGCTCATTAGCCATGGCCTGCGCCTTGCCGCATTGAGTACTCTTAAGTCCAAGGAAGTGGTTGATGCTTTTGGAAAGGTTGTTCAGTGCGCGTTGGAGCTTGGTAAAGCAGAGGTTGTGGAGAAGCTGTAGGAGGCGAAGCTTTTAAAGGTGCCGATTGAAGAGGTACCTGACTATGATACAAAGGCCTATGATAACCTGATTGCGGCTATGAATAGGATGAAGGACCTGGAACTCCCCATGATTGCTGAATTGGAACGCGTTCAGGATTACCCCATGGACGTCATTATGGCCGGGTTGACTCTAGCACGTCATCATGGTGGGGAGGCCATTGCGCAGCCAGATTATTATCTTAAGCCTGATGAATCCCAACTTCTCGTTCCTGTATTTGCGCACCCTAAGGATATCCTGAAACCTTTTGCTTTGGAGAAGGAAATACCTTTGAAGCAAGTCTTGGAAGCACATGCCACTAGGCTTGCCAAGAAGGAGGGCATTAAGGGCAAGGCTATTTTGTGTGGTGTTGGCGCAGCTCACCTCCCTCGGTCTGACGGGGTGCCAGTGAGCGTTGCCACTGTGGTTCGTCGGGATGCAGACTTGTTAAAGAAGCTAAGCGAGGCCAGAGATACCTCAAACCGCATGGGTAGCTCAGCTATTGAGCGTTGTAATAGTTGGTAGGTTTATATGTTGTAAAGTAACAATCTTTTTGTAATAGCTTGTAGTTATTGAATAAAATCGTCTCTTGTTGAGTTCGCGTGGATAGTATTGCCATTTGTAACATACGTATTTGTCTGTCTTTGCGTAAAAGACGTATTCGTTGTGGGATGGTCAAATGTATATGCAAGCGCGAATAATACAGGAAATTCATAGTCATGTATGAAGGTCATAGGATACTTGAAGAAATAATTCCCAAGTATTACCATAGTCGTGTATGTTATGATATGCAGCGTACTGTAAATACCATATTAAGAAATCAAGAGTCCTGGTTTCTAAGTTGTTAAACGTGCACCATATGCGATGTTGCGCACCCATCGTGAGATGCGCACAAACTTATTCCAAAGTCTTGAGAACAAGGTGTTTAACAAGGATACGCGGATCCGGTGTTGATGGATTTGCAACCCTCTTACTCAACAAGTTGTTTAGTAGGTTAACTTATCCTTTTACCATCGTGGGTTGATTTAGTGCATGCACGCCATGTAGGCAAGAAATAGAAAATTGTTAAGACATACAGTATATGGAAATAACAAATTAAAAAAGTGACACGGAGTTAGCTAGAAACCGTGACGTTTTATTAATACTTGCAAGTGTTTATGTGAAACAAATAAGACATTACATTAAGGAAATAAAAATTAAATACATAGGTGTTTATTGGGTACTTTAGTAAAGTGCCTGAGCGCTTGGCCTTAGCCATTCCTATAGGTAGCACCGTTTGAGGTTGCAGATATTCCATGTCGCGCAGTTCGACCATCCAAGCCTCGCAGCTTGTACGCGCCTGTTCCTAGTGCTTCAGTAACCTCATAGGGTCCTTCCTACTTTGGTCCGAGCTTGCCCGTGTCTTCTGCGTGGCTCGCGTCATTGGCGCGGTAGACGAAGTCACCTGGTTTGAATGAAACATTGCGCACTTTAGCGTCATAGTACCCTTTCATCCTTGACTTTGATTTTGCCTCCCGTATAGCTGCGGCGTTGCGGCCTTTCTTCTAGCAGGTCTAAGTCGACCCGCCTCTCGTCGTCATTGGTTGCCGCATTGATTTCAGCGGTGCGGATAGTTGGCATGCCGATCTCGGCCGGTATGACGGCTTCGTCCCGTAGACTAGAGAGAAGGGGGTGTCTCCTGTGCTAGTTTTGATTGAGGTTCGATGCGCCCATAAGACATGTGATAGCTCTTCCACCCACCTTCCTTTGTGCTTTTCTAGGCGTGCCTTAATTCCTTCACCTAAGCTTCGATTCGCGCGTTCGACTAAGCCGTTGGTTTGTGGGTGTTTAACTGACGCGAAGTGCTGTGTGATGTTCAAATTCTCGCACCAGTCTTTGAAAGGGTTGTCGCAGAATTGTTTCCCGTTGTCCGAGATGATTTCCCAGGCAACCAAACGGCATACTATACTTTCCCGATAAAGCGCTTGACCTGGTTACCCGTGATTGTTACTACTGCCTTTGCTTCGATCCACTTAGTGAAGTAGTCGATAGCTACTATGATGAACTTTAACCCTCCCTGGCTGCGACTGGGGAAAGGTCCTGCAATGTCGATACCCCACTTGTAGAATGGCCATGGTGATGTAATTGGGGTTAGCTCGTGTTGTAGTTGGCGCGGAACGGGTCTATGAACTTGGCAATCGTTGCACTTCCTTATTAAATCCCGCGCATCACGGTGCATGGTTGGCCAAGAGTATCCCGATCTCATGGCGCGTGCCACAACGGACCGTGGTCCGGAGTGCATGCTGCATGAACCTTCATGGATTTCTCGCAGCACGTAATTTTCTTGTACGCATGGGCCAACACAGCGGAGCCATGGTTGGAGGAAGGAGCGCCGGTACAGAGTATGTTGTCTCGAAGTTCAAATCTCTGCGTCTTGTGCGCCGTATCCCGCGAGCTTCCGCTCTTGGGGTAACGTTCTTTGCTTAGGGGAATTCGTTATCGGTGTCATCCAGGTAGGGCCTTCCTCCGTTATTATTGTGGAGACTTCCATCTCCGATATGGACTTGCTTTTCAGTGTTTCCACCAGCACTCGCTTTGATAGGTGTGCGAAACTTGTCGAGGCGATCTTGCTTAGTGCATACGCTGCGATTTTCTCCTCTAGGAACTTGCTTGATGGTGAATTGCCAAAGCCTTTGATCGCTGTCTTGGTCTTGTCGAGATACTGAATCATATTTTCTTCTTTGGCCACGTATTCGTCCAACACGTGGTTGGCCACTAGTCGGGAGTCCACATTAGCTTCTAGGTTATGTACACCCATCCGAGCTGTCGTAGCCAGTGATTAGAGCTTCATATTCGCCTCATTGTTTGTCGCTGTTCAGTAAATTCAAAACGCAGTGCGTAAGTGAATTCCATTCCCTCCGGTTTGTGAGAATGAGGCTCGCTCCTCGAGCCATCCACGCATGAGGATCCATCTCGTAACAAGATCCATGGGTCATGCGGTTCCGTCCCTACTTGGTGCGGGTACTTCATCGATTATGCGCTTCTCGACGAGGAAGTGCGAGAATCGTCCTTTGATTGCGGTGCGTGGCACGTAAGATATGTTGTGCTCACCTAGCAATACACTCCACTTCCGCATCGGTCGGCTGATGCGCCAGGTTTGGAGATAATCGCTTGATTGGTTGGTTCGTGATTACCGCTATTGGGCGCGGCTGGAAGTACTGCGTAGCCGCTTAGCGGCAAACACCAATGCCGAACTAATTTCTCCATGGCGCTTATAGTTCATCTCCGTCTTCTTGAGCCTTTGCTTACAAAGTAGACGGGGTTTGTCTTGAATCCCTATCTCGTAGTAGCACTCGTTGGTATCCATCAGGCCTTGGATAGATACATAATTAACTCTTCCCCGGTAGAGGTGCGACAAGTGTGGGAGCGTTGCGGTGTTGTTTTAGTTGTCTGAAGGTCGCCTTCTGCGTAGTCCACAAAATCTCCCTTTTTGATACAATTCTTAGTGTTTTGAAGAGAGGTAGAGACTTATCTCGCGACTTAGACAGAAGAACGCTAAGACCCCAGGCTTTCCATTGAGAGATTGGACCTCCTTCCGTCGCGGTGAAGGAAGTTCAATAACAGCTTTTGTCTTTTCCGAGCATGGTTTTATACCGTCGGGTTCTATTAGGTATCCGAGGAACATGCCTGGCCGGCCGAAGGTACATTGGGATTTAGCTTCATATTGATCTCTAGAGAGTTCTGAACGCTTCCTATATCGGCGACTAACTCATCTTCAAGATGGCTTTATGACCAGGTCATCAACATAGACCTCCGTGTTACTATTTTGTTTTTCGAAGCATTGTCTACTAACGGTAGGTGGCGCTTTCTTCAGCCAAAAGGCATTTTTGTGTAACGAGACGCTTGGCTTTGTGTGTGAGGCCGTTTTCCTCATCTTCCTTTGCCATCTGGATTTGATGGTATCCTTTGCTGCGCGTCGAGAAACACTTCAATGGGTACCCACAGAGAACTATTTTCCGTCTATCTCTCGTAATGGGTAGCGATCTTATGGACACGCTTTGTTAAGATCGGTGAAGTCCACACACATTCGCCAGCTACCGTCGCTCTTTTGACCATTCTTTGGGTTAGAAAGCCGTCGTGGTAGTAGACTTCATAATTCCCATCCACCGGTTTGTGTACCTCTGCCAAAATTGCTTGCCTATTTCAGGCTTGGCGGCTCTGGCGTATTGGTGAGTACCCTTGTCGATTCTCACCTATGTTCTGATTGGACGTGGTACCCCGTCATGTGTTTTGGCTCCCATGCAAAAATGTCCAAGTTCTTTTGCAAGAGCGCGTACAACGCGGCTTGTCAAACGGTGACCCTCCAATGGATATTTCCTGTTCCGGTAGTTCGGTGAATCGCAACCAGATTTGGAACTTTGGTTGCTATTGCAGGATTGGTGCCGTGCATGTAATCGTGTTACATTCTCCTAAGCGGTACAGATGGCATTGTAAAGTGTAACAATGCTTCCCCTGGAATTTAAGCATCCCGCTTGGCATTGATGGCATCGCGGCATGGCGATATCCCAAGCCTCCCGATAATGCCATTGTGTGGCGCGAGGAGATTTGATCACCATAAATTCCATCCGCCGCCGCAGAGTGTTTTTCGCTACCGATCGATAGTAATAATGTTTGCCCCATAGGCCATATCTTTTCACCAGAAAACCGGTCAGCCGCTCGACCGGGTTTAACCGGCTCGCGTTTCAGGGCCATGCTCAGCAGCGATCTTTCATACATGATGTCCGCCGATGCTCCACCATCAACATACACGCGATGGATGTCATGACCCCCCGCACTAATCTCAATGGTGAGTGGCTCAACCATCGCGTTGTCGCGATAAGGTGGGGAAAGAAATATCGTTTCCTGAAAACTCCCCGGCCTTTCGTTTATCCTTCCCTCCTTAATATTTGACCAAATGGTCCAATCGCTTTCTAACCGGTTTCTCAATGAGTAGCGCAGTTGGACACATTCATTAGTGGTGTGGCCCTTCCGTGGCGTGGTAGTCACAGTAACCACCCACTCACTCCTCAGATCCTCCAGAGTGCATTTGTGGCGGTCTTGGAAAGTTTGCACCCTTTGCGAGTATTATTTCCTTGGCTTTTTGTCGGTGTATTTGTCATTGTCGCCCCTCCTTGTTGCGATAGTTCCCGCTACGGTTACTATTCCTGTCGTGGATTGTCTCCGGGTTGTTCCCGTGCTGTAGTCTCAATAGCTTTTCTATGCTCTAGCGTGACTTCTCCTTGGACGAAGGACCGTGTGCGTTTCATGACTTCATCAAAAGATTGGGGAATCTTGTCATTCTATCTTTTGATAAGTTCCGGGTTCGATCCCATTCATAAACCCCGAAATTTTGAGTATTTCAGACATGCTTTAACTTGCATACATTCATCCTGAAGCGCCTCCATAAAAGCCGTGGATTCCCTTGGCTGTTTTTTGACCCTAGCGAGTTCGATGGGGTTTTTCGCACACTTTTTCGTTGAGTGAAATTTAGGCGGAACGCCTTTCTCAATTCTTCAAAACCATTGATGCTTCTATGTGGAAGCTTGTTGAACCGATTCGCCGCTTCCACTAGTGTGGAATTAAACATGTGGCACCACCGCTTGTGCCGCTTTCAATAGTTGCGGTGATTCAAAAATTTTTAGGTGATCGCCGTGGTCACTGTTCCGCCATAGGTTTTGACATTAGCAGGAATCGCCTCTTCTTGTTTTCGAGAAATCACCGATGCGTCAGTGAGCGCTTCCACGCCCGGCCATGGGAGACATGTCTTCCTCCTCTTGGTCACGGTATTTCTTTGGACTTCAAAGTGTCCATCCTCGCTTATCCTCGTTGTCCGAGGAATTATCGAGGACGAATCTTCTCTCCTTCGGCGAGCTTTGTCTCGAAATTTGTACTTGAGGGACTCTCGGTTGGGAGTATCGTCGCCCAAGTCTATCCCGGATTCTGCGGCTACCAAGTCCGGCGCGGGCGCTTGTTGCGCGCCCATCTTCCTCACTTTCTTCCGATGCTGTGAGTTAGGTGTCTCTTCACCCTACTCTCCTCCTAATTCGTTTGAATACCGGGGTCGTGACTATCCCTCCCGCTTTTCTTTCGGTGGTGGAGGTGGACTCAAACCGTCCAAAGTTGAGTCGAACATGCGGACTCGTCTGACCTTTTCTTTGCTTCCTCTTCCATGATGAGTAGTTAAGGCTTCGTAGTTTTGAGAGACAAAACTACTTGGCTCTAGTTAGGCATGACTCCTAGAACGAGTGTCCGTTCCACCGTATGCCCTTGTTCTTATGGGCGTCGGTGCTTTGTGAAGTTAGTTTCTAGCACCGAATGGAGAGGTAAAAGGAGTGCGTGATGGATCTCTACCGTGGTGGTTGTAGTGGCCTGGTTGTCCCGAGAGCGGTTCCAGAGGGAGGACCATGTCCCGCTCGATCCTCGATTTTTAGCAAATAGTTGTCCCGAAGTCCGCTTAGGAGTTGATCCATGTCGCCTTTTTCCCATAAGGTCCGGTTCGCGACCGTGATTTCCATGCTTCGTCATTCTAGTTCTTGGTTCTTAGTGAATGGTCCCACGGATGGCGCCATTTGTTGATACAAAAGTTGGGCGTTCCTTGTTTGGAGCTCGGCTCGTACCAATTGAGAATCGCTTGCTTGAGACCGGCACTAAGAGACGAGAAAACAGTTAGGCTTACCGTGAGATTGTTTCCCACGATTATCCTCGGAGTGAGTAAGTAATCGATTTAGGGTTTAAGGAGAGTTAGGGTTTGTAGATCGTACCTTAAACGAGGATGTGATTCCTTTATATATCGGAATCCTTGTTGGTTCGTGTTCCTCAACCTTCGGTGTATCCCGCCTAAATCGGTTGGGGAATGATTATCTCCAAACATAGGAGATATCCATTATCTATTCCGTAAATATCTTTGGGTTTGGGCCTCGTGGAGCCCAAACACTGATCGGCGTGCGCCCAAATCTTTGGGCTGTTAGTATTGGACCTTGGTGGGTTCGTGACCGGATATAGACTATACGCCATCACCGTATTCAACTATAGGACCCAAACGCTTCAACATCTAAAGTTTAGCGGATGAATGCTTGAACTTTTAATAATCTTTTGAGATCACCAATTAATTAAATGGTTAACTAATTTTACACTATATAAATATCTAATCACTATATAGTTGACAGAGAGTCTCTATATCTCATTCCTCCTCGGTGCAAAAGTGACATATATACCATATAAGATTATTACAATAAAATGTATTCTCTTCTCAATACAAAAATGACTAAAACCATATATACTTAAGAGATTCATGCAGTTTCTTTCTAAAATGCAAAATGACTCAATATACCATATCACAAAAATGCAAAAGTGACTCCAATATACCATATTCATATGAATGCTAATATTTGAAATTATACGATATAAAAGTGAAAGGTTGAGACATAAAGACGAAAGATAAATGTTTGTATTATTCTTTATGCACCAACTATTTATGTACTACAACTCTCTTGTGACACAAAAATGGTTTTAATTGCTCCTTGAACAAAAATGGCGTTATTATTATGTTAATATTAATTGATTAATGCAACTTACAAAAATGCTATCAAAAAGACAATCTCAAATACAAAACAACGCTATCGAAAAAACAATATAATCATTCAAAATGGATTGCATAACGCTTAAAATACTGATTCTTGAAACAAACTTAATCGCCGCTAAAATTTTATCGAAACTAGACACCGCTGCCGCTAGGCGCGGGTACTCGTCTAGTATATATATATATCTATACATTATATATAAGAGGAGGCATGCCACGTCATAATGCCACTTGGCATCCCATAATGCCATGTCATATTTCCATGTCATCAATTTAATGCCACCTAAGCATCTTTTTAATTAAAATTGCTTTTTGCTTTAAAATTCGATTTTTATTCCCAAAAATCATCTTGGTGGATTCGAACTTGGGACATGCATAATATTTATAACAATGCTAACCACTAGATCAACAATGTTTTTTTGTTTATAGTTTGCAAACAAAAACTTATAAACCTTTCCAAACAAACATAACCCGGAATTTAAGAGATTAGCCTGATTCATTCATTATATCTCAAAACCCTAATATCATTCAAAGTGTAACCCACACAATCATTCATGCCCATCATTCTCCTCTAAAACCCTAAATCAAAACATTCATCACCGGTTAGTAAAAACTCATACCACTTTCGACCCATTCTCATTATTCAAATATCAGAGGCAAAACATTACCCAAACCAATAGTTGTTCAAAATATTAACTTCCGATTGTTATATGTGATTCTTGTGTTTTTTCAAACAAAGAGGCATGCCGAGGCTTCAAGGATTAGGAGAAATATCGATAGAATTCCCGTATGAGTATTTTAATCTTTCTTATCCAAATTTCCTTTTAAGAACTGTTAAATGCGGTTTATCCGAAACAATGCAACATACGATTACTAATCCTACGATTACATTTATCAATTAAATATCGATCATGATCTCATTTATTTGTTTATGTACCTGAAATCATCATACAATGAATCCACAAACGAATTCTTATGTCGTTATAATGTGTCATTATGTGTTTAACTTGCGCCATATGTCGCTCCCAATTTGACAGTGTGAATATGTGTGGCGGTACAACTCAACGACGAGGTTCGGACAATGGCAGTCCACCTCGGTGTGTGGCGAGTTTGTTGGTGACTATAGTGATTTGTGTAACAATTTTAGTTTCTGATTTACATGTCCGTGGATTTATATTGTTACCAAGTATATGTTTTGACAGCTTTGTAGTTCGCATCGGTTCGAGATGAAAATGGTAATAATGAATTTTCTCGTGGGTCGTTACATATGCTTCCTGATCAAATTCTCTCCCACCGATAATCGTTTCACATCTACTTGTCGTTTAGTTGGAGGTGATATCCGTTAGTATTTTAGAATGAGCAGATTCTTATGTCGTTAGGATGCATTTTCGTCTGTCTATTTTCTATTTTTCCAGTAACTTTGAAAAGATTTGGAAATCAAGGTTCTAATATCCACCTCTAAAGATGTATCAGGTAAATTTAGTGAATGTACTTGC